>CAJVGC010000001.1:29024537-29121510 GCA_910822075.1 Senecio squalidus | reverse complement strand
GTTTTCACACATGATGGGTGTGTTTTGAATATTGATATCAAAATCCTGGCATTGATTGCATCCAAAGCAATTGTGCACAACAGCTTCCTGCACACATACTCAGCTTCAGCTGTGGAAGTTGCGACTGAGTTTTGTTTCTTACTGACCAACTAACCAGCTTGCCTCCTAGGAGCTGACATCCTCCTGATGTGCTCTTTCTGTCAAGCTTACAACCTGCATATCTGCATCTGAGTAGCCAATTAGTTCAAAACCAGAATCTTTAGGGTACCATCCCCAAGGTTTGGTGTACCCTTAAGATATCTAAACTTCTTTTACACCTTTAAGATGAGATTCCTTGGATCAGCTTGATAACGTGCACAGAGACATGTAGAAAACATGATATCAGGTCTGCTGGCAGTTAAATAGAGCAATGAACCAATCATTCCTCTATAAGTGGCTTGACAGACTGACTTGCCAGATGAGTCTTTGTGCAATTTGTCAGAGGTGCTCATTGGTGTTTTCATTTCAGAACTTGTTGCAAAACCAAATTTCTTGACTAAATCATGAACATATTTACTTTGGTTTATAAAAATTCCATCTTCCTTTTGTTCTACTTGCAGACCCAGAAAGAAATTTAGTTCCCCCATCATACTCATTCTGTATTCACTACACATGAGTTCTGAAAACCAAGTGCAAAGTTTGTCATTTGTGGAGCCAAATATAATGTCATCAACATATATTTGAACCAAAATGACATGACCATTTTCCCTTTTTATGAACAAAGTTTTATCTATTGAACCCCTTTTAAAATCATTTTTAATGAGAAATTCAGACAAGGTTTCATACCAAGCTCTAGGAGCTTGTTTGAGACCATATAATGCTTTATTTAACTTATAAACATGACCAGGAAAGTTGGGATCAACAAAACCTGGAGGCTGTTTCACATAGACTTCCTCCTGCAAATCTCCATTTAGAAAGGCACTCTTTACATCCATTTGATAGACCAAGAAATCCTTGAAGGCTGCATATGCTAAGAACAATCTGATTGCTTCAATTCTGGCCACTGGAGCAAATGTTTCATCATAGTCAATTCCTTCTTCCTGTTTGTAACCTTGAGCCACCAGTCTGGCTTTATTCCTGATTACTACTCCATCCTGATCAAATTTGTTTCGAAATATCCATTTAAGTCCAATAATGGTCTTATGTAGAGGACGTGGGAACCTTGTCCAGACATTGTTTCTTATGAATTCCCCAAGTTCCTCCTGCATGCCATCAACCCAGTCTTCATCTAACAGTGCTTCTTCAATTCTCTTTGGTTCCATCAGACTCAAAAAGTTTGTATAAAAGAAAAAATTTGCTGTGGCATTCTTTCTTCTTGTTTTGACACCTTCAGTTAAAGAGCCAATAACAGATGAGACTGGATGGCCCCTTACAGTCTTGATGTTCCCTGAAACTTGTTCGGTAACTTCTTCTTCTTCAGTCTGAACACTATCAGTCTGAGTAGGTTGAGGCTGAGCTTGGTCAGACTGAGGTATCTCGGACTGAGTATCGTCAGTTTCAATTGACTCTATTGTTTCTGATTCTGGAGCTTTCTGAGATGATGGTTTATCAGTTTCACTTTCTGATTCTTGATATTGAGAAGTGTTTCTAGCAGACTGATCTTCACGCTGAGTTTCAGATTCAGAGGAATTTAGGAGCTGTTCATCACAGAGTTGATTGATTTTGGAGATGTCAATCTGAGATGATGAGTCATCTTTATCAGACTGAGTAGTGTCATCAAAGGTGACATTGATGCTCTCTTCAACAACTTTTCTTCGTTCATTGTACACTCTGAATGCCTTAGCAACACTTGAGTAGCCAACAAATAATCCTTCATCAGCCTTGGGTGACATTTTACACAACATGTCCCTTTGATTCAGGATATAGCATCTACTTCCAAAGACATGAAAATAATGAATTGAGGGAACTTTGTTGTGATATAATTCATATGCTGTCTTGCCATGACGTTTCACAATAATTGATCTGTTCTGTGTGAAGCACGCAGTGTTTACAGCTTCAGTCCAGAATTTTATCTCCATCTTTCCATAACATAGCATTGTTCTTGCAGCTTCAATGAGAGTCCTGTTTCTTCTTTCTGCTACTCCATTTTGTTGAGGAGTTCGAACTGAGGAAAAGTTTTGTACAATGCCTAATTGATCACAAAAATCAATTAAGACTGAGTTTTTGAACTCAGTTCCATGATCACTTCTCATTTGACGAACAAGAGTATTTTTCTGGCGCTGTTCCCTGTTGATCAGACTGATAATCTCTTCTGCAGCATCACTTTTGGCTCTTAAGAATATGACCCACGTGAATCGAGTAAACTCATCAACAATGACCAGTGTGTACTTCTTTCCTCCTTTGCTTTCAATTCCAGTTGGTCCAAAGAGATCCATGTGCAGCATGAACAGGGGTTCATCAATGGAATGTAGCATTTTGGATGGAAATTGAGACTTCGTTTGCTTTCCAAGAACACAAGCTGAGCAAACTTTGTCTTTGGTATAGGTCAGTTCGGGCAACCCTCTTACTAGCTTGTTTTTGGATAAGGCATTAATGTTCTTGAAGTTTAAGTGAGATAACCTTCTATGCCATAGCCAATTCAATTCCTCCTTTGTTTCCGTGAACAAACATGTCTCAGCTTCATCATTTGCTGTACTTAGATCCAGGCAGAACACATCTCTTTCTCTTTTGGCTAGCAGTAATGGTTTTCCCTTGGCACTATAAATTATCCCAGCTTGCTTCCTGAATCTGACTTCATGATCTTCATCAGTAATCTGACTCACACTGAGTAGATTATGTTGCAATCCTTCCACATATGCAACTCTCTTGAATGTAACAGCTCCAGCATGAATCTTCCCATATCCCCTAGTCATTGATACCCCGTTGTCACCATATCTTTACTTGAGGTCCATCTTCTTCCTTATAGTCATGTAGAAAGGACTTCATTCCCGTCATGTGCCTTGATGATCCACTGTCTAGATACCATTTTGTAGAATCCTGCACATGAAAGAGGAAGAAATTAATTTCTTTTGGGTACCCACTTTAGAGTGGATCCATGAACTGAGACAGGTTTAGGTGCAGATTCAATCTTGCATTCAGTTTTGGAACTTGTATAGTTCCATTTGTTGATTTCATTCATGCAATTTACAGAATAGTGACCTATGACACCACAGTATTTACAAGGAGTATTTTTAAGATTGACTCTAGATGGAACTGACTTAAGTTTAGAAGATTGAACAGATGTAATCTTTGCTGGAGAAGTGTTTCTTGAAGATGAATTTGATTTTGATGAGACTGATATGGATTTCGATGACCCTGACTGATGAGAAGCTGACCAATGTTTTGATGAAACTGACTTTTGAACATAAGGATTCTTAGGTCTAGACCTGGTCACTAGTTTACAAAACACATCTTCATGTCCTTTTTCACCACAGTTATAACAAATTCTCTTAGGAGGAGATTTGGACCTTACTTGATTTTGTGATTTATCCCTGACTAAAGTTTTTACAATGTTGGTCGGTTCCATTAATTGATTTCCCAATTTATCAATTGTTTTTGATTCGGGACTTTTATTATAGCTTTTGGAACTGACTGGAGCTTGACTCTTTGGTTTGTTCACAACTTTGGGAAAAACTTTGTTCAAGGAGGTAGATTTCTGTATATCAGTCTCAGATAAAGTAACACATTCAGATTTAGAAGAAGATGAAGGCACCAGATCATTTTTATTCAAAACTTGAGAAATTACAGGTTTAACAAATGCATTTGACATCATTATTTTATCTCCTTTCACATAAGTGAAAGTATTTGGAAGAATTTCTGGTTTAAAAATGATTTTTTCTCTTTCAGCCTTTTCAGCTTCTTCTTCCTCTTCTGTCATGTATTTCTTCAAACTAAATCCTTCACCCAACACTGCTTGCACTTGTTTGGGTACCTGTCTGCTCAAGCAATCTTCATTTTTTAAAGATGAAATGCACCAAGATTTACAAATTCTTTTATAGTGCTCAGTTTCTTCTCTAAACTTGTGATTTTCTTTTGCAAGATCATTATAAGCTTCAGTCTGAGCATTTAAAAGAACTTTGTAACTTTCTAATTCCATAATTTTATCATCTTTAATTTATAATTTTTTCAAGATCTTTGAGTTGTTGTTTGAGTTCAGTTTGTTCTTCTAAAGTGGTGGTCAAGTCTATATAAATGTACTCAAATATTTGGAGTTTTTGTTCATTTGTATAAGAATTGAAATTATGTACCTTGTAGAGTTTTGACTTGTTCCAGTCTGAGTTGCAGCTCATTCTTTCTGCTTCCTTTAGGTCCTTTTCGAACTGAGAAGCAGATTTATCAGCTTCAGTTACTTCCTCCACCAATGCCATCAGACATTTGTCTTCAATTTCCTCTTCATCAGATGATAGTTCCTCATCTAACCATTCTTCAGCAAAGAAGGCTTTCTGTTCAGCTTGAGGTTTTTGAGAATTTGAACTATGGCCTTTCTTATACTTAAGATACTTGTTTCTGTATCTTTGAGCTCTTTCAGCAACTTCATCCATGTGCTCAGTCTGAGCATTCTTCACTTTACAATCAGCAGCCATGTGACCATATTCATTGCATTTGAAGCATTTTACCTTTTTCAGATCAAAAGGTTTCTTTCCTTTGTACCCTGTCTTCTGTTCAAGTTTCATGGTCAACAGGGCAAGCTGACTTTTCAGTTTCTTAACTTCTGATTCATCGTCAGACTCTGAGTCTGAGTGTGACTCAGACTCAGATGAGTCAGCTTTAGAATAAATTTCTTTATTCCGCTTGCTAGTTGCAACTAATGCAGCTTCTGGATCTCTTTCAGTTCGCCTATTGTTGATCTTCTTCCTTTCTTGAGATTCCTCAAAATTCAACAATAAGCCAAATAGTCCTGGCAACTTGTAGGTGGACAGTTTCTCACTCACTACAAGAGATGTAATAACAGATTCAAATTTGTTAGGTAGAATATCAACAAATTTCTTACAGATTTCATCATCTTCCTTTGTCACTCCCAGAGCTGACATATCATTTAACATGATTTGAAATCTTGTGTGAACATCAGCCAACGTCTCCTTTTCTTTCATGTAAAAGTTTTCATAATTTCTTATGAGACTGTTTAGCCGTTGTTCTTTCACTACTGGGACCCCTTCATATGACACAATTAATGTATCCCAGAGTTCTTTAGCAGTTTTACAGCCAGCAATTTTTGAAAATATTTGTTCAGATACTGCATTTCCTAAAATGCTTCTGGCTTTGGGATCAAGGTTATACAACAACTTGTCTTGATCTGTCCATTGAGCTTTGGTGGTTTGAACCCATCTGGCACGTTGGACAACTTTATCACCTTCTTTGACTTCGTCAATGATCTTTCCTGGAATTATGGGTCCTTCAGTTATGATTCTTATCATTTCTTCATTAATTCCTGACAAATGCCACTCAGCTTTAAGCTTCCAATGGGCAAAGTTATGACCATTGAATACAGGAATTCCTTTTCCAGCCATTGCAGTTATATTTGAAGATGATGACATTGTTTTGAGTTTCTAAGTATTGATCGTTTAAGATTTATAAATTTATTAAAATGTAAATCTTATTTGCTCTGATACCAGGTTTTAGGTCTCACTAAGATCTCAAACAATGGAAAATCAATCACAAATAAGTATTTAGATGTTAATTATTATTTATCGATTGATTACTCAGTTTCAGTGATTATTATAGCGGAATTATAATAAAGAAACAATGAAAATAACACATAGTTATATTTCGGTAAAAGGTGCAATGTTTACAACGTTCAAGCTCACTATTTATACACAATAATAGTGAGCTTGATAAGGATAAATCTTAGTAAATCTTCTAAAGAGATAGAAGATTTTGTCTAACTAGATTACCTAAAATCACGCCTTAAGTCTCTTCATGAGTCTGAGTTAGTCAGACTGAGACACTCAGACTCAGTCACTCAGACTGAGATACTCAGACTCAGTCACTCAGACCGAGACTTTGATTAACAGATTTATTAATCTTAGGGTAAATCATTGTATTTCCCAACAACAAAGACTAAAACCACTAATCACACTATATACAGACATTACAATATAAATATTACACTAAACAACTAAGTCTTCATCTAAATTTTAATTCAGGAGCTGTTCACTTTAACTTGGAAGTAAAGTCTTCATCATTCGAATTATAATCTTCAATATTGACTAGTGTTGACTAACTTATTCTTCAATTTAAATTCAATTCGGGTGTACTTCAGTTAGTTCAGATGAAATACCATGTTCACCATAAGTATATTCTTCACTGAATTATTCTTTATGTTTAATTCGGGTTATCCCCGAATTAAACATTTTGATCATGAACACACACTTTTAAAACTTCATAGCTATTAATTGAGAAGTCCTATAGCTCTCAACCAGTGAACTGAATGATCAGATCATGATGCGGAATCTCATGATCTGACTGAATCAAATTAAGTAATTGAAATTGAGGAATTGAAAGAACGAAAGCTGAATTTATTCGATCTTATTCATATTATGATTTGGCGGGAAAAGCCATTACATCACTCTGTTGAAGCTCTACGGTACTCAAATGAGTGCGGGTTCAAAGACAACGACTAAAACCACTAAGTACACTATCTATAGACATCAGAACATACATATTACACTAAACAACTAAGTCTTCATCTTAATTTTAATTCTGGAGCTTTTCACTTTAACTTGGAAGTAAAGTCTTCATCATTCGAATTATAATCTTCAATGTTGACTTGTGTTGACTGACTTATTCTTCAGTTTAAATTCAATTCAGATCTACTTCAGTTAGTTCGGATGAGATAATGGTCACCCAAATTGAATTCTTCACTGAATGATTCTTTATGTTTAATTCGGGTTATCCCCGAATTAAACATTTTGATCATGAACACACACTTTTAAGACTTCATAGCTTCATCCATTCTATTCAGTACCCAACAATCTACTCCTTTGATAATGCTATGAATCTTCACACTATCAAAATTTTATTCTCCATTATTAGCTTCAAATAATACTTATGGTTCTTCATAATCTGATTCTCCATGGTTAGAAATGCACACTTCATCAATCTCAACTTACAGATTATTTAACCATAATATAACAAGCTCCTTTTTTTTTTTTTTTTTTTTAAATCAGTGAACAAAGCTAATGAACGATTTAGAGAACGAAATCAAAGAAGAATGAATGAGTTTATTGAATGCATTAGATGGCAGGAAATTCAGTTACAAAAGTGTATTTTATTCAAAACGTACATTATGCATGTTCCATGCCTCTATTTATAGGCCTAAACTAACTAACTATTACATAAATGCCACCCTTATGTTTATTAAAAAACATTTCGGGTGAAACATTTACTATTTTGAACATTCCATTCAGGGTTACTATTTTTAATTGACAAGTCCTATAGCACTCTACTAGTGAATTGAATGATCAGATCATGATGCAGAATCTCATGATCTGATTGAATCATATTAAGTGATTGAAATTGAGGAATTGAAAGAACGAACGCTAAATTGATTTGATCTTATTCATAGTATGATTTGGCGGGAAAAGCCATTACATCACTCTGTTGAAGCTCTACGGTACTCAAATGAGTTCGGGTTCAAAGACAACGACTAAAACCACTAATCACACTATATATAGACATCACAACATAAATATTACACTAAACAACTAAGTCTTCATCTAAATTTTAATTCTGGAGCTGTTCACTTTAACTTGGAAGTAAAGTCTTCATCATTCGAATTATAATCTTCAATATTGACTTGTGTTGATTAACTTATTCTTCAGTTTAAATTCATTTCGGGTGTACTTCAGTTAGTTCAGATGAAATAACATGTTCACCAGAATTATATTCTTCACTGAATTATTCTTTATGTTTAATTCGGATTATCCCCGAATTAAACATTTTGATCATGAACACACACTTTTAAGACTTCATAGCTATTAATTGACAAGTGCTATAGCTCTCAACCAGTAAACTGAATGATCAGATCATTATGCGGAATCTCATGATCTGATTAAATCAAATTAAGTAATTGAAATTGAGGAATTGAAAGAACGAAAGATGAATTTATTCGATCTTATTCATAGTATGATTTGGCGGGAAAAGCCATTACATCACTCTGTTTAAGCTCTACGGTACTCAAATGAGTGCGGGTTCAAAGACAACGACTAAAACCACTAATCACACTATATATAGACATCAAAACATACATATTATACTAAACAACTAAGTCTTCATCTTAATTTTAATTCTGGAGTTTTTCACTTTAACTTGGAAGTAAAGTCTTCATCATTCGAATTATAATCTTCAATGTTGACTTGTGGTGACTAACTTATTCTACAGTTTAAATTCAATTCAGATGTACTTCAGTTAGTTCGGATGAGATAATATGTTCACCCAAATTGAATTCCTCACTGAATGATTCTTTATGTTTAATTCGGGTTATCCCCGAATTAAACATTTTGATCATGAACACACACTTTTAAGACTTCATAGCTTCATCCATTCTATTCAGTACCCAACAATCTACTCCTTTGATAATGCTATGAAACTTCACATTATCAAAACTTTATTCTCCATTATTAGCTTCAAATAATACTTCTGGTTCTTCATCATCTGATTCTCCATGGTTAGAAATGCACACTTCAACAATCTCCCTCTCACTTACAAATTATTTAACCATAATCAAACAAACTCCCTTTTTTTTTTTTTTTTTTTTTTAAATCAGTGAACAAAGCTAATGAGCGATTTAGAGAACGAAATCAAAGAAGAATGAATGAGTTTATTGAATGCATTAGATGGCGGGAAATTCAGTTACAAAAGTGTATTTTGTTCAAAACGTACATTATGCATGTTCCATGCCTCTATTTATAGGCCTAAACTAACTAACTATTACATAAATGCCACCCTTATGTTTATTAAAAAACATTTCGGGTGAAACATTTACTATTTTGAACATTCCATTCAGGGTTACTATTTTTAATTGACAAGTCCTATAGCACTCTACCAGTGAATTGAATGATCAGATCATGATACGGAATTTCATGATCTGATTGAATCATATTAAGTGATTAAAATTGAGGAATTGAAAGAACGAAAGCTAAATTGATTCGATCTTATTCATAGTATGATTTGGCAGGAAAAGCCATTACATCACTCTGTTGAAGCTCTACGGTACTCAAATGAGTCCGGGTTCAAAGACAACGACTAAAACCACTAATCACACTATATATAGACATCACAACATAAATATTACACTAAACAACTAAGTCTTCATCTTAATTTTAATTCTGGAGCTTTTCACTTTAACTTGGAACTAAAGTCTTCATCAGTTTAAATTCAATTCAGATCTACTTCAGTTAGTTCGGATGAGATAATGTTCACCCAAATTGAATTCTTCACTGAATGATTCTTTAAGTTTAATTCGGGTTATCCCCGAATTAAACATTTTGATCATGAATGTCACACCCCGCAAAAATGGCGGAACCGAGGTGTACAGTGTATACGGTATCAGAGATTCAAAGGTTATATCAAACATAAATAAACCATACATCATCAGCATAGATAAAAGAGTTTGAAATAGAATACGTTAATACAATCATCGGAAATATATCAAAATACGGCTACAGCGTTTGGGATACTAAGGAACTACAATAGCAAAACAAATTCCATGCAAAAGATCCACGTAGCCAACAAAGCATAGCATCAAATAGTGTAACCTCAAATCCCTGAAAAGCGTTAAAATACGACGTCAACATAAAGTTGGTGAATTATTCGCAATAGTTAATAAAAACATAATAGCATAAAAGTTTCAATACGTTTTGACCCAAAAGTGTTTTGATTTGAAGATAAGTCCTTTGAAAATGATGTTTCAAAATATACGTGAAGTATACAAAACCTTTTGATAAAATACTCATACATATACCATAAAAATACCATAATCATTTCATAAAAATACCATACTCAATTCATAAAAATACCGTACTGGATAAATAATAGCCTTAGGTAAATACGATACACCTGAACCTTAACAATACTGGCAACTAACCCCACCTAGTGCATTACGCTAGGTTGTCCTCGATAATAATCGGTCATAACATTGCTAACACGGACAGGGCGCATCCATCATCCATCGTGTTAACAATGAGGGCTTGTTAGACCCATATAGCGCTATATATACGATCCGGCGGCTAAAAGCTAACAGGTGTGTATACGGGGCCTCGTTCTACCACAAAGGCGGAACAAGTTGGGTAATGCTAACCTAAAGGCATCCATATCCAAAATACTTACCATAATACATACCATACTATATATATAACATAAAATACTTTTATACAACGCTAATCATGCCCAAAAAGTAAAAGCGGTAAAAAGGGCAGCGAAATAACTCACAGAATAGCAAAGCAATCCAAATCACGATATGTCGGGAAATACTATAATACCGTTAAGCTCCCACGTCTAAGTGCCCTAAACATCACGTAAATAAACATGTCTAAGTATCTCTAAGTCTAGTGGGTTATGCCTTAATGATTAACGTTTTATACGGGTTTTAAAATGACCAATAGGAACATCGATTTAATAGGACTTCATACGTTTCGGAAAGTCAGCAGACTAGATACGTGATCCTCATACTTACGTGCACTACAAGTCACGTAAGTATCAAGTTACGTGTTATGCAAGGAGTTACGAATCGACAAGGGAATTACGTGACAAACACACTATTTACGTGACCCAATTACGTGAGCTACAAGGTGTTACGGGCTAAGGTGTTACGTGCTATAGAAGTTACGTGCAGATCAAGACAATTACGTGATTTCAAGCTTGTTACGTGATCTACAAGCAACTTACGTGAAGAGTTACAGACTAGAAGGTGAATTACGTGATCATGAAGACTTACGTGACATGCAAGTCACGTAAGTGTCTACTTACGTGATCCACAAGGCATAGTTACATGCGAAATAGGTCTGTTACGTGACTAGGGGATTAGTTACTTGATCAGTTACGTGCGCGTAACACAGTTACGTGACGTAACTGAGTTTTTACGAAAAATGACATTCGGGATTCGATTTCTGAGTGTTTTAGGTGTCCAAATGATCCATAAATGAAACCCTATGTCCAGAATATGTTTAGGAACAATAATCTTAAATAAAATCCGAGTTTTGATGGTGCAAAGTGGTATTTTCGGTATTGAATCAAAATAACAAAGTTTAAAACTAAATCCGAGAAATACTTACCCGATCGTAACGAAAATTGGAGGATAGATGAAGATGATAACGGTGAACAATAATCTGGTCTCGGATTTGGATTTCAACGGTCGGATCTCCGGGAAATTTAGAGAGAAGATAGGGTTTTGTGTGTGTTTCTTGAGAGAGAGAGAGAGTGAGTAGGTGAAATGAAGATAAGACAAAAAGGTTGGTATAGATAAGACAAAAAAATTGGTAGGGACGATTTTTGTAATAAAAATTCATAGGACTAGTTTCGTAATGATTTCTGAAAAGGACTAAAATCGAAATACTTTTTACACGTTAATCTTAATCGTATAATTAAGGCATAATTCCCTTAAACTTATCATAAGAGCATACTAGACTTATACTAAAGGCACTTAAGACTATACGTTCCCGACATAACGATTCGAATCACATAAAATACAAATACGATATTTATAAAATACGAGAAATACGAATACAATACTCATAAAATACGAATACGATAAAACATAAAAGGGATACAATAGGGTCAAAACACGAACATAAATAAATAAAACAAATACGTGACGATAGGAATATACCTAGAAATTCGCGAATGTCACAGTCTCCCCAAGTAAAAAGAAATTTCGTCCTCGAAATTATCACTTGGTACTACTTCCGGGGGAAAGGTGAGGATACTTCCGCAGAATTTCATCTTCGCGTTCCCATGTGAACTCAGCTCCAAAACGGGAATTCCAACGAACCTTGACAATCGGGATCTTACTTCGTCGTAGACGCTTAACATCACTAGCAACGATCTCGATCGGTTCCTCAACGAAATGAAGCTTATCATCAATCTGGAGTTTCTCAAGCGGAACTAATAACGTTTCGTCAGCCAGGCATTTCTTCAACTGAGATACATGAAATACATTGTGTACGCTGCTCAGTTCTGCCGGCAGGTCTAGTCGATACGCAGCTGGGCCGACGCGGGCTAAAATCTTGAACGGACCCGTGTATCTCGGACTCAGCTTGCTGCGCTTCACGAATCGGACAACCCCTTTCCATGGAGATACTTTCAATAATACCATATCTCCAACACTGAACTCAAGAGGCTTCCTGCGCTTATCAGCATACTTTTTCTGTCGATCTCTTGCAGTAATTAATCGTTCCTTGATCTTGAAGATCTTGTCAGTGGTCTCTTGTATAATCTCCGGACCAGAAATCTGACTGTCTCCAATTTCTGCCCAACATACAGGCGATCGACACTTGCGGCCATACAAAGCTTCAAACTGTGCACACTTGATACTCGTGTGATAGCTGTTGTTGTACGAGAACTCAATCAACGGCAAATGAACGTCCCAACTACCACCAAAATCAATTGCGCAAGCCCGTAGCATATCTTCCAAAGTCTGAATAGTTCTCTCACTCTGACCATCGGTTTGCGGATGATAGGCGGTACTCATATCTAACCTTGTACCCATAGCAGTCTGGAATGTCTTCCAAAATCGTGAGGTGAAACGAGCATCACGATCGGAAATAATCGATACAGGGACTCCGTGTTTCGATACAATCTCGGCAATATATAAACGCGCGAATCTCTCCATCGGATAATTCTCACGAATCGGTAGGAAATGAGCAGACTTCGTCAATCGATCAACAATAACCGAGATACTGTCATAACCACTCGAAGATCTCGGAAGCTTTGTAACAAAATCCATAGTAATACGCTCCCATTTCCACTCGGGAATCTTCGGTTGTTGAAGTAGCCCAGACGGTTTCTGATACTCAATCTTCACCTTGGAACATGTCAGACATCGACTAACATACTCGGCGATCTCACGCTTCATACCCGGCCACCAATAGAAATCTTTCAAGTCATGATACATTTTTTCGGAACCCGGATGAATGGAATAGTTAGACTTATGGGCTTCGTCTAGAATCAACTGACGGATACTAATCGGAACCCAAATACGCTCGAGGAAATACAGAACTCCATCCTCTTTCGGTTCTAATTCCAACGCCAACTTATACAATCTTTCATCTTTAACACGGTCCTCTGTCATAATACCCTCTTGTGCCTGAATAATCCGAGCCTTCAAGCTCGTCTGAATAGATACCATCATAGAACGGATACGGACTGGTTTGACTGTTTCCTTACGACTTAGTGCATCAGCAACAACGTTCGCCTTACCAGGGTGGTAGCGAATGTCGCAATCATAGTCGTTCGATAACTCAACCCAGCGTCGTTGTCTCATGTTCAACATCTTCTGATCGAATATGTGCTGAAGACTCTTGTGGTCGGTAAATACAGTACACTTGGTTCCATACAGATAATGCCTCCAAATCTTCAATGCGAATACGACGGCTCCCAATTCTAGATCATGTGTCGTGTAATTCTGCTCATGGATTTTCAACTGACGCGAAACGTAAGCTATAACTTTACCATTCTGCATAAGCACACAACCCAGACCCTTGTGCGAAGCGTCGCAATAAACAACAAACTTCTCGGAACCAACTGGCAGACTAAGAATAGGAGCGTTACACAACCGCTGCTTCAATACCTGAAAGGCTTTCTCCTGATCGGAACCCCAAATGAATGGTTCACTCTTCTGTGTCAGCTTTGTCATAGGTGAAGCGATCTTGGAGAAGTTCTCGATGAATCGACGATAATACCCAGCAAGACCCAAAAATGAACGGATTTCGGTCGGTGACTTTGGTGCAACCCAACTTTTAACAGCTTCAATCTTAGCAGGATCAACGTGAATACCCTTTGCGCTAACCACGTGGCCAAGAAATTGAACTTCGGATAACCAGAACTCGCACTTAGAGAATTTCGCATACAACTTTTCTTTTCGAAGTACTTCTAGAACAAGACGCAAATGCTCTTCATGTTCCTTGCGACTTCGGGAATAGATCAGAATGTCGTCGATGAATACGATAACGAATTTGTCAAGATACGGACGACAAATACGGTTCATTAGATCCATGAATGCTGCAGGGGCGTTTGTCAGACCAAACGGCATCACCATGAACTCATAATGACCATATCGAGTACGAAAAGCGGTCTTAGGTATATCATCTTCCTGAACTCTCAACTGATGATAACCAGAGCGAAGATCGATCTTAGAGAAATAGCAAGAACCCTGAAGTTGATCGAATAAGTCGTGAATACGAGGAAGGGGATAACGGTTCTTCACAGTCAGCTTGTTTAACTCCCGATAATCAATACATAAACGCATGGAGCCATCCTTCTTCTTAACAAAGAGAACAGGAGCACCCCACGGGGAGAAACTAGGACGGATAAAACCCTTATCGACCAGTTCCTGAATTTGTTTCGACAACTCGAGCATCTCGGAAGGAGCCAAACGATACGGAGCTTTAGCAACAGGCGCTGCTCCAGGAACAAGATCAATACGAAAGTCGGTTTGTCTCTGGGGAGGGACTCCAGGTAAATCTTCGGGAAAAACGTCAGAATACTCGCGAACGATCGGTACACCATCAATCTTTATCGTAGAATCTTTCTTCACCAAATGAGCGAGATATAAGGAACAACCTTGACGGACATACTCGCGAACTTTCAAACTTGAGATGACTTTAAGGCGTTTCCCAGCCTTGTCTCCGTGTACAATCATCTGATCTCCATCCGGCTTCTGAATACGAATAAGTTTCTCATAACAGACTATCTCGCCTTTATGCTTCGCTAACCAATCCATACCGACTACGACATCGAAACTACCGAGTTTCATAGGAATAAGGTCGATGGAAAAAGGAATATCGGCTAATACGAGGGGAATATCACGAATAACTTCTCTAACACAAGCACATCTACCATCAGCTATTTCTACTTCATAAACAGGCTCTAAAGGACTAGAAGCACGGTTTACTAAGGGCGGAAATCACTAGATATAAAGCTTCTATCGGCACCCGAATCAAACAAGATAAAAGCAGGATAATCATCGACAAGAAATGTACCAGTGACTACGGTAGGATCCTGGTGAGCTTCAGAAGTTTCCATGGCGAAAGCTCGGCTCTTGGCAGGATTTCCTCTTGCACTAGTACCAGCACCGTGAGTAGGAAGGGGAGTAGGTGCTATAAGCTTGGGACACTGATGACGACGATGACCCACTTCTCCACATTCAAAGCATGCTCCAGTAGCTTTTCCACAAAACTGCTCGGTGTGGCCTAACTTCTTGCAGCGTTTACAAACCCAACACGCCACATTAGCTGCATGCGCACTGCCGCATGTACCACACTTAGGGCGCACGCCCTGATAACCCGATCCAGAACCAGTCAAAGCATATACTTGAGGAAATTGAGGTCTCTGATCATGACTACGGCTTCTCTTCCTCGAATTGCCCATAACTCTTCTTTCAGATCTTCCAAAATCTCTTCGGCTCACAACTGGCTGGAGAGTACCACCACGAATCGCACTTGCGGTCAACCGACCAGCAATATCAACCACACTCTGAAGAGTACCTGGAAGGTGAGAAATAATGTGGTCTCTCATAGTCTGGGGCAACCCATGAGTGAAGCATTCGATTCTTTCAGTCTCAGTGCGAACCAGACGAGGAGCCAAAACACACAAATCATAGAATCTGTTCACATACCCGCGGAAATCAGCACCTTGCATAGTTAAGTTCCACAACTCGTTCTCCAACCTCTGCGTCTCAGATGAAGGCACATACTCCTTTCTCATAATAACCTTCAAATTCTCCCAAGTCATCAAGGTAACAGTAGCTCGGCCCCGAACCCGTTTCACCGAGTTCCACCAAGTGAGGGCTTTACCCAGGAATAAGAATGTAGCATACTTAACCTTGCACTCCTCAGCACATCCCGAGACATCAAATACCGACTCGATCCTCTCAAACCACTGCAGGGTAGCAACCGCATCTTCAGTACCCTTAAATTCAGTAGGTCTGCAATCTAGAAAGGTCTTATACGAACAACCTCGGGGTGGATCTTCAATCACAATACTCGGTCCACCGACTCCCACGTGCACTGCTCTTCCCACATCAGAACCATCGCGCCCAGACGCCGTACCTTCCGATCCAACACTCGACATCACAGGTTCTTCAAACCCGATGTCGGCATCCTGCACCGGTGTCTCCTTGAGCTGTGCATCAATCACTGGTATCACCGCTGCAATCTGCTCCGCAATCAACTGACTGATGTTCGGAGTAGCGGTATTAGCATTGGGGGCAGCAGTGGTATTCTGAGGTGTAGCACCCGCTCTCACACTGGCGCGACCTCGCCTTGCCGACCTTCTCGTAGCAGTGACGGCAGGAGTAGACCTAGTAGAAGTTCTCTTAGGCGGCATCTTCTACGAATGTCAAACAGAATAAATCAGAATGATAACCGGATGTGCGACTAAAACGAGCAGGCCTCAAAACATAAAAAGCAAAACAAAAGCGCATGAAGCATACGAATCACATACAGGCCCACAAAAGAAAGAAATGCGCACATAGAGTAAAGCAGATAGGTCCAAAAGCCTAGGTCATAGTCTAAGTGATTCCGTAAGGTCACTTAGTTCGCTATAACCATTGGCTCTGATACCAACTTCTGTCACACCCCGCAAAAATGGCGGAACCGAGGTGTACAGTGTATACGGTATCAGAGATTCAAAGGTTACATCAAACATAAATAAACCATACGTCATCAGCATAGATAAAAGAGTTTGAAATAGAATACGTTAATACAATCATCCGAAATATATCAAAATACGGCTACAGCGTTTGGGATACTAAGGAACTACAATAGCAAAACAAATTCCATGCAAAAGATCCACGTAGCCAACAAAGCATAGCATCAAATAGTGTAACCTCAAATCCCTGAAAAGCGTTAAAATACGACGTCAACATAAAGTTGGTGAATTATTCGCAATAGTTAATAAAAACATAATAGCATAAAAGTTTCAATACGTTTTGACCCAAAAGTGTTTTGATTTGAAGATAAGTCCTTTGAAAATGATGTTTCAAAATATACGTGAAGTATACAAAACCTTTTGATAAAATACTCATACATATACCATAAAAATACCATAATCATTTCATAAAAATACCATACTCAATTCATAAAAATACCATACTGGATAAATAATAGCCTTAGGTAAATACGATACACCTGAACCTTAAAAATACTGGCAACTAACCCCACCTAGTGCATTACGCTAGGTTGTCCTCGATAATAATCGGTCATAACATTGCTAACACGGACAGGGCGCATCCATCATCCATCGTGTTAACAATGAGGGCTTGTTAGACCCATATAGCGCTATATATACGATCCGGCGGCTAAAAGCTAACAGGTGTGTATACGGGGCCTCGTTCTACCACAAAGGCGGAACAAGTTGGGTAATGCTAACCTAAAGGCATCCATATCCAAATACTTACCATAATACATACCATACTATATATATAACATAAAATACTTTTATACAACGCTAATCATGCCCAAAAAGTAAAAGCGGTAAAAAGGGCAGCGAAATAACTCACAGAATAGCAAAGCAATCCAAATCACGATATGTCGGGAAATACTATAATACCGTTAAGCTCCCACGACTAAGTGCCCTAAACATCACGTAAATAAACATGTATAAGTATCTCTAAGTCTAGTGGGTTATGCCTTAATGACTAACGTTTTATACGGGTTTTAAAATGACCAATAGGAACATCGATTTAATAGGACTTCATATGTTTCGGAAAGTCAGCAGACTAGATACGTGATCCTCATACTTACGTGCACTACAAGTCACGTAAGTATCAAGTTACGTGTTATGCAAGGAGTTACGAATCGACAAGGGAATTACGTGACAAACACACTATTTACGTGACCCAATTACGTGAGCTACAAGGTGTTACGGGCTAAGGTGTTACGGGCTATAGAAGTTACGTGCAGATCAAGACAATTACGTGATTTCAAGCTTGTTACGTGATCTACAAGCAACTTACGTGAAGAGTTACGGACTAGAAGGTGAATTACTTGATCATGAAGACTTACGTGACATGCAAGTCACGTAAGTGTCTACTTACGTGATCCACAAGGCATAGTTACGTGCGAAATAGGTCTGTTACGTGACTAGGGGATTAGTTACTTGATCAGTTACGTGCGCGTAACACAGTTACGTGACGTAACTGAGTTTTTACGAAAAATGACATTCGGGATTCGATTTCTGAGTGTTTTAGGTGTCCAAATGATCCATAAATGAAACCCTATGTCCAGAATATGTTTAGGAACAATAATCTTAAATAAAATCCGAGTTTTGATGGTGAAAAGTGGTATTTTCGGTATTGAATCAAAATAACAAAGTTTAAAACTAAATCCGAGAAATACTTACCCGATCGTAACGAAAATTGGAGGATAGATGAAGATGATAACGGTGAACAATAATCTGGTCTCGGATTTGGATTTCAACGGTCGGATCTCCGGGAAATTTAGAGAGAAGATAGGGTTTTGTGTGTGTTTCTTGAGAGAGAGAGAGAGAGTGAGTAGGTGAAATGAAGATAAGACAAAAAGGTTGGTATAGATAAGACAAAAAAATTGGTAGGGACGATTTTTGTAATAAAAATTCATAGGACTAGTTTCGTAATGATTTCTGAAAAGGACTAAAATCGAAATACTTTTTACACGTTAATCTTAATCGTATAATTAAGGCATAATTCCCCTAAACTTATCATAAGAGCATACTAGACTTATACTAAAGGCACTTAAGACTATACGTTCCCGACATAACGATTCGAATCACATAAAATACAAATACGATATTTATAAAATACGAGAAATACGAATACAATACTCATAAAATACGAATACGATAAAACATAAAAGGGATACAATAGGGTCAAAACACGAACATAAATAAATAAAACAAATACGTGACGATAGGAATATACCTACAAATTCGCGAATGTCACAATGAACACACTTTTAAGACTTCATAGCTTCATCCATTCTACTCAGTACCCAACAATCTACTCCTTTGATAATGCTATGAATCTTCACACTATCAAAATTTTATTCTCCATTATTTGCTTCAAATAATACTTATGGTTCTTCATAATCTGATTCTCCATGGTTAGAAATGCACACTTCATCAATCTCATTCTCACTTACAGATTATTTAACCATAATATAACAAGCTCCCTTTTTTCTTTTTCTTTTTTAAATTAGTTAACAAAGCTAATGAACGATTTAGAGAACGAAATCAAAGAAGAATGAATGAGTTTATTGAATGCATTAGATGGCGGGAAATTCAGTTATAAAAGTGTATTTTATTAAAAACGTACATTATGCATGTTCCATGCCTCTATTTATAGGCCTAAACTAACTAACTATTACATAAATGCCACCCTTATGTTTATTAAAAAACATTTCAGGTGAAACATGTGACAACCGCAAATTTCGGAACACTTTTGCATTTTCTCATCTACCGTTTATTTTATTGATTTTGTTTTGACCCTATTATTATTGTTATTTATTTTGTTTCACGCGATATTGGTTTAGTCGGGATTTATATTATTGTTTCGTCTTTCGTGACGTAAACATTTTAGTACCTAAGTGCCTTATAGTTTAGTATGCTCGTAATATAAGTTGGGTAATTTTATGCCTTTAAGTATACGATTAAAATTAACGTTTATATATTTTTCGAAGTTAATCATCTTACGTAAAATCCTATTACAAAACTAGTCCTTTAACGGGACTTAACGGTAAAATATTTTAATTTTCGTCCTTTTAACATTGTTAGTTAAATGGGGGCCATAGTTATTTTGGGAGTTGGCATTTTGTGAGTGAGATTAGGATCTCACCCACTTTGCCCCAAATGAGTCATTTTACCACATCTCCATGTTCCTCTTTTCTCCTTCCAAACACAAACACAAACACACAGACACCCATTTCTCTTCTCTCTAAAACCCCATTTACTCCGGTAATTTCGTCACTTGAATACCAAAATTTCGCCAAGGAATTCTCACCTAATCGACATACAAGTCACGGGATTCTTCATATCCATCGATTTCTTCTATTTTGGTAAGATTATTTTCCCCTAAATCTCTATTTTCTTTAACTTTTAGGGTTTTAAATTTGGGATACATAAACATGATTAAAACCGAAAAAGGGTCTGTTATTTATAACACTTTTATACTCGAAAATCTTATATAACGATTTACTCAAAAATTCCCATTTTCTCCATTAAAAAGTTAAGTTTTTTTATATATGTTTGAATCGAAAATGTCACCATAAGTCCTTAAAACTAAAATACAACAATATAGTATTAAAACTTACCAATTTCCAAACATGTCGGGACTGTTTTTGACCCACGGTACAACAGCCATTGCTGCTGTCCGTGAGAGGCGAAACATGCCCTGCAAGGGAGCAACACAGGTAGCGCAACAGCTACCATAGTGGCGCAACAACCCATCAGTAACACATTCTCTGTCCGCAACACCTTAAACCCGCAAACATGTTGGTCCGTGACTCTTTCAAACAGCAACTATTCCCATCAGTAACATATTGCATGTGAAAGTAAAAAAATCAAATTAATTGTAGTATGGTTGAAACTTAAAACCATATGATAACTTAATCTAGTTACCCAACTTTACTGTATTATTCCCAATCATTAATTATGCTGTGAAAATGTGATATATTTGACATAACACATCATTTCTTATTTTTGTGATGTAGTGAAATACTATCTTTCTCTTATATTATGTTTATATTTAACTATAAGTTCTTAAAATGTGTATGCTACTACTGTCGTAACTAAGTGAGATAAATTATTAACATTCATAGCTAATAAGAATATATGATCATTTAAACTGAAATCTTTTTAATTGTTTTATTTATTTATTTACTCAAACCTATATATTTATACTAGTTACTATATCTAAGTCCTATATTCCATTTCAAATCCAGTTATATGTATTTATTAGTATATATGACGTGTTATTTATGTTCAAACATCCATTTTGTGCTTAAAACGTGTTATCACCTTAAAATGATATTCATACCCTCGGGTTTTGGTATTTAACCGTTTTAGCTTATCCGATCTTACTTAAACACACTAAAAGATATACTTAAACTATTATAAGTTATCAAATTTATGTTTTGAACATAAAGGTTAATAATAAACTTTAAGGGGACACATTATTAACACGGTTTTATAAAGGCTTATTTTCGATAAAATACACTTATTCTCCAATAATCGACCATAATCTTAAACTCTTTTGTGATAAACGTATTATGTTGTCGTTGACACTTTATGAAATAAACTTTGTAACTTAAAACACTTTGAAACATATTCTTATGACATATTCTCGTCAAATACTTCATACGTTGACTTTTTGACCAACATTGACTCGTTATCGCGTATAGTTGACTTTGACTAAAGTCAACTCTCGTTAAACTTTTTATAAAGACAATTTCCAACTATTTTTACTTAAAGATTATTCAAAACGTTAAATGTTAACTCTTAGTTGACTTTGACTTCTTACGAAATCATTCACCTTTGATCGTCATTATTGACTTATATAAACGATATCACCCAGTAGTCGTTATCGACTCGAAGTATCGTCACCTTTACTAGACGGTGCTGTCATCACTTATTTATATCTTCTGTTAGTCGTCCTCGACTCGAAATATCGTTGACCTTTATTCGTCACGATGAATTGGAATGTTATTATCTTACATTCGTTATCTTTGACTCGATCATATTATTTAAACTATACCATTTAACATTAATCATACAAGGCTAAACCCAACTAGACTTATCGAGATACTTAGACATATTTTATATCTTTATGCTAGGGCACTTAGGCGGTGGAGTATTATTCTCCAGTTTGTGTCTACCCGACATACTTATCGCTGATTCGTGAGTTATTCGATGCCCTTTTACTACTTTATAAATTTTACTTCAGGCATGATTAGCGTTAACTAAATTTTATATATCTTGATTACGCATGTTTAGATTATGATGCCTTTAGATTTAGTGTACCTCACTTATACGGCCTTGGTGGTAGTATAAGGCCCTCGATTAAACACCTGTTAACTCTAGTTGAGCCATCGGTATTTATGTATAGATCTATATGGGTTTTACAAACCCTCATCCCTCACTATGCGCAGGGATGTTATTGCCGCGACGTTTATCTCGTAACTACCTTAGTTGGACACACTAAGGCAGAGGGTTATTGTTGCCTTTACTTTGTTGCCTTTACGTGTTGCCTTTTCATTACAGTACGGTTCAGGTGTAGATGAATATCTAAGGTTTATGCATATATCGTACATTGTTATAATTCAAGATATTATCCATTTTTACTATTGATTTCTAACTACATTTTCTAATGGGTCAAAATCTTCAAAATATTATGTTTTTATAAAATACGAATAACCCACCAACTTTATGTTGACGTCGTATTTTTAACGCTTTTCAGGAGGTTGAGTTTTGCATCGATTATGGAGTTACTATTTTTGATTTGGATATTGTATGGACTTTCGAAGAGACTTAGCTAGACGTAGTTAGTTTCTATTTTGGCCATGTACTATTTTGTATCGTTTTATTTGTATTGATTGTAACTCCTAAACTTCATTTAATATAATCTTATTGTTATAGTATTTATTCGATGTAATACTTGGTCTTCTGATACCTAATACACTGCACACCTCGGGTTTCCGTCGGGTGTGACAAAACATTTACTATTTTTGAATATTCCATTCAGGGTTACTATTTTTAATTGACAAGTCCTATAGCACACTACCAGTGAATTGAATGATCAGATCATGATACGGAATCTCATGATCTGATTGAATCATATTAAGTGATTAATTGAGGAACTAAAAGAACGAAAGCTAAATTGATTCGATCTTATTCATAGTATGATTTGGCGGGAAAAGCCATTACATCACTCTGTTGAAGCTCTACGGTACTCAAATGAGTCCGGGTTCAAAGACAACGACTAAAACCACTAATCACACTATATATAGACATCACAACATAAATATTACACTAAACAACTAAGTCTTCATCTAAATTTTAATTCTTGAGCTGTTCACTTTAACTTGGAAGTAAAGTCTTCATCATTCGAATTATAATCTTTAATGTTGACTAACTTATTCTTTAGTTTAAATTCAATTCGGGTGTACTTCATTTAGTTCAGATGAAATAACATGTTCACGAGAATTATATTCTTCACTGAATGATTCTTTATGTTTAATTCGGTTTATCCCCGAATTAAACATTTTGATCATGAACACACTATTTTAAGACTTCATAGCTCTATCCATTCTATCCAGTACCCAACAATCTACTCCTTTGATAATGCTATGAATCTTCACACTATCAAAATTTTATTCTCCATTATTAGCTTCAAATAATACTCCTCGTTCTTCATAATCTGATTCTGCATGGTTAGAAAGCACACTTCAACAATCGCCCTCTCACTTTCAGATTATTTAACCATAATCAAACAAGCTCCCTCTTTTTGTTCTTTTTTTTTAAATCCGTGAACAAAGCTAATTAACGATTTACAGAACGAAATAAAAGAAGAATGAAAGAGTTTATTGAATGCCTTAGATGACAGGAAATTCAGTTACAATAGTGTATTCTGTTCAAAACATACATCATGCATGTTCCATGCCTCTATTTCTAGGCCTAAACTAACTAACTATTACATAAATGTCACCCTTATGTTAATTAAAAAACATTTTCGGTGAAACATTTACTATTTTGAACATTCCATTCAGGGTTACTATTTTTAATTGACAAGTCCTATAGCACTCAACCAGTGAATTGAATGATCAGATCATGATGCGGAATCTCATGATCTGATTGAATCAAATTAAGTAATTGAAATTGAGGAATTGAAAGAACGAAAGATGAATTGATTTGATCTTATTCATAGTATGATTTGGCGAAAAAAGCCATTACATCACTATGTTGAAGCTCTAAGGTACTCAAATGAGTCTGGGTTCAAAGACAACGACTAAAACCACTAATCACACTATATATATACATCACAACATACATATTACACTAAAGAACTAAGTCTTCATCTTAATTTTAATTCTCGAGCTTTTCACTTTAACTTGGAAGTAAAGTCTTCATCATCCGAATTATAATCTTAATGTTGATTTGTGTTGACTAACTTATTCTTCATTTTAAATTCAATTCGGGTGTACTTCAGTTAGTTTGGATGAAATAACATGTTCACCCGAATTGTATTCTTCACTGAATTATTCTTTATGTTTAATTCGGGTTATCCCCGAGTTAAACATTTTGATCATGAACACACACTTTTAAGACTTCATAGCTATTAATTGACAAGTCCTATACCTCTCAACCAGTGAACTGAATGATCAAATCATGATGCGGAATCTCATGATCTGATTGAATCAAATTAAGTAATTGAAATTGAGGAATTGAAAGAACGAAAGTTGAATATATTCGATCTTTTTCATAGTATGATTTGGCGGGAAAAGCCATTACATCAATCTGCTGAAGCTCTACGGTACTCAAATGAGTGCGGGTTAAAAGACAACGACTAAAACCACTAATCACACTATATATAGACATCAGAACATACATATTACACTAAAAAACTAAGTCTTCATCTTAATTTTAATTCTGGAGATTTTCACTTTAACTTGGAAGTAAAGTCTTCATAATTCGAATTATAATCTTCAATGTTGACTTGTGTTGACTAACTTATTCTTCAGTTTAAATTAAATTCAGATGTACTTCAGTTAGTTTGGATGAGATAATATGTTCACCCAAATTGAATTCTTCACTGAATGATTCTTTATGTTTAATTCGGGTTATCCCCGAATTAAACATTTTGATCATGAACACACACTTTTAAGACTTCAAAGCTTCATCCATTCTATTAAGTACCCAACAATCTACTCCCTATATAATGCTATGAATCTTCACACTATCAAAATTTTATTCTCCATTATTAGCTTCAAATAATACTTCTGGTTCTTCATAATCTGATTCTCCATGGTTAGAAATGCACACTTCAACAATCTCCCTCTCACTTACAGATTATTTAACCATCATCAAACAAGCTCCCTTTTTTTTTCTTTTTTTTTTCAATCAGTGAACAAAGCTAATGAGCGATTTAGAGAACGAAATCAAAGAAGAATGAATGAGTTTATTGAATGCATTAGATGGCGGGAAATTCAGTTACAAAAGTGTATTTTGTTCAAAACGTACATTATGCATGTTCCATGCCTCTATTTATAGGCCTAAACTAACTAACTATTACATAAATGCCACCCTTATGTTTATTAAAAAACATTTCGGATGAAACATTTACTATTTTGAACATTCCATTCAAGGTTACTATTTTTAATTGACAAGTCCTATAGCACTCTACTAGTGAATTGAATGATCAGATCATGATGCGGAATCTCATGATTTGATTGAATCATATTAAGTGATTGAAATTGAGGATTGAAAGAACGAAAGCTAAATTGATTCGATCTTATTCATAGTATGATTTGGCGGGAAAGGCCATTACATCACTCTGTTGAAGCTCTACGGTACTCAAATGAGTCCGGGTTCAAAGAAAACGACTAAAACCACTAATCACACTATATATAGACATCACAACATACATATTACACTAAAGAACTAAGTCTTCATCTTAATTTTAATTCTTGAGCTTTTCACTTTAACTTGGAAGTAAAGTGTTCATCATCCGAATTATAAGGTTAATGTTGACTTGTGTTGACTAACTTATTTTTCAGTTTAAATTCAATTCGGGTGTACTTCAGTTAGTTCGGATGAAATAACATGTTCACCCAAATTTAATTCTTCACTGAATGATTCTTTATGTTTAATTCGGGTTATCCCCGAATTAAATATTTTGATTATGAACACACACTTTTAAGACTTCATAGTTTCATCCATTCTATTCAGTACCCAACAATCTCCCCCTTTGATGATGCTATGAATCTTCACACTATTAAAATTTGAATGATGAGATCATGATGCGGAATCTCATGATCTGATTGAATCAAAAATAAGTAATGGAAATTGAGGAATTGAAAGAACGAAAGCTGAATTGATTAGATCTTATTCATAGTATGATTTGGCGGGAAAAGCCACTGCATCACTCTGTTGAAGCTCTACGGTACTCAAATAAGTTCGGGTTCAAAGACAACGACTAAAACCACTAATCATATACACATCACAACATACATATTACACTAAACAACTAAGTCTTAATTTTAATTTTAATTCTGGAGCTGTTCACTTTTACTTGGAAGTAAAGTCTTCATCATCCGAACTATAATCTTCGATGTTGGCTTGTGTTGACTAACTTATTCTTCAGTTTAAATATAATTCGGGTGTACTTCAGTTAGTTCGGATGAAATAACATGTTCACCCGAATTGAATTCTGCGCCGAATGATTTTTTATTTTTAATTCGGTTTATCCCTGAATTAAACATTTTGATCATGAACTCACAATTTTATTTAGTACCCAACATAGGAAGTTCGGAATCCGGACGCATCCAAAGATTGACCGGAAATCCTGTCTCCGTTAACATTATGCCAATGATCGAAGAAGGTTCGACTAGTGGTGCCTTAGTTTCATCCCCATATACAGTAACGAGCAATCTAAGTGGTCTTGGTGGCCCTTGGATGATCGAGCTTGCTCGAATGTCTAATCATTATCCCAATTCGACCGGAAAGAATAAGGAAAAGGAGGAGCTTGATCCAATTCAACGAATTCTTTATCATTTGGATGCATTTGAAGCAAGACATGTGATTGATAAAAGAACCGTTCCATTTGATGAACGTGAAAATCGGTCTCTCCATCCGATCAAAGATATGATTCAAATTCCTATCAAGACTTCTTTTTCATTACCATACATTCTAGGTTCTACATCTCCTAGTGGTCATGATCTTTCTTCACCGGTTCTTGTAACTTCTTCTCCTCAACAACCCTTGAAGATTACTGCATCTCGTCAAAAGGATCCATTGCTTCATAGTTCAAAAAGTTCAAAGAAAAAGAAGAAAACGGAAAGGAAGTTGATACCACTTGAGTCAATTCCCAAAATTCCGGAATCTCAAGTACAAATTCCGGAAACTCAAGCAGATACTCGATCAGATTATGATGTTATTAATGAGTTTTTAAAGACTCTTCTAAGGAAATTGATCAAGGAGGTTCTTTCTGGAATTATTAATGATAACAAGCCACACTCTCTTCGGGATGTTGCGATTCTTGATGCTCTTCTCTTACCTCGTGATTAAATTCCTACGAATTTGGATGATTTGTTTGAGTGTGAGCAACAAGAACTTCTTATGGTGATTCAAAAATATCGAACTCTCAAGTCTTATTGCCGTGTTCATGCCGAAAGTGTTAATAAACGCAACCATTCGGATGATGATCCCGATAGTGACAACCGTCAAATTTCAGGTGCATTTTACAGTCTATGTCTCTAAACTGTCTGTCATTGTCTTTTACTGTACATTTACCGGAAACGCGTCAGTGTCGGAATAACTCCCGGAATCGAATTATGTAAGTCCTAATACCAAGAAAACACCTAATGAACTTTCCTAAGTTCATAACGTATCATAATTAAGAACTTTTAGTTAACAAAAAGGTCCAACGAAACAAAACGCAAAAACGAAAAATCACAAAATTATTACAAAAAAATGGTCTAGGACGACGCACACATCCCCTTGTGCGACGTCCTGGATGTACCAAATCCGAAATTTTTGAATTTTTAAGACTTGTCTCGATTTCTACAAATTTTATACCAATCACAAACGACTTAGACTACTAATTGACTGCCAAACTCAGTCCCAAAGCAACCATTACTACTTTTCTTTATTTTCTTTTCATTTTTCCATTTTACAAAAACATAAAACAAAATACTCACAACTTTCTCTCTAAAATCCTCTCAAGAACATCACAAACACAGAGATTTCCAGCCACTAAATCCATCAAAATCAACCACAAAAATCGTTTAAACATCAAGGCAAACAAGAAGGATCAATGTCTTTTCGGTTTCAAAGCTTTTTCTACCATTTTGGAGCTCAAATCTCGTCTAAAACATCATACATCTATTTTCATCCGGTAGAAACCTTTTTCTTACCTTTATTTACTGTTTTTACAACTTGCATGTAAGATCTAAACCATAAAAACAAGTTTTTATAAAGATTTGTGACATTTTATGGACAAAAACGATTTTTAACCGAAATAGCATTTAGATCTATAGTTTTATGGTTAAAAATGGTTTAGAACCTGTAAAAATGATGTTTTATTAAGTATTCACTGTTTGCATGTCAAGATCTATGGTTGGAATAAACGTTTTTGCAAGAAAAACCACGAAATGTGAAACTGACCCGACCTGTGCGCCGTTCCTAAGAGCTAGGACGACGCAGCGGGACATTTTCTCTTATGTGCGTCGTTCCTAAGGTCCAGAACGACGACATGACTGTTTTCTTTCCAAAAATTTGTCGTTTGGTCGTTTTGAACTATTGTACGCTCGCTGATTTTTCGTAACTAGTATTTTGGGACTGAGGTTGATAAAAATAATTATATTGGTGACTTGTATTGGACTTATTATGCTTTTTGGACTTGTCTAAATTAGATTATGTTATATATGTGTTTTGTGAGCGGAAGTGACTTTGGATTTTTGGATATGAAATTTGGGCGCGGAAGCGCTGCCCAATTTTCGTTAGAAAAATCCAAACCACTTCAGCGACCAAAATTACTTGTAACATGACGATTATAAACGTTAACTTTGGACTTTCGGACTAAAACATAACGTTAACCGTTTCGGACTATTTTTGAACAAATTGGACCTTGACACTTAAAGTTTAACTAAAATTTATCTATTATATATTATATATAATAATATAATGAGATCATAACACTTAAACAATCTTGGTATCCATAGGCTTTCCGTGATTCCCGGCTCTCTTTTCCGACTGTTTTCGGAATTCGCTATCTTCGCAACCCGTGAGTTCCACCCCTCTACTTTTGTATTTGAAGTACTCTTTTGGGGAAAACATGAGATCCAAATTGTTTTATGAACTATTTCTTTTATGTCACTTTTATGAACTTTGACTTTATGTACAATGACTTTTATGAACTTTGACTTTCTGTACAATGACTTTTATGAACTATGACTTTATTGGACTATTTGACATTGGTCTTACTTATATGCGTAAAACTATCTTAGACGCCCTATGTGGCACCTTGGACATTTGACATTTTGACATAAACTATGATTGTTTGATTGTACTTGGACAAACCCTTGATGAGAATATAAACGCCGTAAGTGCCTACTATAAGTTTTGGGACAAAAATGACATATGCCCCAATTTTTTTTAGACATTTCCACACTATTAGCTTTAAGGCGTTGGTAATTATGGGTATCGATACTTAGGAGAGGTCACTCCTTACTTCAGGCTAGCTACCTAAGTACATATTACTATATTAGACAAACCTCGTCGATAGTGCGAGGTCCGGGCAGGATCAGACCAGTTAATCGGTTTAGTGTGAACTCTTACATTATATTATGCCAAGTGGTCTTTACAATTTAAAAATCATATGTTACAATTAATTACGCATATACCTACGTGCTTTGTGCAACTTAACTTTTCTAAACGTTGATCTACTGGACTAGGATCTTCATTAATAGTATATATATTTTAAGCGCTTTTATCCGCTATCTTTCTTTTAAGAAAACTTTATACATATATATACTTGTCGGAACTTTGGTCGGAACTTTTGTCGGAACTTTGTCAGAACTTTTGTCAAAACTTATAAACTGTAACTCACTCACTACGTTATGTAGTTGACACTTTATCTCATGTTTCAGGAAACTAAGCGTAAGTTATGAAGTGCATCGCTCGGGCGGGTCAAGATGGTTATGTGAAGTGTAATTGGGGAGAAGACCTTTGTCATTTTGGGAATTTTTATTAAACATTTTCTTATGTATTGTTGTCTTAAACTTTATGGTTCTTGGTTGTATCTTTTGAATAATCGAACTTTTCAACTTTAATTTAATGACTTGAACCGTTGACTTTTGTTATAACTCGTGAAATGATTCTTTGCTCTTCGCAACTCGTGATTCCTCTTTAGCGGGGTGCAACACCGATGATCAACCGAATGAGGGGGAAAATATGGAGCGTTTAAAGAAAATAAAACTTGAAAAAGCGGCTTCGGAAATACAAATGGTAGATGGTGAGATTGAAATGGGGTGATTGAAATGGAACAATCGGGTTACAATGAATTTGAACAACAAAATGAAGAAGTGGTTGATGAATTGGTTAAAAAAAGATAGAAATGATGAAGAAGTGGTTGATGAATTGATTAGAAAAGATAGAAATGATGAAGAAGTGGTTGACGAAACATTTAGAAAAGAGAGACATGATGAAGAAGTGGTTGATAATTCGACTAGAAAAGATCGAGACGTCGAGACCTTGTATCGAAATTCTATGGAACTTAATATACAAGAAGATCCTGATCCTTTAGTCAGAAAAGTTATTTGTGCTAGACTTCGAGAATTAAGAAAGTATGATGGAAGTGAAGATGCACATTGCAGGCCAAGGGAATATGATTTTGACAATAAATTGAAGCAACAAGATGTATATAATCTTTGGGATGAAGACAAGGAAAGAGAAGAAACATGATTACGAAACGAACATAAGGAACTTTACAAATATTCGTTGACGAATGAGTTTGGTCTTCCAAAGTATAAAGACATTGATCTCGAAGAACAGAAAAGTCTACACAAACGATTGAATCAACCATTCATGGAAGATGAAGTTAAAGATTTCATTGTTCGAAAGCCAAAAAGGGTGGAACCAGAAATCTTACATGGGCTTACATCGAAAGAAAAGGAATTGTGGAGAGACTTCAAAAAACATTTCATTCATTTCAAACGAAAAGGACTGATCAAGTTTACTCAATTCATGGTATCTGAAATGTTAGAGAGATTCGATCTGAATTTCACAATGGAATTGAATTTCCTACATTCGTAGTTGACAGAAATGACGGGAATGTGTATAATTTCACTGAAGCTGACTTTAATGATCTTAACCCGAAAGATTTATAATGGTTTTTCACTTCTATGAAATGATGGCCAAAAAAGAAACCATTGGATCGTTTTTCCGAGTCACGAGTTAAGAGGTTTATGGAAGGAAACGTCAAGTAAACAACATACTTTGACTTTCAAATTGCGCTATAAAGTGGAAGAGGGAAAGTGAATCTAGTTGCACCTAAACGAGAATTTACTATATTAAATCTAAGAAAGTGGGCGATTGTGAATGTTGGTGATAAAGGAATTGTTTATACAAGCCCACATTGGAGGGATAATATATTAATGCTATTCAAGGAAGTTCATATATTTACTCGACTGGTACACTACGCTTAATTCGCAAAGAGATAGATAACATTATCAAGAATGACGATGAAAGTAATAGCGCCGACTGTGATGATTATGCTAAGTGGAAAGCAGGTAGAAAAGAGTATGAGTTTGGGAGATATGCTATTGAAGAATTTTTAGCAAAAAGAAGAGTTATCCAGAGATATGCAATGTGCTTAAATATTCGGCAAAACAAGTATTCAATTTTTGCAACAATTAAAGCTCAACGTCGCGTGGAAATGCAACAAGAACAGGACGAGTATGCTAAATTGTATCCTGAATTCAAGGAAAAGGAAACTCCGACATCTCAAGCTCAAGAATGAAGATTTAAAGCTTAGCATAATATTTTCGAATTGTATTGTAAAAAATTTGTGCTTACCTTTCTAGAAACTATATTAAAGGGGGAAATTGTAGTAGTTAAAATGTTTCAATATGGTTTCCAGAAGGTAGAAAATGTAACTATTGAAACAATCACCCCTTGCCTATAAATAGGTGAGGGGCGTACATGGAATATATGGCTTTTGGTGAATTTCTCATTTGTTCTTTGATTCTCATACCTACCACTCTTCTCTATCATTTACCAACTCAACATAGCCCGATGCATACACTCTTTTCACCACATACGGACCCGTCCATTTTGACCTCAACTTTGGTGCTTTAAATTTGTACTTCGATTGAAAGAGAAGTACCTTACCTTCATCCTCTAACTCTTTCCTACGAATCCTCATGTCATGAAACGCTTTTGTCCGCTCTTTGTAAAGACTCGAACACTCATAAGCATTCAACCTCATCTCATCCAACTCGTGAAGTTGCAAAAACCTCGTTTCTCCTGCTGCTATCAAATCGACATTGCAATTCCTTAATGCCCAATAAGCCTTGTGCTCAATCTCCACCGGTAGATGACAAGTTTTTCCATATAACATTCTATACGGTGTCATCCCAATTGGTGTCTTATACGCAGTTCTAAATGCCCAAAGAGCATCCTCCAACTTCTTTGACCAAATTTTTGGATTGTCTTTCTCCGTCTTCTCCAAAATATTTTTAATTGCTCTATTTGTGTTCTCCACTTGACCGCTCGTTTGTGGGTAATAAGAAGTTGTGAAACGATGGTTTACTCAATACTTCTTCAAAATATTGGCAAGTTGGGCATTTGCAAAATGGCTTCCCCGATAACTAATCAATGATTTAGGCACTCCTAACCTACAAAACAAACTTTTCAAGAAATCAAAAACCACATTGGCATTGTTAGTTGGCAAAGCTTTTGCCTCGACCCACTTCGAAACATAATCCACCGCAACCAAGATATACAAATTACGGTTATATGGCTTGAAAGGACCCATGAATCGATCCCCCAAATGTCAAAAACCTCGCAAACTTGTATCCCTTGTTGAGGCATCTCATCTCGCTTCGTGATCGTTCCTTGACGTTGACACGAATCACAGTTCCTCACCAATGTATATGCTTCCTGGAAAATCGTGGGCCAATAGAAACCCGCATCACATACTTTCTTACCCGTCACCGTCGGATGTCCTCTGGTTGGTCCGTGGTGACACCCATCCAAAATCCTTCTTTTTTCTCCTCCGTAGACACAACGTCTAATCATCATATTGGCACACATGAGGAATAAGTATGGTTCCTCCTAAAAGTAATACTTTACATCCTCAAAGCGTTTCTTCCTTTGTTGATACGTTAAAATTTTGTTGACAAGTCCTCCGACTAAGTAATTTGCTATACCCGCAAACCATGGCACATATTCATCTTCACAGTCATCAACAAACGCCAACATTTCCCCCAGGAACGTATCATCGATCTCTCCTTCCTTCAGTTCCCCCAAACTTGGGTTCTCCAATCTACTCAAGTGATCCGCATCTACGTTTTTCGCCCATTTCTTGCCCCGAATCTCAATGTCAAAACTCTTGCAAAAGTAAGATTCACCTAATAAATCTCGGCTTCGCATCCAATTTAGAAAATAAAAATCTCAGTGTCCAATGATCCGTGAAAACCACCGACGTGCTCAATACCAAATAGGATCTAAACTTGTCAAACGCAAAAACAACCGCCAAAATCTCCTTTTCCGTAGTTGTATAATTTTGTTGAGATTCATTCAAGGTCTTGGTAGAAAAATAGATGGGCCGAAAATGTTTCTCAATCCTTTGTCCCAAAACAGCCCCTACCGCAAAGTTGCTCGCATCACACATCCAATTCAAATGGAAGTGACCAATCGGTAGATATCAAAATAGGTGTGTTAGTCTCCCTTTAGTAGCTCTAAAGCTTGAATACAATCCTTCGAAAAGTTAAAATCAACATATTTCTCCAACAATCTTGACATTGGACGGGCGATCTTTGAAAAATCCTTGATAAATCTTCGATAAAACCCTGCATTCCCAAGAAAACTTCTAATCGACTTCTCATTTGTTGGTGGTGGTAACTTAGAAATTACCTCAATCTTTTCATTGTCCACCTCTATCCCGGCTTTCGAAATTTTATGTCCCAAAACAATCCCTTCTCGAACCATAAAATGGTTTTTTTCCCCAATTCAATACCAATTTTGCTTCTTCACATCTACCTAACATCTTTTCCAAATTCCCCAAACATGACTCAAGACTCCCCAAAAACTGAAAAGTCATCCATGAATACCTCCATCTTTTGCTTAATCATGTCTTAAAAAATCCCAAGCATGCACGGTTGAAAAGTAGCGGGTGCATTGCAAAGTCCGAATGGCATCCTCCGATATGCATATGTCCCAAACGGACATGTAAAAGTGGTCTTCTCTTGATTTTCGGGATCGATAGGAATTTGAAAGTACCCCGAAAATCCTTCCAAAAAAGAAATAAAACTCATTCCCCGCTAACCTTTCAATCATTTGATCCATGAGATATAGAGGGAAATGGTCCTTCCTTGTAGCATTATTAAGCTTCTGGTAGTCAATACACACTCTCCATCCTGTAACGGTTCGTGTAGGCACCAACTCAGTCTTCTCATTAACCACAACCGTAATTCCTCCTTTATTCGGTACACAATGAAACAAACTCACCCATGGTCTATCCGAAATTGGGTAAATAATTCATGCATCCAACAACTTAACAATTTCCTTTTTTACCGCATCTTTCAGATTTGGATTTAGCCTCCGTTGTCTTTGAACAACGAGTTTTACATCATCAATAAAATTGATTTTGTGTTTACAAAATTCGGGGTTAATTTCAGGTATGTCGGATATACGCCAAGCAAAGGCTTCTTTATAGCCTTTAAGGAATATCAATAACCGAGATTTTTCGTCACCCGAAAGTGATGACAAAATAACAACTGGTAATAAAGAGTTACCTTCAAGAAACGCATACTCCAAATGCTCCGGTAGTTGCTAAAGCTCCAAATCTGTTGGTGGTTCTTCAATACATGTCTTAATCCTCATGTTATTGTCCACCTTCAACTGCTCAATTTCTTCAACTTCAACATCCTCATATCTTTCCTCATTCAATTCATCAAACATCTCAGCTTCAACTTCAAGAATATCCTGCCAATCTAGGTCATAAAATTCATCAACAACATCAATTTTAAAACAGGTTTCATCAGTTGAGTATGCATGTTTCATGGCTCAATCTAACGAAATTTTTTTATTTTCATCCCCAACCCCAAATGAAATTTGTTTGTCTTTCACACGGATGATAGCATCCACGGTGTTCAAAAATGGTCGACCCAAAATTAGAGGAACCTTGCTATCCTCCAATCAATCCAAAATACAAACTTTCCTACTTGAACTAGCGTGTTTTAAACAATTCCTAAGGGATATTGAAAAGATTGTTCAACTAGTATAATGCTCATACATGTTGGTTTTAAAACCCCCAAAGCCAATTTAGCATAGAAAGAATAAGGCATTAAATTTATACTAGCTCCTAAGTCCGCCAAAGCATTGCAACTATAAGTTTTGCTAAATGAACAAGTAATAAGAGAACTCCCTGGATCATCCAACTTTGATGGTAGTGTTTCCTTCACCACTGCCGAACATTCCGCATTCAAGAAAGTGGCTTGAGCTTCCGACGATCTCCCCTTCTCCGTCACAAGTTCTTTGATGAACTTCGCATAATTAGGCATACCTGCAATCAAAAAACCAACGACACATTAATATGAACATATTTAATCATATCTAAGAATTTACCATATTGCTCCTTTATTTTCTCATTCCTCAAGCGTTGAGGGTAAGGAATTCTCGGATTGTAAGCTTTAAGCAGTGGAGTAGTGGTTGATTTAGGTGCCTCTACTTCACTTTGAACTCTAGGCTCTTTGATGCGGTTAATATCGAGGACAAGATTATGATGGGTTTGGAAGATCGTAAGCATGCCACGACACAACAGCAGATGATACGCCGCAGTGTGGTGGGCTGCGTCGCAATAAAGAAATAAACGTGGACGAGTTTGTGGGATAAATTAACTGCGACGCAGTGGTTATAGTTGCGCCGCGACAACTGGTTGAATTTTTAATGTAGCTCGTTTTCCATCTTTGTTAAGGGTTGATTTTGTTTACTTTTTAAAATTTAGGGATTTGTTTTGTTTCTTGAATTAGGGTTTAGTATTTAATATGGGTGTATGCAACATAACAGGATGGCTGATTTTTGTTAAGAATTTTTATGATCAAAACCTTTTGATACATTTATCAATTGTTTGATTTTTATCATTATACGGTATTCTCCGGAATCAACGGATAGTGATTGTTGTGGTTTATTCCGGTTATTCTTTGTTGAATCAACGGAGTATTCAAGTTCCTTTTATCCTTCCGACCGCGCTACATCAGTTGATGCAGTTAATATCGAGTAAAAGATTATGATGGGTTTGGAAGATCGTAAGCATGCCACGACACAACAGTAGATAATACGCCGCAGTGTGGTGGGGTGCGCCGCAATAAAGAAATAAACGTGGACTAGTTTGTGGAATAAATTTACTGCGACGCAGTGGTGATAGTTGCGTCGCGGAAACTGGTTGAATTTTTTAATGTAGCTCGTTTTCCAGCTTTGTTAAGGGTTGCTTTTGTTTACTTTTTAAATTTTAGGGATTTGTTTTGTTTCTTGAATTAGGGTTTAGTATTTAATATGGGCGTATGCAACATAACATGACGGCTGATTTTTGTTAAGAATTTTTATGATCAATACCTTTTGATACATTTAGCCATTGTTTGATTTTTATTATTATACGGTATTCTCCGGAATCAACGGATAATGATTGTTGTGGTTTATTCCGATTATTCTTTGTTGAATCAACGGAGTATTCAAGTTCCTTTTATCCTTCCGACCGCGCTACATCACTCTTGCTCCTCTTCATCTTCCACTTCAAACTCAACTTCGTCGGATTTTTCGTGATCTGAAGGCTCACTGCGGCGGAACGGCTCTTGTTGCGTCGCAATCAAAGATGTTTCAAAACGTAGATATGGGTCTGGACCTCCACTACGTCGCAGTGGACCCAGTTACTACAGTATTTTATTCGTCGTTTTCGTCTCGATTCCCCCCATACTTAGAACCCGAACGTGTCATAATCGCATTTACATGCTCGCCTCTCATTCCAGGGGGTTGGTACTTCTTATCTTGGTTGTTTTGATTGTTTTGAGGTTTATGATTTTGTTGCATGTTGCTTGGTAATTGACTCGGTGGCCTAGTCGAAAACCGATCATTCATCCGATCGAACTGTCTCTCCAAGTCTTGCATTGAAGCTTGTTGGTTCCTTTGACCTTGCTCAATCTGATCATTCATTACCTTCATTTAATTGGTCATTGCCTTGTTCTTTTCGGTTTTTATCTGAATGAATGTTTTCATCAAATCCTTTAAACTTTGCTCGCTTTCTTCCATTGGTGGATTTTTTTCATACATGGGTCTTCGTGGAGATCTTGGGTTATTTCTTTGCCAACCAGTCTCTCGATCGCCACGGTTGAAGTTTCCTCCAAGGTAATGATAGTTTCCTCGATTCGGATACCATAATGGGCATAATTTGTATCCTAGGGTTTCTGATCACATTCACTCGCGTAATTTGGCCCTCCATAAATTTCATAACCGTTTTTCACCATATGAACTTCCTTCTCCAATCAACCCATTCGTTTATCCATTTTGTTTAACATAGCTTTGATTTCCTTCACGATTGAGGAAGTAGCGTTGCTACTTCCTAGCCAAACTCATAACTAAGTGATCCTCCATGAGTGTATAAGCCTCGTTAGTCGACTTATACATGAAATTTCCTCCTCTAGCTAAGTCTAATTCCCGTTGAGATTCTCTTTCTAGACCGTAGAAAAAGATATCCACTATTTGCTCCTTGCCCAAACCGTGCCTGTGACAGTTTCTAAGAATCTCCCTTAACATACTCCATGCTTCAGTTAAAGTCTCTCCTTCATCTTGACGAAATCCCCGAATGTCTCTCAACAATATCCTATCCAAGGCTGGTGGGGAAAACCTCTTAATGAAAGCCTCTCTCATTTGTGCCCAAGTAACAATGGTATTCTCCTCGAGTTCTTCAAACCAAGTCTTCGCTTCTCCGATGAGTGACGAAGGAAATAGACTCAACTTCACATTATCAATTGTTCCTTCCCCATACTTGAACATCTAACATAGCTCAATGAATTTAGCTATGTGCTTATGTGGATCCGACTTAAATCTCCCATCTAATGTGATATCTTGAATCATCTTCAAATGATAACCCTGCACAACGAAATCATCCTTAAATCTATGGTTCTAATGGCTGACACTCGAGTGGGTGGTACAACAGCCGCCCTATGGTGCATAGGTATATCCAATGGATCTCGATCTCTCATCTCTACTACTTTTGATTTCGGTTCATCCTCTAAAATTATCTCTTCAACCTCTGATTCTGAACTACTATCTTCTGCTGAAAATGAATTGAATTTCTCCGTTTCTAACTTAATGGGTGAGAGTGGTCCAGAAGCAGGTGAAATACTAATTGTTGATTGGTCTGTTGGTTGCTTGTTACGCCTTTTCAATACCCTTGGATTTGACAATGGACTTTTTAGTGGTAACTAGAAGACCTTGTGTTCATCAACTCCCATGAATACCTGTAAAACACAACTCACAAAACCGCCAAACGCACCAGTATGTATCAAAAAAATAAAATAACTTTCAAGTACGTGAGTACCTAAAAGGATCGAATCATAAATTCTAAACAAAAACTTAAAAATCAGTCCCCGGTAGCGGCGCCAAAACTTGATGTGTAAAGTCTAGCCTATTTAAAACTCGAAATACGCTAATACTTGACTACACACACTTAGGTAGTGGACCTAAACATGTATAGTATAGTTCAGGTAAATCGGATTCGTTCGTACGGACTGAGTTAAAGTTCAAGTAAAAAATTAATGATATCTAAAAAGTGAATTGCCAAGTTGCGTAAACTAATTTTGAAAGTAAGTTAACACGGTTCGTTTTGAAAAAATTTGTTTGTTTTGTTTATCAATTTGAGGAAAAGCTTCCGTGTGGGTAGTTCACTAATGGTTTAATTTCATTTAAGTAATTTAATGTTAACTTACTTCTGATTTATAATTAAGTTCCTCTTGAATATCTAATTAACTTTAATTATCTCAAACAATAATGTTCCTCTCGAATGCAGGAAAAGCCCTAAATAACTTAGTGATTATGATATAATCTTATAAAGCTTCCACACGAAAAACTTATCTAGTTTTTTAATCCAATCTCTTGTAATTATAGATTAACGTTCTCGTTTTAACCTAATTATTTCAGTTTCTATTACCAATTTTTCTCGAATATTGGTAATTCTAATCAATTATAGATGGATTGATTTATTCATTCAATGTTTAACTTAACTCTAGATTCTTCTCAAATACCTAAAATTTAAATCAACAAAGAGTATCAGAAACTTAGACAATATTTAAGATTTCCACAAAAACGGATCTTCGATCAAACATAAAACATCTATTAAACATTCAAAAAACAAAAGCTAAATCATTCCAAAAGATCCCTAATCCAAACGAATGTATGAAATTTAGCTACTCATAGTGATTAAGAAAAACGAAATAAAATTATGAATAAACATAGTACCGAATTGAATAAACAAAGTAAAAGACTTTGGAAAACGAATTGCTTGAAGATCTCTCTTCAAATTGCCTTATTTTCTGTTCTTGTTGCTCCAAAGTCGACTATGTTTCCCTCAAATCGTTCTCCAAAAACTGATTTTTGGTTTGGGGTTGATTGGTCGTTCTCCAATTATGATTGTGATATGTCCAGCCTCCAGTTTTTGCGTTCTTTTGGCGCGTTACTTGCGTTTCTTAGACCAATTTTCAACTTCCCGATCCATGTTAATACATGTCACTTGAATAAACACTTTCAAACAATTAAATTCAAAAATATACCCTATCCATCATGGTTTTAACACAACACGACCGAATATCGCATATAAACATATATGAAAATATGTGATATCATGGCTTCTATGCCATTAACGAGTAAGCAAGATGAATTTCGAGTCAAGCTAACGACTCGGTTAAAAACAAGCGCCTCTCGGGAAGCAACGCGGGTTTGTTTTTACTTTTCTTAGTTTAGTTTTTATTTTCGTTTTTAGTTAATATTTTTAGTTTAGGATGCTTTAACATTTTATTTCGAGTTTAAGTTGGTTATGGAGCGAAGAAAACGGTGAAAAATACAAAAGTTAAAGAAAAACGGGACCCAAGCTCCACTGCCCCGCAGCTGCTGCGCCGTAATGGAAGTTAAGCAGAAAATAGGTTTTTAAAATGAATTGATGATGCGCCGAATCATATCCATATTGCGCCGCAACGCTTAAAAAGTCCATGTTATACCTTTCTTGTTCTTTTTATTAAAGCACACAAACATAAACTTACACACCACACATCGACGGGGGAACACACACACTAAAATACCGAAATTTTTGCGTAATCTTTGCTTGCAATCACATAATCATGGTTAGAACGGTATGATTTCTAGTTTTCATTCTTTGAATTATTTCATTGATGTTTAATTTGTTCTTAAACTGAATTTGGGGAAAATCTAGGGTTTGCAAAACTGAACTTAGATTCATCAAATTAGGCATATTACAACCCTAATCCCATTAATTAGAGCTTATTGACATGTTTAAATTGGTATAATGGTTAGATAATTGTGGAATTAAAGGAATTAAAGTGTTATGTTGTTCGTGACCTTCACTGCGCTACAGTGATGTCCACTGAGACGCAGTAGAGGGGCAGTTTACTTTGTTTTTGTCGTTTCACTTATTTGACATGTTTCGTTTGTGTTGTTTGTTGATTGTAGGGTAAAAGGCAAGAAATAGTAGGACCAAGTGAGGATGAGGGTCGAGGAACTTCAAATAGACTGATTAGGAGGCAACCGACACCACCGACCATTACTCAATAGGCATCGTTTATCAGAGCGAAAACGCATCCCTGGCTCCATTGGTCGGGTTTTGATCAGTAGAGGGAGATTTTTTTGAACAACAAATTGGCGGTTTTTCAAAATAGAAATTTGAATGCACCAAGAATAATGGATTGGAAAGTTTATCACTCTTTAGAGATAAGTGAGAGATTGGATGAATATTTCAAGATACATGTGTTCGAGAGGGTTCGGTCTTGGAAATTCCTATTTGGACTCGAGCTTTGTATGTTAAGGAAGATGTGTATCGTGAGTGGCGTTTGGAATTCTATTCAAGCATTTCGGTTGAGAAAAAGTTAAAGAGTGATGAAATCCATACCAAAAAGTTGATAAAGTTTAGACTTGGAGGAAGGGAACACGAGATAACCCTTCCCCGTTTTGGGTACTTGACGGGTTTGTTAACTCCAGCGGAGGTGGAAAACCCCTCTGTTAGGGTATAATTTGGCTCGAGGGAAATTGGATTTCAAGACATTGGGGAGTTCGGTTGATGAAGACCCATTCGTTTGTACACCGGTCTTCTCAACAAGACAAGGTGTATCTTGATGGTTAATGGATGCTTAACATGTTCAACAAGAGGGACCCGACCCAATATGTTAATGTCCCGTGGGTACTTGCTCGTTATATGGATACGAAGGCGATGGGTAGGCTGAAAGATAGCCAAATTTGTTGCGGACATTTTGTTACGAGGATAGCTTGTAACTTTGGATTGTATACAACGACCAACACCCGTATGTGTTCTCCCGCTATTAAATGGAGATTTTTGAAAAAACATGACTTGGAATCGTCCAAGTTGATTTCACCATCGGTTGATCGTTTGATCAAGGCGGATCCGGTACCAAGTCAACAACAACAACAACCTCCCCTTCAGCAACAACAACAGCCGTAACAACCGAGGCAAGGTAGGAGAGGTTCCATGCGTGATGAGGTCTTCCGTATTGGTCGTCAAATGGACCGTTTAGGGCGACAAATGACAGATATGACAAATTATTTGGCGTATCACATGGAGAGGTATAAACCGATCTTAGAGGTGAGGGCTCAAAGCTATGATGCTTCATCTTCAGGGACTACTGCCTGATTTCCTTATGCACCGCCGCCGATTTACCGGCCTAGCCCGGAATCGGAACCGTACCAAGAGGAAGAAGAAGCCAAAGTAGATGGTGATGACGAGGAGGAGTACGACGAGTGAGGTCGTTTTGATGGTTTGGTTGGTTTCGATTTGGTTGAATTATGTTTGAGACAATTTACTTTTCTGTATTTTTCTTATTTTTATGTGTACCTTATAACTCGTTTATTTCTGTCATGTTTAATGTGTGTGCGTAGTGTTTTCGTGTTAAAGTTTTTCAAGACTGGCAGTAAGTTCAGTACCCGTATTTGCTATTTGAGAGTCCATAACGCAAGTCGTATTCAAGCGTACCAAAAAAGAATTTTGGAAATCGTCAAACGAGTTCTTTCTTTCTTCCTTTTTCTTTGTACTTTTTATTAGTAATTAGTTAGTTTTATGTAATTTCCCTTAGTTTTTATTTTTAATTAGTTTTTAACACATTAGGAATAATGTGTTGCTTAAGTATGGGGGGGTCACTCGGGAAATTTCATATCTACTTTAGTTTTAGGACCCCTAGTATCCATCATTTGTAGAGTTTTGTAAAATTTTGGTAATTAATAAATAAAAAAAGAGTTATGACAACCGTCAAAAAATCTAGGTACTTGTTCAGCTACTATATCGGTTCGAAACATTAGCTACTCTTTTATCGTGTTCGCTCTGTTCTAGTTCGTAACTGTTGAGTCTGTACTTTGTCGGAACCAGTGTCGGAATAACTTCCGGAATCAATTATATAAGTCCTAATACCAAGAAAACGCCTATTGAACTTTCCTAAGTTCATAACTAATCATAATTAAGAACTTTCAATTAACAAAAAGGTCCAACGAAGCAATAACGTAAAAACGAAAAATCAGAAATTCTGAAAATCACCCGGTGCGCAACACCTCACGCCAGAATTCAAAAATATTACATTTTTAGTCCTTGTCTCGTTTTTATAAACAATCAACCAATCAACCACGAGTTATATCACTCATTTACTGCAATTCTCAGTCCCTAAGACCAGTATTATTACCCTTTCTTTTCTTTTTCATTTCCATTTTACTAAATACAAAAACACACAATCAAAAACACCTAGTTCATTTTCTCTCTATTTCTCCCTCAAGAAACCCATTAAAACCAGAGATGTACAGCCACTAAAACACCATTTCAATCCATAGAAAACGTTTGAATCATCTAGAGGAGAAAGGGGGTGCCATTTATTTCGAAAAAGGACTAGTTTTGTAAAGGTTTTTGAGGCAAAAATCCTACCAAAGCATCATCCATTCATTTTCCTTCGGTAGAAAACACTTCCCTATCTCTATTTACTGTTTTTACTAATTGCATGTATGATCTAAACAATAAAAATGAGTTTTTATAAAGATTTATATCACTTTTTATATAAAAACGATTTTTATCTAGATGATACTTAGATCTATGTTTTTGTGGATAAAAGTTGTTTAGAAACTATAAAAATGATGTTTCATAAGATATCTACTGGTTGCATGTCGAAATCCATGGCTGACAAAACGTTTTTAGCAAAGAAATCACAAAACGGTGAAGAACAGCAAGGAGGTGCGCAGCACCCCCTGACAGGTGCCGCGCACCGGGCTGTTGTTCTTCGCGAAAATCGTCGTTTTGGTTGTTTAAAACTTGTACACACATTCTGGACTTTTGTTAATAATATTATGGGACTGAGATGAACAAAACTAATAATAATAGTGACTTATATTGGACTCTTTGGACTTATTTGAATTGTTATGAAGTTATTATGTGTATATGCATGTTTTGTGAGCGGAAATGGTTGTAGGTTTTGGACATGAAATTTGGGCGCGGAAGCGCTGCCCAAATTTCGTTAGAAAACCTAAACCATCTCAGTAACCTAAACATGTCTAGCACAATGATAACTTTAACTTTGAACTTTTCGGACAAAAATAAACGTTAACCGCTTCGGACCAATTTTGGGACAATTTTGACTTTAACATCTAATTATAAACAAAAGTTACCTAATCTCTTATATAAAGTAACCTAATAAGAAATTAACTTTTGGACAATCTTGGTATTCCTAGGCATTTCGTGATTCCCGACTCCTTTTACCGACCGATTCCGAGTTCACTTTCTCCGCAAACCGTGAGTTACACCCCTCCTTACTCTTACATTTTTAAGTACTCTTTTTGGGGGAAACATGAGATCAAATTATTTTTGAACTATGTCTTTTGTGTGCAACCGCTTATTGAACTAGTTTGACTTTCAGAACTTATTTAACTATTTTGACTTTGTAACTATTTGAACTACCTTTCTAATTATGGAAGCTTTTGAACTACCTTCTATATTTAGAAACCTTGAACTATTTGAACGACTTTCTATTTTTGGAAACCTTTTTGAACTATTTGAACTACCTTTCTATTTATGGAAGCTTTTGAACTACCTTCTATTTTTAGAAACCTTGAACTATTTGAACGACTTTCTATTTTTGGAAACCTTTTTGAACTATATGAACTACCTTTCTATTTATGGAAGCTTTTGAACTACCTTCTATTTTTAGAAACCTTGAACTATTTGACTACCTTTCTATGTATGGAAACTTTTGAACTAAATGAGCTATTTTGGAACTTTGAGAACTTTTGAGCGACCTTGGAACTATTTTTGGTACGAACTCTTTGAACTACATTGGAACTATTTTTGGTACGAACTCTTTGAACTGCATTGGAACTATTTTTGGTACGAACTCTTTGAACTACTTTGGAACTATTGTTGGTACGAACTATTTGGACTAATATGAGTAAACAACATCAATTGTTCGGATTGGCTTACTTTAGACTCCCTAGGTTTGCCTCTTTGGATACTTGATTTGACATTGATAGCTTGGTTGTATTTAGGTGCAAAACCCTAGGTGAGAATATAACACCGTAAGTACGGACAAAAAGGACTTTTTGAAAACGGAACGTACTAAAATGCCCCGCAACTTTTCTTGGACTAGACTCTACACACTATTAACACAAGCCGTTAGCATAGATTATGGTTATCGATACTTAGGAGCGGACACTCCTTACCAATGGGTAGCGACCAAGGTACATATTGCTAAGTTCTCGCGGACTCGGACTTTAGACTGAACTAGTGGGCAGGTGCTTGACCAAAATCGGATTAGTGTGTAAAACTAAAATCTTACGAATATTAAGCTTAGTGGTTGGTACAACTCGAGGATCATAGGTCTTTATTTACGCATGTACTTACTTACTGTCTTACATATGTGGATTAATCCACCGCTGAGGTAATGACTACGAACTTTTTCGCTCGCTACGCTACTTGACTTTTGAACATAACTTGGTACTTATTGAACTTATTTTGAACTTATTTTGAACTTGTTTTGGACTTATTTGGACTTGGAACTTTTTGTACTTGATCTTGAACTATTAGAGTCATTCTTGAATTTTAAGCACTTGAACCTAACTTAAATTTCCTTGACTTTGAACAACTCTTGAACTTTCATGAACTTTGGACTTGTCTCAAACTCTTATGAACGTACAAATTGAAACTTTTCTTCAATCTTTATACTGTAACTCACTCACTATGTTTTCGTAGTTGACACTTTATCTCATGTTTCAGGAAGTAAGCGTAAGTTATGAAGTGCATTGCTCGGGCGGGTCAAGTCTTTTATGTGAAGTGTACTTTGGGAAGAAGACCTTATTTTGGGAATTTTAATTAAAACATTTTTGTTATGTACTATGGTCTTACGTTGAATCTTGGTTGTATCTTTGACTTGTACTTTTCAATTTAAATCTTAATGACTTGAACCTTAAACTTTAGTGTAACCCGTGAAATGATTCTTTGCTCTTCACATTCCGTGTTTCCGCTTTAGCGGGGTGTGACAGTTAATTACATAAATCGTCCCTATGGTTTATCCAAAAGCTACAGATTTCGTCCATAAGTTTAAAACATTGCATATATCGTCCACTTTTTAATATTAATTACGGATTTTGTCCCAAAATGGATGTCCGTTAAAATAATCGTGAACTAATTACACATTTCGTTCCTAAAACGAATGTCCGTTAGAAATTAGGGACAAAAAACGTAACTAGTTTCCAGAGGTGGACAATTTATGCAACGTTTTAAACTAAGGGACGAAATTCGTAATTTGGAGTAAAACATAGGGACGATTTATGTAATTAACTCTAAATTTAAAAAAAAAAAAAAAAAACAGAAGAAATAAAAAAAAATTTATGACATGTCTTAGGAAAACTTTTAATCTTGTTGCATCACCTAGCACATTTATACCACTCTTTAGAAAAAGTGAGATTTTGAGCCTTGAAAGTATTAATTTTAAATGTTACATTTTCTTTTGTATGAGTGTGCTGACTTTAGAACTTGACATAGTAATACGTTTCGAGACCATAGATGAGCATTGCATTAAGAAACTTAGTGTAATTTGGTACAACTATAGGGGAAAACTAGGAATAAATCATTTGATTTTGCCTATTCGTTTCTTATTACAAAATTATAGCTTAATCACATTGGTTAGCTAATTTCCGTTTAACCCTTTTGTAACACTTATTTTGAGTGTTAGATACTCTAGTTAACCATTTTGCCTTTAACTTTTTCATTTCATAGTTCCACTATATATTTTTGTACACTCCCCTTATTTCGTTTCATATTAGAAAAATCCGAACTTAGTTTATTGATTGCTACTTGTTGCTTAGTGTTTTAGTTAGAGTTTAGATGATATTCTAAGTTGAAATTATCTCGCATCGAAGCCATATTTGTGACACTTGTATTATAAGAAAAATAGAAAAACGAAAAAAAAAATTAGAGGAAAAATTAGTATATATTAGGCCTTTTGAGCACAAAACCTTAACAATAAAACTAGAAGACATGCACTAGGTAAACTAATATATATATACTTGCAAAAAACTGATCGTTGGTCAAAAAACAAAAATATATCAGAAAAAGAAAAAAAAAGAGTCGTAGAAGTTTGTTAATTTAATGTAGTGTATAATGAGTCCTTTGAAGAAAATAGTAGCAATCATGTTTATTAAAGTCTTAAGAGTTCGGGTTTATTCTAATTTAGTTGTATACTACGTTTCGTTTTTGTATACTTTTTACTTACTACCCATTTCCACTGTTACACCATTATATACTTTCCCCGTGTAGTTGTACCTAGACTCGTGGTGGAGAAGTGATATTTTATCAAGCGAATGATAGAGAAACTCACCATGACCGAGAAATTGAGCGGATTTATTGATTATTCACACATTTAGATTAGCATTGAGAGATTTGTGTGAATTACTCCCAAAGTCTGTGAGGTATATGGCTATGCATTTTTAAAACTGCTAGGTTATGAATTGAATAGGATTTTGCTTGAGGACAAGCAAAGGTTAAGTATGGGGGATTTCATATCGCATTTTTTCATATATGCGATATTTGGTCGTTTTTGTGTTAAAACCCTGAGCGATAGAGTAGCTTTTTGCATTTGATTGTTTGAAAGTGTTTATCCAAGTGACATGTATTAACATAGTACGCAAGGGTGAACGCTGGAAGTCCAATGTTGTGGAGCAGCATGTGATGCGACGTAGTAACATTTCAGAAGAAAATACATGTTTGAAGCAGCGTACGTTGCGGCGTAGTGCAAGGAGTTGTGGCGCAGTAATCTAATTCTTGGGCTCCAGATTTGAACCTATTTAAAGACACAAATCAACCCTAAACATATATCAGTTTTTGGAGATCGAATTTGGACATAGGAATTCAATTTGGAGCAGCAAGAAGAGAAAAGAAGGCGATTATGAAGAGAGATCTTCATTATATTCGATTTCCAAACTCTTTTACTTTACATAATTGATTCGGTACTATGTATAATACTTCATTTATGTCGTTTTTCTTAATCACTATGAGTAGCTAAATTTCATAACATTCGTTTGGATTAGGGATCTTTTGGAATGATTTAGCTTTAGGTTTTGAATGTTTATTAGATGATTTATGTTTGATCGAATATCCGTTTTTGTTTAAATCTTAAATATTGTCTAAGTTTCTTACATTCATTAATTGTTGATTGAAATTCTAGGTATTTGAGAAGAATCTACTGTTATGTTAAACATTGAATGAATAAATCAATCGGTCTAAAATTGATTAGAATTACCAATATTCGAGAGGAATTGGTAATAGAAACTGAAGTAGTTAGGTTAAAACAAGAACGTTAGTTTTTAATTATAAGAGATTGGATTAGACAACTAAATAAGTTATTCAATAGGAAGCTTTATAAGATCAAATCATAAACATCAACTTGATTCTTAACGCTTAGTTATATAGGACTTTTACTGTATTCGGGAGGAACAATATTGTTTGAGATAATTAAAGTTAATTATTCGAGATGAACTTAATTATAAATTAGAAGTAAGATAACATTCTATTACTTAGGTGAAATTAAACCATTAGTGAACTACCAAAATGGATGTTTTTCCTTAAATTGATAAACAAATCAAACACTTTTCAAAATAGCATTTTTACGTGATAAATTACTTTCAAAATTAGTTTTAGCAAAGTGACAATTCGGTCACAACCACCCAACTTTCTAGTATTATTAATTCTTTACTTAAACTTTAAGACCAGTCCCTGTAAACTAATCTGATTTACCTGAAATATACTATACATGATTAGGTCCACTGCCTAAGTGTGTTTAGTCGAGTTTTAGAGTATTTCAAGTTTTTTAAAATAGACTACATGTCGCACATCAATGCATGAAGATGAAGAGTGCACCGGGTGTTTTGAAGCTGAGAAGATTTTGAAAGCATCATCCAACATGAAGATTGTTGGGTATTGAATATTAATGGATGAAACTGAAAATCTTCTAAGTTGTAATTTTGTTTAAGTGTTTAATTCGGAAGAAAAAATGTTAACTTCCGAATGAAAATTTAGTTGGTCAAATCAAGTCATAGTTGAAGAGTTTAGTTCAGATGATGAAGCAGTTCTTTCGAGTTTAAGTGAACATCATTCGAGTTAAATCAAAATGAAGACTTAGTTGAAATTTAGTATCAGAGGTGTTTTTAAATAGACATATAGATACTTGTTTGTAATTTATGAATTCGTGAAGTCTATAAATAGCTAGAGAACACTAGTGTAGGTGTGCTTTGAGTGAGATATTTTGTATTACATTTGTAACAGATCTCCCACCATTGAAGGCTTTGAATGAATATTATATTTAGTAAATTATGTGTTGGGCAATATTCTTAATAAATGATTCAATACTAGAACATGATTCTACAACCTTCTAGTAGTTAGTTAATCACTTAGTGTATCGATCCGTAAAGTTAATTTCCTGTCACATATCATAAGTACCAAAAGTTCCTTAATTCCGTCATGAATTACATACAAAGTGAACCAATATAGCATTTGAAAATATGTATAACATAAGAGAGAGAGAGAGAGAGAGAGAGAGAGAGAAATTGTTTGTGTGTTTTGTAAAATACCCTCATGTGCGTCACACATTAGCTTCAAATCGTTATAGTTAACGGTCGTTAGAAAATGGATAATCGGAGTAAGAAAATTACATATTGGAGACTACTTAAATAATTACTTTTTAAAAAAGCCTTAAACTAATGAATTTGGTATAAACACGGGAACAAGTAGCGTAATTTACTTCATTTTTTTTTTTTTTTGCATTTTTAAAAGTAAATTAGTAGTTTAGTAGTAATGTTTTAGAGTATAGTAGAGGAGTCGTTTTAAAAACTGCAAAATACCAATAAGGCTCAAATAATCCAAATTTGATCCATTAATAACCCGAAATATCATCCAAAACAATAATATTGTTTACCTTTTTCTTTTTTCTTTTAATTTGATTAGGTTGTCTGTTATATTGATATGCTTATGTTGATCTACAATCTATTACAAAATAATAGTAACTCTATCTATGTAAATACAAACTAAACCCAAATGTATCTTACTTTTCACCAAATGATTATGTGCCTTTCATTCTCCTTATTGAATGACAGTAACCGGGTTATAGACACACACTAAAAGCCACATGAAATCTAGTAGCAGACTTGTACAATACTCCGCCCATCCACCCCCTCTCAACTCCGAATCTAGATTTCCATCCCCTAGGGTGGAAACGACCGGGTCCGGGGCGGGTTCTTATGTTCCCATACCCAAACCCGATAACAAAAAACAACTCCAAACCCGCCCCGTTTCCGATTGGGTTTCCTATCGAGACGCCCTATTGGGCCATAGATTCCTCCAAACCCGCCCCTTAACCCGAAACCCGTCTTCATACCCGATTTTCAACCCAAGTTTTGAATTATTTTTAACTTATAAACTAAGTATTATAACTCAAAAATATATATTTTATGGATGAAAGGTTGTAAATATTTAATATTAGTTCTATAATATTATTAATATATGTATTCATTCAATAAAATTATTATAATATTAACATATATAAAATATTGTTTATGTATTTTGATATTTCGGGACGAGTTGGGGTGGGGATGGCAAAACCCGTCCCCGTTCCGAACCCAATAGAAATACCTGTTTTCGCCCTGAAACCCGTCCCATACCCGATAAGCCATCCCTAAACCCGCCCCAAAAAATTCGGATTTCGGATTATCCCGTCTGATTCAGATTTTTTTGCCATCCTTACCCTAGGGCCTCGGCTCTTTTTCGACTATTAGCTTTTTTGTTTTGTTTTGTTTTCCTTTTTATTTATTTTCTTTTTATATATTTAATAAAAAAATGTAGTAATATGGGTATGTCATACTGAATACTAAGTGATGCGAAATGATATTTATATGATAGATCATGTAACAAAAGATCATTGGATGAGATGAAACTAATGAGTTTTATCATAAATAATTCTCTAAGTAACGACTAAATCTCTCGTCGTCTTTTCACTACGAAACATTTGCAGCTTATGTTTCGTTTCTCAACATACTACTGCTAGTAGAGAACACTCGAAGTTAGTAAATATACCAAACATAACTCTCCTTTCTCAACTTTCTATTAATTGTAGTCTACTTTTACCATTTTTTCCAAATCGAAGTGGTGGTTATTCTTTTCTTTCGCATTTTCACAAATATATTAGTTATTTAGTAGTAACGAGTGAGAGTATAAGATGAGAGTCTCATGTGCTTTTTGATAATGTATTCTCATTGATTATATGTATCTAACAACCAACAAACATATATAACTTAATTATTCAACCATTTAAATGGGAACTTATGGTATATTCAATGAATTTGCCTCCCAATCCATGAAATAGTAATATATAGGAGATTTTGTGGCTATAATGTAGTAGTGGCATCTTGTTCATATGTCCAACCACCTTAAGATTTGATTCGGTATTTCGGATGGTTACATGACTAGAAGTAGTTGGTCTTTAGATGTCCTAGTTATTTATGTCGGTTTATTTATTTAATACGGAGTACTAGTCATTAGGCCAATGGGTCTTATTTTGTTTTTAAACCATGTAATACGGCATATATAGTAACTTACTAAAAATAGTTCAATTTTTTTGTACATGAAGAATGTTATTAAATAAATGTGTAGTAAAACCAGTAGTGAAAGTTTGTGATCTTATTATATATGTTCATATTTTTTGAGGAATTATCAACATATATATGTACAACTGAAGTAGAATAACATTTGTTTCTTAGTTAATAAAAATTAATGTATGAGTATGGTAAGACTTATGTTGTATATTGTTAAGATCAAGACTGTGAAGTAGATGTGGTAAATAAATGGGCCATTTTGGATCACGAGTTAGAACAAATATCAAAGTTGATTAGATGTGCAAAATGAACTTGCTAATTAGGTAACAGGTCTAAATAGTTAGGATAAAAGAAAATATCATCTTTTGTAACTGGTCGAATTGATTCAGGTCAAAGTAGTATATATCAATTTCACCCATGAAAGAAGTTTTATTAAAAACTGTATATAATTTTTAAATGGGTCAAACTGTATTCAGGAATTCGGATCAAAACCAAATCTACAATATAGGGTCAAAAACCGGATAAGATTAAATTTTATGACATTTTAGGGTCAAACTCTGACACTTGGACCCCGAACCTCTGTCGATTAGGGGCTTCGCCCCTAAACAATCAAGATAATTTCGAGTTTGTTCGATATGTATCAAGATTACATTGGTTAAACAAATTAATTCGATTACACTTAAATCATATTGGTGACATAAATCACGAACAAAAGAGATCAAACACGATAATAAGTTAGTTTAATTGAGTAGTCTTCGAACGTCAATCAATCACTACATGTAAAATAAGTTACTTAAACTCTCACAAAGACTTAGCAGTAACTTGTTTTATCTCTTCTACTCATAACCACTTATAACTGGAGATGCATTCGTCAGAAGTCAAAGACCGGGAGTATAGAATAGGAATTAGTATTTTGAAGTGACTGTTTAAGCCTACATCAACATCCAATTCGGAAAACCTATATCACTGATAAACTCACAAACATTAATTCCCACTGACACTAGAGGACCTTATCCATTAGGAGCAAGGTTATAGATAACGTAAGGCGTGGCGTGGCGGCATGAACAAGCCTCAAGCTTTGCAAGAAATGGTGAGACATGGCGTTTTTCAAGGCGTGAAAAAACGGCAAAAAATTAATATATTTTATAATTTTATATATACTTTTATATATATATTTACTATTATTAAGTTATATCAACACCAATAAATTATAAAAAGTTAATAATTTCATATATCAATATACAACTAATGTAAAATATAGTAACCAAGCTTTACAAAGATGTTATCCATCATTTCGTGTCGGCTACTCCAAGCCTTGAGAAACGGCGAGACATGGCGGCGCCATGGCGGCTACTCCAAGCCTTGAGAAATGGCGAGACATGGCGGTTTCATGGCGCGTTATTTAGAACACTGATTAGGAGTACATATAATCTAATTGAACTTTGAACTAAAAACGGGAATGACACAATCAAGAAAGGTCACTTTACGTGAAAGGTACAAATATATTGCTTATTAAAGTACACTCTTTTACATCCATTCCATGCCCTGCCGAAAGTATCCAACATAATATGTAAAACGGAAGTGTGAGTATAGTGGGTCTTCACTACACTCTATTACATTAACAATAAAACCAACCCCTCTGGCCCTTTCCCAACAACTTTGGAATTCTTGTCAGTGTCCACGGAACCAGAAGTCAACTCTGACCCGAGAAATGCGTAGACAAGGACAGACGAGGTAATAAAGACACAAGTCTTCATCTAACATTAATACCAAACACTTTCCTGTCCAAGGAGTGGCACATAAACAGTACAGGTCCGCCACCTGATAGTGACTACTCGCCAGAGGTAACGGTAGCCCGCAGAAGGCACACGGTCCCAACCACAGAGCTGAAGTATCAATTTAACCGCGAGATAAGTTAGAAGCTCTAGAAAGCGACATGATTGAAAGCAACAATCCTCCAGGCTATAAATACAAGTGGTGACAAGAACAAGGTCATTCAATTCCACTTACCAAATTCATTCTCTCCATTTAATAACCTAAGTACCGCAATCATATTCATTACCCCTTACCTCCATTTAATTCGATTACCATGAGCATTATTGATTCTCACACCCGATCTTAATTAGGGGTCATTCCCCCAATCAGTTTACGTGTTCCTTGATTCCTTTTATACAGATCTATAGCTACAGAAGACAGGAAAGCAGCTCCGGACGCTCTGGACGAGTGTTGTGGACCAGTTCGTGGAAATTTACTTCAACATTTGGCTCCATTCGTGGGACCTCTATAAACGATCAGTTGGAGCTTAAAGGAAGAAATGGAAGCGCCACCCACTTCGGGGGCCTCAACAGTCATATCTTCTACACAGCCATCGACAAACGTTGTAAAACCTCTTCCACCACCAACCACTCAGATATATATATGGATCCCAACGTAAAGCTCATCTTTCCATCCACGAAAACCGAAACCATCACCCCCGAATTTGTTCGCCAAAATTTCGGAAGACTTCGTGCCCTCATGAACACCTACGTCCAAACCGAGAGACAGAGGGGAGTTAACCTCGAGTTGTTATATAGAGACGTAAACGGAGAAAGCGTCACTGGAGAGGCAACGCCTTTGCCAAGGCATAACTCCATGGGAAGGAGTGGTCGGAGGGGGAATGAACATAACCCTCTTCAAGGGCAAAACCTCTTTGGGAGGGAGCCACCGCCAATACACGGAGTCACTCCAAGCATAGGCGTGAGTCGACACCCTCGGAAACCTCTCTTCGGCGAAACGACTCATATAGCGGAAACTCACCACTACCGCAATACTCACCCCAGGATTTTTTCGAACTTACCAGGAAGGTTTCACCTAAATGGCGAGAGAAGTAACCTCCACAACCACACCTCCGTTCACGGCTATACATTCGGCATTCCCTAATATCTTGACAGAATATGACCCCCATACATGGGAGCTTCCTCCCAACTATGCTAAGATGATGGCGGAGAAGAACGAAGCGGAAGAGCTGGCAAAGACCTACTGCAGGCAGAAAAAAAAAACTCTCCAAAAGGGTAGCGGAATTCAAATTTCCTCCTAATATGAAATTGTCTTCTAATGTAAAGACGCATGACGGAACACAAGACCCAGACGACCATCTTAGTATTTCCGCCGAAGCGGCTCAGGTGGAACAATGTTCCATGCCAGTTTGGTGTCATATGTTCGTCCAGACGCTCATAGGGGAAGCCAGGTTGTGGTTCAATTGTCTCATGCCCGGAAGTGTGACTGACTTTAAAGACTCACAAAAAAAGTTCCGGGTAAACTTTATGCAACAACGGAGGTATGAGAAGGACCTTGTGGATATTGAGGGACGACGAGAACCTGAAGAAGTTCATGGAAAGATTCAACAAAGAAAGCCTATAAATCAGAGGCGCTACGTAAGGAATGAGGGTCTCCGGTTTCATGCACGCCATTAAGAACAGGCAGCTGATCGAAAGACTGAACAATAAAGTCCCTCAAATCGTAGAAGAAATAATAGAGCGGGTCATAGACTTTATACGAGGAAAGGATGAAGCCTCGTTAAGTGACGAATGGGGACCCAATAGGAAAGGAAAGGAGGCGAGACACCCCTGGAAGGAGACGCCTCGAAGGGAGTTCACTCATAAAAGGGGAGAAGAAGGTTCAAGAGAGGCCTGAACCTATCCTACCCATCACCACCCATACGTCGCTCCGGAAGTGCGTCCTAAGCACGTGATCCAGCTCCTGTCGAAACGTCGTGTGAGATATTAGCCACCGAACCATCCTCAAAAAAGTTTATCCTGCCCCCTCCCATGATAGGAAATCTAGAAAGAAAGAATGCTGACCAATATTGTGACTTCCACCAAGGAAATGGGCACAACACAAATGACTGTTATCAGCTTAAAAAGCAGATTGAAGAGGTCGTCCGTTCCGGACAGATGAAACACTTGCTCATAGACATAAAGGCGGGCCCAAATAACGGAAACGCAGGCACAAGCTCAGAAAGGAGTCCAAATGTTATGGGGAGAACGAAGAAGCACGAGTTCCAGAAAAAGGAAGGAGCGAGAGACACAAGGCTGGATGGATGCCGAAATCTCGTTCCCTCCCGTGAACGAGTATTTCCCATATGAAGACCATGTCGTCATCAAGGGAAACTTTGGAAATGCATTAATTCCTCGGATTTATGTGGATACAGGCAACTCAACAGAGGTGTTATATGAACATTTCTTCCTAATACTTCAGCTAGAGGTACAGGCGGAACTCCGAAGACCCGTACCATAGTTGCAGGGCTTCTCCAGCGAAGTTTCATGGCCATTGGGAGAATTACCCTTACCACTGACCGTAGGAGAGTATCCAAGAATAAGGACGGAGTTTATGAACTTCTCCGTACTCAGGGCTCCGGCTCCGTCTTCGTATGATACCCTTCAGGCCATGATGAAATCCCCCCCCCCCCCCTGGAGTATCAACCGTAAGATCAGAAAAAAGAGGCCAAATAGAGTGTCGTTCGATACAGAGGGAAGAACCATCAAAGAAGGAGAATCAGTCCCCAGAAGAAAAGCTTATCATCAACCTAAAGTACAAGGAGCAAATGGTGTCTATTGGGACCTCCATATCCAAGAAGTGCAAAGAACAACTGTTTACTCTTTTGAGCGACATCCTAGACGTGTTTACACGGCAACCGTCGGATATGACCGGAGTACCCAGATAAATAGCGGAGAACAGGCTAAATGCATACCAAGTATAGAGCCTATCAAACAGAAGAAAAGGGGAATGGATCCGGACCGACATAAGTTCGTCAAAGATGAAGTCTAGAAGCTTTTACAGGAAGGTATCCTTAGGGAGGTCCGGTACCAGAAATGGATAGCTAATCCAGTGTTGGTACAGAAAAGCGATGAGACATGGAGGATGTGCATATATTTCAAAGACATAAACAAAGTGTACCCCAAAGATAACTATCCGCTCCCGGAGATAGACTGGAAGATAGACTCTCTAATGGGATACAAATACAAATGCTTCTTGGATGCGTACAAAGGTTATCACGAGATTCGGATGACGAAAGAAGACGAAAACAAAACAGCCTTCTACACTGGCTCCGACATATACTACTATAGGAAGATGCCTTTCGGCCTAAAAAACGCCGAAGCCACGTACCAAAGGTTAATTGACAAAACCTTCCATAGCCAGATAGGGAGAAATTTGGAGGCGTACGTAGATGACTTAGTCATAAAGAGAAATAGAGAGGAAGAAATGATTTATGATATCGTGGAAACTTTCAAAAATCTGCAGAGCATTAACATGAAGTTGAACCGCAAGAAATGTACCTTTCGGGTAGAAGAGGGCAAATTATATGGGCATATATTCATTGAAAGAGGGTTAAAGGCATTCCTAGACAAAATCCCCGCAATTACGGAAATGAAGTCCCCACATAACCTAGGAGAAGTACAAAGCCTAAATGGAAAGTTGGTAGTTCTAAGCCGGTACCTGTCAAGATCAGCTAAAACATCTCTACCGTCTTTTAAAACGCTTAAGAAATGCATCAACATTAAGGACTTCCGGTGGACAAAAGAGGATGAAGCAGCATTCGTAGCCATAAAAGCCTACATAACACAGTTTCCAACCTTGACAGCCCTAGAAATCGGAAGAGAACTTATGGCCCTGGCACTTGTCCATACGGCGCGAAGACTCCGTAGGTACTTTTAAGCATATCTCATGGTAGTAAAAACCGAACTGTCCATCAAAGACGTACTGGCTACGCCAGAAAGATCTGGACGACTCGTCAAGTAGGCCATTGAGTTAGGCGAACATGCCATTGACTACCAGTCGTGGCAAGCCATGAAAGGACAAGTGTTAGCAGATTTCCTGGCAGATATACCCATTCCGCCACTCCCTCCGGAAGCAAACACCCCAAAGATCGGGGTGACTAAGGCAAAGACAGTCCCTCCGGAAGACCCGAAGGAAGTATGGTCATTGTACACGGACGGGGCATGTAACACCTCCGGAGCTGGAGCAGGGGTCATTTTAGTCAACTCAGATGGAGCATAGTTCACCTATGCTCTCAAATTCGCCTTTCCAAGCCTGAATAATGAGTCAGAAAACGAGGCGTTGTTAGCAGGGCTCCGGATAGCCGAGAAGATGAAGGTAAAACACATAGAGGCTAAGGTATACTTAACCATAGTGGCGCATCAGGTAAATGGAACGTTTGAAACCAAAGGGGAATCTTTGGCATTATACAAAGACATGGTAACAAAGCTGGCAGCAGGCTTCAAGACCTTTGAGATAAGGCATGTCCCTAGGAGGTAAAACACCAAAGCTGACGCAGCTAGTAAGCTGGCAGCCAGTAAACTCACCGCGCTTACATTCCCACATGTAGCGAACCAAATCTTGATAGAAACGTTACAGAAACGGTCTATCGAACCTAGAGAGTTTCAATCCATAGTAGAAGAAGAAAGTACCAACTGTATGACTCCAATCATAGAGATCATCACAAATGGGACACTACCGAAAGACCCGGTCCAAGTGCGCAAGATACGAATGAAAGGACCGATGTATGCCATAAAAGACAGAATTCTCTATAAAAAAAATCGTTCCTAATGCCATGGCTTTGGTGTGTAGGACCAATTCAAACCAACTACGTCATTAGAGAGATTCACATGGGTTCATGTGGAATGCACGCAGGCCCTCGAGTTTTTGTAGGAAAAGTATGAATTTGGGATACTACTGGCCTTCTATGTACAGAGACGCCGTAGAAGAAATTCAAAAGTGCATAAGTTGTCAGCGCTACTCTCCTGTCCTAAAACTGCCAAAGAACAGCCTCATCTCCGTCACGTCTGCATGGCCATTCAATCAGTGGGGAATCGACATAGTCGGACTATTCCCCACAGCGACAGGTGGAGTAAGGTTCCTCCTAGTGGCCAGAGATTACTTCACCAAGTGGGTGGAAGCAAAACCCCTAGCATCCATAACCGGACCAGAAGTAAAGAAGTTTATTTTCGACAACATAGTCTATCGATACGGACTCCCATGAGTAATTATCTCGGACAATGGAAAGCGGATCGCTGACAATCCCTTCAGGGCCTGGTGTTGCGAGATGAAGATACAACAGAAATTCACGTCTGTATCCCAACCCCAGCTAATGTGCAGGTGGAATGTGTGAACCGAAGCTTGGTGGAGGGAATAAAGACCAGACTAGACAAGAAAGAGGTAGCTGGCTGGACCATTTATCACACGTGTTGTGGGCACACAGAACAATGGTCAAAACCAGCAATGGTGAAACACCTTTCAGCCTCACATATGGCACGGAGGCAGTGATACCAACTGAGATAGGAATGCCGAAGGAACGGAGCACCAATACCAAGGACAACGAAGAAAACCTGAGAACGAACCTGGACTTTTAGAAGAAAGATGAGAAAATTCACAGCAATAAGAGAAGAAAAATAAAAAAGTCAAGTGGAAAGTGGAAAGTTATTACAATAAAAGAGTATGCCCGACCACATTTCGCCTAAGGGAGCTAGTGTTGCTGAGCAACGAAGCAAGTAGGGCAGAAAGCAGGGGAAAGTTAGGCCCACACTAGGAAGAACTATAACAGATTGTAGAAGTACTGGGAAACGAAGCTTATAAGCTCCACCACCTTTCTGGAGAACCAGTGCCTCGAACCTGGGACGTAAACCTACTCCGGAAGTGCTACATCTAGTAACCAAAGACGAATGATAATAACACATGAAGTTCTCATACTTCCTTGTAATTTTACCGCCCTAGTAGGCGACGTAGGAGTTCGCTCCATTTTTCCGTAATGCATATAAATATAAATCTTGACCTCCGGTTTGGAAGGCAAGTAATTTTGGTTATCTTTACCCTTTTAGGTTGCACTCCCTCTGTAAAAGTTCCGCTCCTTTAAATGCTAAATTTTTAGTGATTGCGACGCAGGGGAGAGTTCCCTCTCTAATAAACTTCATGTCTAGTATGAAGTTATCCTAGCATAGAAGGGATGAGCAACCCATACTAATTAGCTCCATGTCTAGTCTGAAGTTATCCTAGCATAGACGGGCTAAGCAACCTACCCTAATTTACTTAGTGTTAGTTGATAGATATCCTAACAAGAGAAACGGAGCAATCATAACCTCCAATCTCATCAAACATTATGCCTCTTTTGAAAGGTAACCGGACAGTCAGTTAAAAGGTAACCATACAGTCACAAACAAACTAGGGCGGGAGCTACGGCAACAAACCTGGAAGATGGTGTTGAGTCTAGCATATGACACGTATGGTCCCATAAGCTAGACTAGGGGGCTTGTTGGAGTATAGTGGGTTTTCACTACACTCCAAACATTTATAATAAAACCAACCCATACGGCCCTTTCCCAACAGCTCCGGAATGCTTGTCAGTAGTCCACAGAACCAGAAGTCAACTCTGACCCTAGAAATGCGTCGGACAGGGAGTCTACATATAACATTAATACCATGCACTTTTCCGCCCAAGGACTGGCGCATAAACAGATCAGGTCCGCCAAAACTGATAGTGACTACTCGTCAGAGTTAACGGTAGCCCGTAGAGGGCAGACGCTCCCAACCACAGAGCTAAAGTGTCCCTTTAACCTCGGGATAAAGCAGAAGCTCCAGAAAGCGACATGATGGAAAGCGACAGTCCTTCATGCTATAAATACAAGTGATTGACAAAAAAAGGTCATTCAATTCCACCTACAAAATTCCTTTTCTCCATTTAATAACCTAAGTACCCTAATCATATTAATTTTACTTCAATCATTTCCCATTACTTCCATTTAATTCGATTACCATGATCATTACTAATTCCCACACCCGAGCTTAATGGGGGGATCATTCCCCCAATAAGTTTACGTGTTCCTTGATTCCTTTTATACAGATCTATAGCTACAGAAGACAGGAATGCAGCTTCGGACGCTCTGAATGAGTGTTGTTGACCGGTTCGTGGAAATTTACTTCAACATGAAGCAAAGTCACGTTTAAAGCATGGTATAAATCCAGTACCATGAAGACACTTTGATCCATGCATAAAGTTATATATAGACATATAGAGTTAATGTCACTTAACTTTTGAGAATACGCATATGAAATGATCATATTAACTATAAATTCTCTCATATGCGTTAAGTTTATCAGCAACATACATCTAATTATTACTTGCCTTTACTATCAAGTGTCAATAGCTAAGAGTTTAAAGCCGTTTATTCATACTTAAAGTGGAATTGTTTATGACATATTTCATCCACTTTTGTTTGCAATATGTTATTCTATTATTTTTGTGGGTGGTTTCGTACTATATTATTTTTTTTAACTATTTAGAATTCACTAAAAAATATACATATAACTGCGTTTTGTTGGAGGGGGCTGAGCACCCCCTATCCCCTCTCATAGCTCCGCCATCGCAAATATTGCTACCTAATTACCGAGCAAGTGTTATATTGATTCATGTGTCTTGCAATAATAGAATTAGAACCATGATTGTATCCGAGAATACAATCAAGTCTTAGTTTTAGGGATTTTAAAAAGGTTTTGGTTTTATACTAAACTAAGAAAACAATAATGTAAACTAAAAGTAAATAGAAAATAAATTGTGAATACTAAGTAATCATATATAGAAGATTCGTTTGTCATAGTTTCGTTAGCTAAGATTTATGGATAATGTTACAACAAGTAATTAATGATTTGTATTATGTAAAGATTAGATATATGGTGAGAACACTCCTACCATACATGATCTACGGTAATTAATCATTAACTACTATGTCACAAGTAGGCGCCTACAAAAAAACCAAAACCGAAAAAGAAAAATGAAAACCGAAACCGGGTTTGACCAAAACCGGTTCAATTTGTGAAAAAACCGGTTCGGTTTGTGAAAAAACCGGTTCGGTTTGTGAAAAAACCGTCGATTTCAAACCTGATTAGGATATATATTCGTTGCAAATCGGGTCGGGTCGTGTTTTTTGAAACCGGTTTCCGGGTCTGGCAAAAAAAATAGCCGTTATTTTCCTTTTTTGTTTTTTTTTTTAATTATTTCACCATCCTAAATTTAGTATCAATATGTATGTTGAGTTCGGTTTAGTCACAACTCTCAAAACACTCTTGAAAACACTCACAACGGACAAAAAACGTTCGAAAAAACGGTCAAAAATTATCAATAATCAAATGGCAACTCAAAGTTTTACCGCTTCTACCGGTGTTGGTTCCTCAAATGCGCCATCGATTATTAAAGTAGTAGAAACAACCCGAAACCAAGCTATTTGGTGTAATTTCCGCTTAGTGAAGTTGCCGAATGGTTCGATGAAGGCTCATTGTAAACATTGCGGTAAATTTTTGAAACATGATAACGTTGAAGAATCATACCAATAACTATTGTAACACACTCAAATCCGTTCCGGAAATGGGTCAATCATCTATGTCACGAGATGGGCGTATACTTTCATATGAAGCGGAGGAGTGTCGTTAACAATTTGCAAGTTATGTGATTCAAGAAGGTTTGTCGTTCAATCACTTCAACAACCCTCGATTCACTAGAATGATTCAAGATACTCTTCAACCACGATATAATCAAGTAAGTGGTGCTGCTCTTTGACGTGATTGTATCAAAATATGGGGAAAAAAAACTAAAATAGAACTCTTAAAAGGTTTTGTAAGCTTAAATACAAATGTAACTTAATAACCAATATGTGGTCGGCACCTCATGGTTTTCTAGGTTCTTACATTTGTGGTACCGCACATTGGTTTGATCTTGTATCATTCCAAATGATGAATTATACAGTTGCTTTTGAAAACTTTGAGTATCCTCACACGGGTCAAAATTTATTTCATAAAGAAACTGTTTAAATTAGATGATTTTTTTTTCAGTCTCATTTGATGTCGCGACTAATAATACAAACGCCGTAAATAAACTAGTCCTAATATACCAACTGCCTTTGAATGGTATTTCTTATCATAGTCGATGTATTGCACATCTTATAAACTTGGTTATGCAAGATGTATTAGTTGTACCCAAAATAATTTGAACTGAAAATGTTTTTAAACATATGCTAAAAGATATATTTTGTTCTAGTAAATCTGGATATAAACATTATATAAAATTGTGTAAGGAATATTGCATCTTTTTAACCCCTAATTGGGACGTTCCTACCAGATTTAACTCGACTTATAAAATGTTTTATGTGGTTTACGCCACTGTTGTACTTTACAAGCATTTCATGACAAACTTGCCATTGTTGGTTGGGTTACACCATTTTCGCCCGAAAATTTGGATATTATAAAAATATTAATCAAACTGTTCAAAGTTTTTTTACCGCAACAACTTTATTATCGAGCGTTTATTATCCCACAAGTCATTCGGTATTTCAACAAATTTATTTGATGTGTTCAAAATTAGACAAATACGAATTAAGTGTGGTTCAACAAATGTTTCTTCGAGTTCTTTTTCGTCGTACTTGACTTATATAATAAGTCAAGACAAGAAAATATTAAACGGGACAAGGGTGACGGTGAACAAGCATTAACTAGCAAATATGGGAGATATACGGGAACCGATTTTTTATCCATACTCGGACCCGATGAATTCGCAATTTATGATATTTTGGCATGGTGGAAAGGAAGGGAATCTCAATTTTTCTTTCTAACCGCCATGGTCCGAGATTTACTAAACCGTCTAAACTTCTTAGATAGCTTCGGAATCCGCTTTTTCTCTTAATGACAGAGTATTATCTATACGATGAACAAGACTCACACCGGCTGCATTGGAGTTGTGTATTTGCTTGAAGGGTCACTTAGACGCAATCAAACGTATACAACATATTTCAAGTCTTGAAGGTGAACTAGAAATTGAGCAAGAATTACACGAGGTCGACGTGGAAAGTTTTTTACAATCTCACTTTCTGATGAAGAAATCGCTCTCGACGAAGCTTCGCCCGAGGCTAGCTCCGATGAAGATACCGCTCTCAATGAAGAATGAAGATATTGAAGTTACGAATTAACTTTTATGTCGGTGTATGAAATTTATATTTTCAAATAATTGAATATTAAGTTTTTGAAGATGTGTTTCAACATATGTTTAATGTGTAATAAGTTTAATTAATAAAAGTCGAAGTCTATTGTGTTTATTTAATAAAGAGTACATTGCAATTTTTGTACATCAAAACCTTTTAATTCGTCGATTTCGTTTATCAAAAAAAAAAAAAAATTCGCAATTTGTTCTTAAGTTGTTATTTTTCGTTTTTTTCCCTCCGTCTAACTTTCGTTAGTTTTCTCAAAACAAATTAGGGCATTCTGGTCATTTATACTATCCATGTCACAGTTAACGAATAAAACTAACGGAAGTTAGACGGAGGGAATAAAAACAACGAAAAATAATAAGTTAAGAACAAAAATTGCGAAAAAAAATAGTTGAGGGACGAATCGCAAATTAAATGACTTGAGGGACAAAAATTACAATTTACTCTTTAGTAAAACACAATTTTTTTTTTACACAAACTAGTTCAAACCGGCTTTCAACCCAACCCATATCAGTTTCCATAGATTCAAATTTTTCAATCAACCCAACCCGAACCAATTATTCCAAACACACTATTTACAAACTTTAACCGAAAAACAGTTTGGTTTTCAAACCCAAACTGATATGATCAACGAACCGGTTTTGTACACGTCACAAAGTTATAGGTTTTTATGAGTATGGTAACACTCTGTCGGTATAATCTAGATTAACGAACCGTTTTGTACACATCACACAAATAATAATATTTAAAATATCTAGGTTTTTATGAGTATGGTAACACTCTGTCGATATGATCAACGAACCGGTTTTGTACACATCACAAAAATAATAATATTTAAAATATCTAGGTGTCACTTAACTTTCTGAACTAACCTTCATTAATTTTTGGGAAGCCCACAAGAAACTCCCATGAAAACTCAGAGAAACCGTGGTACCATAAGTCTATATATTCACACCACGAACCACTCGACAAAAAGCTATACAAACACCTAACACTTCATCAAAAACATACATAAAAACACCCACTAAAACCTACCCAAGAAACAAACACAAATACTTAGCCAAGAAAAACACACACACACATATAATGGAATCGAGAACAAGTTGCAAGAAACACCCAAAACATAGGCAATCTCCTGGGATTTGCTCGTTGTGTTTAAGAGAAAGATTAGCAAAGATATCGAGTTCATCGTCACGTGCTATCACTAATGTTTCATCATCATCTTCATCGTCTTCAATTTCGTCAATATCTTCGGCCTATTCTTCACATAACTCATCCAATGTTTCTTCATACACCGCATCTCCAATGCAAAGCTATCGAAATCGTCGAAACGTGAATAATCTTGTTGATGGAAAAGGGTATCTTTATTTCTTGAAGAAGAACACTAATGGTGTATTAAAGAAGAGTAGATCAACGGCTTTTGTTGGTGATCAAATGCAAGATGTTGAGAAGAAAAAACCTGGATTTTGGTCAAAGTTGATGGGGTCTAAAAGAAGTTCATCAAGGATGATGCATTCAAGGACAATGAAAGAAACGTTTTTTCTTAGACTTTGATTTTTTTTTTTAATTTTTAATCAATATATTTTTTGTTTTGTGGAAAAAGGAAAAACTTTTTTTGCGTTCTATATATATTATATATATTTGTATGGATGAAAAGGTTTTGTGGAAATTCAAAGAATTAAAGAGGAGTGGGAGTTCAAATTAATAAACTAAAATATCATACGTTGCAACTTTATTGAGTATAATTGTAAAAGAGTTAATTACACAGATGGTCCTTAACAGTGGCGAGTCTAGAACTCGAATGCACGCAGGTCACTATTTAATTGAAACTTCGTCTGGGTTGAATAGGTCGCTTAATTAAACGGGTCGGATCAGTAAGTGATACGAATATATATAATAAATAAATAAAAACTTATATATAAAAAGTAAACCTTGTTAACTTAAATCATATATTTCATAAAAATAAGTAAACTCATGTTTATTAAATTTTTTTTGCTAATTAGTAAAATAATACTATTTTTATAGGAGTAAAAGAAAAAATACAAAAACCCAAGGAATAAATAAAAATATATGGGTATAGAAGTAAGAGCAACTTAAGTATTTTTAGTAAAAAATGCAAATAGCCAAGTAATATATAAAAAATATGTTGGTGCCAGGAATTGAACACTGGTAAACAAAATTTCAATCAAGTGTTTGGCCCACATACATGGGTGTAACCAGTTCTATCAAGTCAATCGATGTTTCCTTGTTCTTAGTTAAAAATGTTAGATAGGTCCTATAAAAATTTTAAGGTATGTCCTTCGAAATTTTCGACATCATTTCTTATAAATTTTTGAAACTAAGGTAGGTTCGGGGACCTACCTACACAAAGACTAAACTCGCCCCTGGTGCTTAACCTAATATTCAAAAGGCACTTTCCGTCCTAACTTTTGGATAAGTACATGACTAGTCCTTTGTTTGGATTTTGTGCACATGGACAGTCCTTTGGTCCGTTAGGGTTAACTCAATTCTGTTAGTTATATCATATTGACCAATTTACCCTTTTTGTCTTATTCGCAAAGGACAGTTTTTGTAATTTTTTTTTCTTTTTATTTGTTTTATAATAATGATTATCATTATTATTCCTTATTATTATTATTATCACTATAAGGAAAATCAAAAAATAAATAATAAAAACTATATATGAGAAAAAAACAACTTACATAACCAATCACCAAAATAAAATGTTTGATTTCCACCCGAAAGAGTATAATTAACATTAGAAGTACAACCCATATTACCATCGGCGATAAACCGTTTAGCCGAGACATGTGGGTTTTAGAAGCACCTCCATAATTAACGTTGAGTCCATATACAATCACTTCTCCTGTAAGCGGTGGGCAGAGATGAGACCATCACCGCCACATTCCTTTCTCCGTCCAACCCGTCAATCATCCGCACACACCGCCGTCTCCACATAGCACCATCAAAAGGTAGGTTGGGTTTAAATCTAGAACAGATCTGGAGTTTTTAAAATTGGTTTTTTGTTTGAATCAAACACAGGTTTTGTTTGAATATAAACTTGTTTTTGGTTTTAAATAACGATTTGTTTTGGTTTGATCTGATTGATTTTTGGTTACTATTTATTGATAAACGACTACATAATTGATTTTATACGGAATTTCGGGACGATTGTGGTCGGTGACAGTGGTAGTGAAGCATTCTTCATTAATTTAAATCTCTAATATGGAGTTTTTCTTCATTGGGGTTGTTTGTTTGCTTCATCATTGAATGAATCAAAACTGAATGAGTTTGAAAAGATTCTAGTTACTTTGTTTGTTTAATTCAATGAGTTTGGTAGAAAAGGGGTTTAATGATAGTTGCAGATATGTGTTTGATATTGATGATGAATCCTCTATATTAGATTAGAGAAATATAAACTTTGATTTTCCTTATAGTGATAATAATAATAATAATAATAATAAGGAATACTAATGATAATCATTATTATAAAACAAATAAATAAAAAAGGAAAAAAAGTAAAAATTACAAAAACGGTCATTTGCGAATAAGACAAAAAGGGTAAATTGGTCATTATGATAAAACTAACGGAATTGAGTTAATCCTAACGGACCAAAGGACTGTCGATGTGCAGAAATTCCAAACAAAGGACTAGCCATGTACTTATCCAAAAGTTAGGACGGAAGGTGTCATTTGGGTATTAGGTTAAGGACCATCCGTATAATTAACTCATTGTAAAATGAAGAAACATGGTGTACAATTTTTGTATCTTATCTACAAACTAATGAAGCATCGACTATTTTGTAGATTTTGTGTGTATATTGAATAAAGTATAAAGTTTATTTATCTATATTGTTTATTAAGATGAGTTTGGGACTACAACAAGCTCGGGTTTTTTTCAAGTAAATTAAGTTTGGTTCTAGTTCGATCATGTTCGAGTCAAGTTTCTATTGAGTTTGGGAGCATCGACATGTATATTGAACTCAAAATTTAAAAAGAGTTGAGCTCAATTTTTTAAGGTTTAATTCAAGTGTTTATGGAGTTATTGAAGCCTCATATATCACATGTATGTGTATATTATATTTTTCTAAAACTGAAATTTCCAAGTGATGTATTTCATTACTTCCTTGCACGACTAAATAGGTTTTTCACTTCTAGTTTAGTTTTGTAGTGTCCAACTTATTAACTCATTATTGTAGTTAATTTATATATAAATAAGATTTCACAAGATGAAATCTTGTTCATCCTCATTCCTTTCCAATATTTTTTCTCCTTATGTTTATTTATTTTTTGTTATTATTTATTACTATTACTATTTGTATTGTTGTTATTAGTATTATTATTACTACAAGATTACATTAAACAAAATAAATATTCTAAAAAAGGTTAAACATATTGAAATTTTTTTATTACTTTAACTTTAATTTTTATGTTTGATATTTATAATCCTTAATCTATATTAATAAAGTTATTATCTACTAATATTATATGTCATAAATTAATATTATTTATATTATTTTTATGTTTATGATTTTTATTTAAAGTTTTACAATTATTATTATTTTTTGTTATGGTAAAAGATAACAAATATGAGTGTAGTGTTTTATTTATAAAAGAAAAAAAAATGAGATCTAAATACACTTAAAAGATTAGGTTCGTTTTTATTTTTATAAATAATGTTTGTTTTTAATTATTTGTGTAAATATCTTTTAATAAATATTCATTTTTGCATCTTGTGAATACAAACACGAACGTAATGGTATCGATTTTCCCGCCACGACGGACAATATTTTCCTTTGATCTCATATTCTATTATGACCAATGTTACAGATAACGTAACGTGTGGTGTGGCGGCATGAGTAAGGCTCAAGCTTTGCAAGAAAAAATGCGAGACATGGCGTTTTTCAAAGCGTGACAAGGCGGCAAAAAAGTTTAATATATTTTATAATTTTATTTATACTTATATATATTTTTACTAGTATTAAGTTATATAAATATCAATAAATTATAAAAAAGACTGTTTTAACATTTAAGTATATATATATTCTAAGATATAGTCACAAATTTACAATCAAATAATTTCTATAGCCATTTTTAACTATTTTTAAACTTTCTTTTTATTTTATTTTTTTTTAAATATAATAACGCGTTACAAAAAACTCGTGTTAAAGCGCGCTATGGGACGCCATGACCACTTCTTTCTGCCGTCGCGCCTAACAACGACGTCTTGCATATTTTCGTAATTTCTCGCCACGCCTCAACGCCATGGCGCGCCGTGACGCGTTATTTAGAACCTGTATTATGACAATACAAATATATATTTAAAACATATTTAATTATAAAAAGCATTAAAATTTAAGTAGCCTATAGTTTACTAACAATTTTCTAATATAATTGTTGGGAAAAACTAATGATTAAAACCCAACTTATAAATCTGATGAGTCATAATCTAAGCCTAGGTGGCTTGTAAAACTAAGTGTGTTCTGAGTCTTAGTGATTATGAGTCTTAGTAATTATGAGTCATAATCTGAGTCTAGGTGACTTCTAAGACTAAGTGTGTTCTGAGTCTTAGTGATTATGAGTCTTAGTGATTATGAGTCTTAGTAAGACTCAAAGATGAGACTTAGTTATTTGGAGCTTTATTTTAGGTAAGTTGTTATGCATATCTCCTATCTGTTAGAGAGATTTGCACTTATCTTATTTTCCAAGTTTATCAAGAACTCTATTTATAGAGTTCTTAGGGTTTATTAACACCCATGGATTCTGTGTGAATTCTTCCGGTTTTCTAAGTGAATTTCGTTCTTTGTCGATGAACAAAACCTATTTAGTTCATTGATTTCTTTGTGTTCTTCGTAATATTCATCTTTATATCTTTGGTTTGAGTGAAACGGGACTAACAATTGGTATCAAGAGCGTGTCAGATCTATTCCAGATCTGTAAAGATCCATTCAATATAAAAGATATCGTATTTAAAGAAGATTGTTGAAAATTTGTGTTTAAGTTCGTCATATTCTGGGCAGCGGTGATAAAAAGGGCATATCTCATTCGTTAGCCGTCGGATTTTCATGAAATGTTTACTGAAGATGATTTACACATAGTCGCACATTCTGACCAAAGGAATTTTCAATCGGAGCTTCTGATCAAGAGATATGTATTTTTGAAGTCTGCTGCAGAAAGTTTATTGTTACTGTGTATGACTATATTAAAATGATCACCGTTTATTCGTTACACATTAGATCTTGGTGATTTTTTGATATAATCTTCAAGGCGTACAGATCTAAGTTTTGTCAAAGTTTCAGTCTCATCAGATATTTCGAAAAATAGATATATAATTTCAAAGATGAATGCTGAATGTTTGCTGATTTTTATGCGAAGCTGTGGTAAATCAACTACTATGTGTTCGTTAACCGTTGGATTTTCTTTATTTTTGGATATGTAGTAAAGAGACATAGATCTACCTTGTGTCCAAATTTGAGCTTGATCAGATATGTCGTCTAGGAGATATTTAATGTTGAATTTGCTGCAAATTTTCAGTCTGACCAAGTCAGTCTCAGAGTAAGACGTGAGTTAGTCTCACCAAAGGTCAGTCTGATCGGGTCAGCCCGAAAAATCAGACTGAGTAAGTCAGCCCTAAAGGTCAGATTGAGCAACTCAGCCCCACGCAAATCAGTTTTACATGAACTCAGTCTCACACAAATCCAGAATTCAAAATAAAGGCTAGCTCAAGGGTAATTAACATCTATGAAGCCGAAAATAAAGTTTTTAGATGCGTTCAAACTTTATTTATTGAAGAAGGATGATAACAAAACGGGGGAGAAAAGTTTAAAAGATTAACAAGAAAAAGAGTTGTGATGTTAAGGGGGAGATTCAAGCTACAAAGTAAACAACTCAAACAATACATTTCTTGTAATCGGTTTTTTTGTTTTGTCATCATCAAATAGGAGGAGCTAAAAGAAAGATTGAAAGAACTCTTCTAAAGTGTCTACAACTGCATAATCCGTCTGATCAAGAACTGAAAAGATTAATTACATGGAAGAAGGACAGATTGGAATGGATGAAGAAAAGAAGAATTATTTTTTTGTTTCAGACTTACGTTTTATATTATCTACTTTTATAGTCTGAGTCAGTTTTTATACTTAGTGTATGTTTGTCAAAAGATTTTGACATCATCAGATAGGGGGAGATTGTTGGGAAAAACCAATGATTAAAACCCAACTTATAAATCTGATGAGTCATAATCTAAGTCTAGGTGACTTCTTAGACTAAATGTGTTCTGAGTCTTAGTGATTATGAGTCTTAGTAATTATGAGTCATAATCTGAGTCTAGGTGACTTCTAAGACTAAGTGTGTTCTGAGTCTTAGTGATTATGAGTCTTAATGATTATGAGTCTTAGTAAGACTCAAAGATGAGACTTAGTTATTTGGAGCTTTATTTTAGGTAAGTTGTTATGCATATCTCCTATCTGTTAGAGAGATTTGCACTTATCTTATTTTCCTAGTTTATCAAGAACTCTATTTATAGAGTTCTTAGGGTTTATTAACACCCATGGATTCTGTGTGAATTCTTCCGGTTTTCTAAGTGAATTCCGTTCTTTGTCGATGAACAAAACCTATTTAGTTCATTGATTTCTTTGTGTTCTTCGTAATATTCATCTTTATATCTTTTGTTTGAATGAAACAGGACTAACACACTTAGTCTTAGAAGTCACCTAAACTTAGATTATGACTCATCAAATTTATAAGTTGGGTTTTAATCATTGGTTTTTCCAAACAATCTCCCCCTATCTGACTCCCAAAAATTTTACCTACATCAATATCACTGATGATGAGGTCGCTTTAACCCCTGTTATGCCCGAATGGATTGCCAATCCCTTCATTGATCAAGAACCGTCTGAGTCTGACTCTTCAGACTCAGATGTCCAAACTGACAGAATGGAAATTGAGGGAAATATCCCTACAGCAGATGTTGAGGTATACGTGGGTGGGGCTGGGCCTAATGACGTTGACCAAGGTATGAACATTCCTCTCTCTTTACCTCAGTCTGAGAGTATCCCCTCTCAGTCTGGGCAGTCCACTCCACATCTTGATGTATTAGCTACACAAGCGACCAAACTGATGAACTCACCAAGTTCATTTGAAAAAGCTCTCACATCCAGCCCCACAGCAAATCAAGCACTAATGGACTCATTATTCCATGAGGCTGAGAGTAATACACTCCCCTCCAGTGATGCAGTTCATACCAGTCTCCCTCTGCTAGAGCATGAGTTGGATCTGACTGCCTTGACTACCCAAAGCCTCTTTAGGGTACAAAACTTGGAGAAACAAGCTGCTGCTACCACACAGACATATGTGGCAAGCATTGAAGACGATGTTCCACTCCTGTACATACCTGTACTCAGTATGGGACCACCCCCTTCAGTTTCAAAGCCAATTCCAACGGCTATTTTCACTAGCTCTGTGCTGGTTCACGATCAGGTACCACCTTCAAATCTCTTACACTCTCTTACACTAGTCGCCAATGCCTTACTCCCAAAACTGAGTGAGGTACAGACTTCAGTTTCTATGGCTTATGATCATTCTCCTAAATCACAGGGAGGGAGTGAAGTTGTGCCACCTGTTACAACATCTACTGCTACCACTCAATCCCAGTCTGAGGTTGCCTTGACTGTCCCTGTGCTGTTACAAGCCATTAAGGACATGTCTGCTCAGTTTGATGACAGACTGAGAGCAATGCAGACTGTGGTTCATGATCTTAAAACTCACAATGCAGAGGAGATGAAGGAACTAAAGGAGCTGGTACTGAAACTGACCTCTGAGGTTAGTATGCTCAGAAAGGGGAAGACTGTTGCAGAGGCTTCTCAGATTCAGGGGGAGAAAATAACTGCTACAACTATTGTATCTGAGATCCCCAAGCAAAGTTTGAAAAGGAAGAGAGAAGAGGGGGAGAAAAGATACTATAAGACTACCAGGTTCAACACTAAAACTGGTCAGTCTGAGGTATTTTATGAAACTGACTGGAGTGACATTTCAAGTGATGACGCTGAGAAGGAAGAGATCAAGGGAAAGGGTAAAGTGGGGTATGAAAGTGAATCAGATCAAGCTGAGACTGAACAGAAACTTGATAAACAAAAGGCTCAGACTGAGCTTGAAACTGAAGTAAAAAGGAAACAGGATGAAGCTGAGAAATTAGCCAAACTTCAACGGTATGCTCACAACGCTGGAATGACTGTGGATCAATACAAAGAATATGTGAAGGGGTTATACAAGGAGAAGTTTGAGGTCAATCCGTATGATCAGTCATCAAAGGCAGCTTAAGATCTTGAAGCTGAGATGAAAGCAGAGGAAGATCTGGCAATTGAAGAAGAACAAATGAGGATAGAAGCTGACAAAATGATGGCAAAAGAGGTGCTAAGAGAAGAAGCAAGACTCAACTACATTGAAACAAATTTCACAATGAGAAAGCTTCAGCATAAGATTAAACACTTGGATTGCAAAAGTCATGGTGGAACTGACCTCTTACTCACTTGCCAACACAAAGGTGGATCTTTCAGAGTCGGGTTAACAAGAATGCACACCATGGGCTTGGAAGAATGGAAAGAAATAGCAAGTCTGAGCTCAAACATAACTGACATAGCTCAAAGAATGGCTATAAAAAGAGAAGTTGTCTCCAATATGAATGTAGCCCACATACTGAATCTAATGCCTGATGAAGATTACAGAGCTTTCTGTACTAAGCACAAAGTAAGAGTTGGGGCTAAATCTTTGGGTCTGGAATCAAGCAACATGCATCTTGTTCCCAAAGATGTCACATTACAAGACAGGACCTATGTAGAAACTGAAAAGCATGCAGGTCTGTGTTATGTTGATTGTGGGGGAGAGGAAAGTTTCCAAGCAAAAGACAGACTCAACATGGCTTCAATTTATCATTGCATAGCCTTGCTCAGTGAATGTGAGTCTGCTCAGTGTCTGCCATTCAGAATGAAGTTGATTAGCTGGTTGTTCAATAATCTCAGGAGAATTGAAGATATTGGAACTTTAGCAGACAAAGTGGAGCTAATCAAGAAAGAATATCAAATGCACTTTCACAAATCTGACAAAGAAATGGAGAGATTGCTTGCTTGGAAGACAGAAAGGTTGAAGTGGTTAGAAGAAGTACAGAAGCCTGTGCCATTTGAGACTTCCCCGAAGAAGAAGAAGAGAACTCTCAAGAAGAAGAAGTGATTTGAATGATGGATGTTTTTGTTCACAAACAATGTTTTTCACTTTTTAAGTTTGTGTTTATTTTTGTGCATCTTTTGTAAAAGACTTTGATTGAAACAGATAGGGGGAGTGTTTGGGAAAAACAATGATTTAACCCAAATTAATAAATCTGTTAATTAAAGTCTTAGTCTGAGTGACTGAGTCTGAGTGACTGAGTCTGAGTAACCTGAGTCTGAGTGACTTGAGTCTAAGTGACTGAAACTGACTACTCAGACTCATGAAGAGACGTAGAGCAGTATTTTAGGTATGATAGTTAGATAAAATCTTCTATCCTTTTAGAAGATTTTCTTAGATTCATACTTAAGCTCACTATTATTGTGTATAAATAGTGAGCTTGATCTTTGTAATCGTTACACCTTTTGAAGAAGAAATATAATTGTGTGTTATTTTCACTGTTTCGTTATTATAATTCCGCTATAATAATTCGTGAAACTGAGTAATCAATCGATTAATAATAATTAACGTATAAATACTTATTTGTGATTGATTAGCCATTGTTTGAGATCTTATTGAGACCTAACAATAATTAATTTACCAATGGTTTTAATCCACGTCGGTTAAGGGTGAATTAATGATTGTAAATATATACCAACGAGAAGGATTGTCTGCGTGTTGCGGCGGGTTCCTAAACATATATATATATATATTTGTTTATGTTTTGTTTAAAAAAAGATAAAAATATTTATATTATCACATTTAGCTATCTAATTTAACTATATTACTGTCCCGCGATAGTGAGAGAAAAAAATTAAATCGTAAATTTTATGTTTATGTAGATTTTAATTAATTATGATAAAATAATGTTATACGTATAATAAATATATGCTTTTACGTTTATACACATTTTTTTATAATCATAATAACATATAACACATTACTTTTATACACATGTTTTGATGTTTTGTATTAGGATATTTTAGAATAATAATAAGATAAATCATAGTTCAAATTGAACGATTCTATAAATAAATAATATTTATGTTTTTTATTTTAGTAGAGATGAAATGAAATAGAGAATGTAATTATGTATTGTAAAAGGGTATAAATGAAAATAATTTTTGATGAAATCATCAATCTGATTAAACGGCTGACATCAAAGAAGTTAACACTTCCAACGGACGTTACCTTGTCATGTGTCATTTAAGGCCCATCTTTTATTATATATTAAAGATAGCTTAATCCAATATAAGATAAAAAAACATTAAGATTTAAGTAGTCTATAGTTTACTAAGAATTTCCTAATATACTAAATCTGCGAGTGGTTTTAATCGATGTTGGTTACGGGTGAATTAATGGTTGTAAATATATATCTAGAAGCTGTTTGATAGGCTTCTTTTTTCTATTTTCTTTTTTATTGTGAATTTTGATTTTGATTTTTAAATATATAGTATCAAGTCTATGTTTAACATATTTAGATATATATATAAAATGATTGTATATTTATAATTATTGCTCCTATATTTTCAATAACAACCCATATATTTTTGAAATACAACTTTTTTATGTATGTAAATGATATTTTAAACATAGTATCAGAAGAGTTAAAAAAAAAAGGTTGGTTGTAAGAAAACCTGGCCTCCGTACATATTATAATGTGTGCGTCTGTCCAATCCGTAAAGAGCATCAAGATCGGGTAAACACATATGTCCACAAATCACCCACATGTAACGGAACATGGGTGTCGAATCCATGACATTTTATGTCACACATATAGGGTTCGGACGTCTACGATGGTGGTACTGGTTACACTATGCCCGATTGATAAAATAAAATACACCATCCAGGGGCGGATCCAACATAGAAGATGGGAGGGCAACCGCCCCCTACGGATTTAATACAGTCCAAAAATATCTAAGGTAACTGATATATCTTGTGTAGGCTTTTATATGTTTGTCCCCATAATATCTAAAGTAATTATTTTATGCCCCAACATAGATTTGTGGATCCGCCACTGACACCATCACTAAGCGTCCCATCAACGCGTCCCATCAACGCGTCCCCTATGTTGTGTGTATGATGTCCTCTAAAACTTTCAAAATGCATAAATTGATTTTGATCAATTTATTTTAAATATATAATATTATTTACAAAACATTATATGTAAAAATAAGTGTTCATTAATAGCTTTGATGCATTTAATACAGTAAGATAAGCCAAATCAGGACCGTGGAAGTTAACAACTTTTTTAAGATATGTTTGGTTGGTGAGTATGGAATGTGGGTATAAGTTTGATTACTAAGTTAAATATTTGGTTTATGAGTTTTGAATTAAGAAATTGGAATCAAATCCACCATTTCAAACAAAAATTAAACCCATCTTATAAAATTATAAAGCTATAGCAATTCCTATTAGCAAACCAAACATATCCTTAAATTTAACAAATCGAAAGTACAGCTAAGGGAAGAGAGGTTAAAAATAAAGAAATATAATTTGGTTTCATGCATGTGACAGATTATGATTTAAATGCCAGTTGTTTCTGCTGGATTTCATCTGGTTTCAGAATTGAGTAGTTATTTTAATTAATCTTTGAAGTACGTGACTTGTACTTGAATCAATTTTAATTTATACGGAAGCATCATATAGTTATTCCGTATTATAGAAGCTCCATGTGGTTTCACATATATTAATTTTTAAAGCAACTCTTGAGCTTTGTTTTTTTTTTTTCTATCATCAAATCCTTGAAATGGTATCACACTATCACTTGATCTATTGGGTGCCATTTTCTTTTGGTTATCTAACATAAATACTCTCTTAATATATATTTTATTTTCTTAATCAATATATATTTTTTGGATATATTTTATATGTTTTGAAATATGATTGTAACATAAAAAATTTCTAAACAAACAAGGTTCTTGAGTTTATCAACATATTGAATACGTTTATGAAATTTCTCTACTACAATGATTTAAAACCTAGTTCAATCAGGTATTGAGTTCCACAACATTTTGAAAGGTATCTAGCCAATCATATATTATAAGCAGGTGTGAACTGGTCAAGTCCTGTTAAAATTGGACGATATTTTCAATCAAATTAGTGAATTGGTTGTTGGTTCTTTAGTAATAATATAACAATAAAAGTAAAACCATAAAAACTAGGGGTATTCATAGTTTGGTTCTTGGTTTAATAGGATTATTCGGTTTAGATTTAGGCTTTTGAAAAAAAGTTAAGAGAATCGAAGTCATATGAAAAAACTGAAGCAAACCAAATCAAAAACGAATCGCACCAAAACAAATTGTTTTCTAGTTGCGACAATTTTAACCATGAACAACAAAATTCTAATTAAACAAAAAACAATACCAAAATATATGTGGGTTACAAAAGTCAAAATAGTTATAATTTAGTATTTAGTAATAAATAGGTTTTTCTAATCAAGTGAAGGATTATAATTCCGAGGTTATAAAATTGAAGTACATTGCAAACAAACACGCCAATAAGAACAGATGAAAATCGAAACCCTAGAAGGTTTTCACGAAATTGGTAAATAATCAAAACCAAAAAGCCGTTGATTCCTTATTCATTCAAGTGTTTAGATACCTTAAAAGAAATAAAACCAAAAAGCCCATTTTAAACGAATCTAGCAAAAATGTTCAGCCAATAATTTAAAGTCTAAAGTAAATAACGAACAATATTTAAATGATAGTTTCAAGCCTAACCAACACCAAACTCAAAGTCCTTAAGGTTGAATAACATCAGATTTTGTTGGCAGTAACATTGTTAGCAATAATTAATGTTAGTTCCTTGACATCATCCACCCCTTCTTGAGAAAGACTCGTCCTCGAGTCAGTTTCATCATCAGACGCTCCAATGTAAGGTGACAAATCAACAACATTGAAAGAAGTTGAAACTTGATAGTGATCCTGAAGTTCTATCTTGTAAGCATTATCATTTATCTTTTTCAAAACACGAAAAGGCTTATCAGCCTAGGGTTTCAATTTACCAAAACGTCGAGTGGGAAAACGTTCCTTGCGCAAATGGATCCAAACCAAATCACCTTCTAAAAATTAAGCCCGCTTCATATGTTTGTTGGCACGATGGCATATTGTTTATTCTGTGTATAATACGTTCACGGACTTGGCGATGCAATTCTTTGATGTTTTCGGACTAAACTTCACCATCAACACTAACCAATCCAGTAGAAGGAATTGGAACTAAATCAAGGGGAGTAACCGAGTTATGACCATACACTATTTCAAAAGGTGTTTTTCCGGTAGTTAGATTAGGAGAACGATTATAAGCAAATTTCGCTTGCGGTAAGATAATATCCCACTGCTTCAGGTTGCCACCAGACACCGTAACAAATTTCCCAAACTATGATTAACCACCTCCGTCTGTCATCAGTTTGCGGATGGTGTGAACTACTAAACTGTAATTTGGATCGTGACACTTTTTTTTCCTTTAGTTTTTTGACATAAATGTGATAGTACTAAAATCACATGTGATAATACTAAATCACATATAATTGAAGTGAAAATCATATGTTATATTATTATGTATGAAAAAATTTAAAAACTCGTAAGACAATAACACACATGATTTTAACTCTAAATATGAATTTTAAAAACACAACTATGTTATATAATGTATAACCTATATGTACTCGGAAAACAAAAATCAAATTTTTACGACTTTTTACATTTTCGTTTATTGCCACAAGTTGAAATTCGTAAGATAACATCAAATGTGATTTTTATATTAAATGTGAATTTCAAAAAGTAGATACGTTATATATATATATATATATATATATATATATATATATATATATACATATATATATATATATATATATATATATATATATATATATATATATATATATATTACAAAAAAATTATATGTTATACTACTAATATCACATGTGATAAAAATAAGATTTTATAAATTTCAAAAACAAGCAAAATGCTCGGAAAATATTTCGTCGAAATTATATCATGTGGCTGCTCTATAGAAAGAGAATTAATACTCGTTGCAATGATGTAATTTATTCGTTTAATACGTTAATAGTTGTTTAGATAATCAAATTTTAAACAAAATTAAATAAGAGGGGTTTTTGAAATTAAGAGTTATAATTAATTCATTTGGTCTCAAAGTTTTTATCTCAACCCACTACATATTAAGAATTTGGACATAAAGTCTTAATGTTGAATAATAAGTAATTAAATTACTTAATTACCCATACTACTAAAATATTTAAATTTACAACTTATAGATAAATAAACGCAAATGCTTTTTGGGAGTATTATTTCCTTTTTAATCCAAATATATTTATGTAAATTAAAAATATAAAACTTTTCTTGCAGAATATTAAAAATTCAAATTATAAATTATTTTTATTCTTGTATGAATTTCTTAAACACCCGTAAATGTATGTTACTACATTAAGTTACCCTTATGAAATGTTTTGTTCATTTCACATACGCGGCTTCATCTTTACATTAATTTTAATTAAATTTTTAATGACATAAAATTTTCGTCATCGGTATTGTTATTGTCATGAATAATGTTGTCACACCCCGCATAGAAATGGCGGAACCGAGGTGCGCAGTGTATACGGTATCAGAGATTCAAGGTTACATCAAACATAAATAAACCAAACATCATCAACATAGATAAAGAGTTTTGAAGTGAAATACTTATTACAGTCATCCGAATAGTGTCAAAATACGACTACAGAGTTTGGGAAACTAAGGAATTACAATACAAAATAAATTCCAGCAAAAAGTCCCAAGTAGTCAAGCAAGCATAGCATCAAGATAGGTAACCTCAAATCCCTGAAAAGCGTTAAAATACGACGTCAACATAAAGTTGGTGAATTATTCGCAATAATACATAAAAACATAATAGTGTAAAGGTTTTCAATAAGTTTTGACCCAAAAGATAAGATTTGATGATAAGTCTTTTGAAAATGAGATTTCAAAATATATTTGAAGTATATAAAACCTTTCGATAAAAATATTCATATTTGTACCATACGGTACCATAATCATATTTGTACCATACGGTACCATAATCATTTCATAAAATAGCAGCTTTAGGAACATACAATACACCTGACCCTTAACATAGAAAACGGCAACTAACCCCACCTAGTGTCTCAAACTAGGTTCCCTCTAAATAATCGGTCATAACATTGTTAACACGGACAGGGCACGCCATCATCCAAATAGATGTTAACAATGAGGGCTTGTTAGGCCCATATAGCGCTATATATACTTCCGGCGGTCATAGACTAACAGGTGTGTATACGGGGCCTTGTACTACCACATAGGCGGTACAAGTTGGGTGAGATCATCTAAAGCATTCATAACCATGCATATACATGCCATAATACATACATAACATAAAATACCTTTGTTTAACGCTAATCATGCCCAAAAATATAGAAAAGGTAAAAAGGGCAACGAATAACTCACAGATAGCAAAGCACTCCAAATCTTTATATGTCGGGAATACTACAATACCGTCAAGCTTCAACGTCTAAGTGCCCTATACATCACGTAAATAAATATGTCTAAGTATCTCTAAGTCTAGTAGGGTTATGCCTTAATGATTAACGTTTTTTTTTATACGGGTTTTAAAATAACCAAAGGAATCTCGATATAACGGAATACAAACGTTTTCGGAAAGTCAACGGACTAGATACGTGTTCTTCATACTTACGTGCACTACAAGTCACGTAAGTACCGAGTTACGTGCTATACAAGAGTTATGTGACATAGAACGTTACTTGAGCCAAAAGTTATGGGATTTAAACAAGGAAATTACATGAACATAAGTCTAATATGTGTATGAGGGGTCACGTGATACTTAATTACATGTCTAGAAGGTGAGTCACATGCATGAACAACCAATTGTGTGACAAACCAGAATTACGTGATACTAGGAATGAATTACGTGAATGGGAACCATCAATTACGTGACATGGTAATACTATTACTTGCATGCAAAATCAATTACGTGAACCTAGTGGAATTACGTAAGCGTAATAGTTATATTACGTGAAATAGGAGTTGCGTGTAAGTCAAAGCTATTACGTGACATGGAGGTCAATTTCGTGAACGAAATTGTAGCATTACGTGAGCGTAATAGATTTATTACGTGAACGTAATTTGAATTACGTGAGTGTGAAGTGAATTTCGTGCATAATAAGCTATTTACGTGACATACCGGAATTTTTACGAAAAGATCAATCGGAAGTCGACTTTTGGAGTGTTCTAAGTGTCCAAATGATCTATAATTAAAACCCTATGTCCAGAATACTATTAGGAACAATAATCCTCAATAAAATCTCGGTTTTGACGGCTAAAAATGATAGTCTCGGTTTGAATCAAAAATAGGTTAAAGTTTAAAACAAAAATGGAGGAATACTTACTTGATCGTAATGAAATTCGGAGGATAGATAGAGGTGATGATGGTGATCAATAATCCGGTCTCGGATCTAAATTTGGACGGTTGGATCGCCGGAAAAGTTAGAGAGAAGGTGGAGGTGTTTGTGTGTGTTTTAGAGAGAGAGAGAGAGTGTAGGTGGTTTACTTGGAGAAGAAGTGAGAGAGAGAGTGAAGACAAAATCTGATTCTAATAAGACAAATAGGTTGGTGAGGGACGAATTTTGTAATAAAAATCTGAATAGGACTACAATTGTAATAGAATTTCTCGCGTAGGACTAATTTTGTAATAAAATTTCCGAAGGGACTAAAAATGAACTATTTTTAAAACGTTAAATCTTAAATATATAATTAAGGCATAATTCCCCTAAACTTATCATAAGAGCATACTAGACTTATACTAAAGGCACTTAAGACTGTACGTTCCCGACATAAAGATCCGAATCACATACTATAAACCCGATAACGCAAATACGCATAAAATACAAATACGATACTCATAAAATACGAATACGATAAACATAAAAGAAATATAATAGGGTCAAAACACGAACATAAATAAATAAAACGAATACGAGACGATAGAAATAATACCGTGAAATTAGCGGATGTCACAAATGTAACCGGAAAGATTGCCGAAAACTATTTATCTATCTCCGCTACAACATGCGGGTACCCTACTAGTAAATAATAAAGTTTTAGGATTGAAACAATGAGAATAAATTTGGAATAACTTAAATGTCCTTGTGTGACAGAGTTTACAGAGAAAATTAACGCTCCTTAGAAAATTGGATCATCGGAGTAAGATAATTACTACATTCAGGACTATTGGTGTAACTATTTCAAAAAAAAAAAAGCCTCAAAGAAGTAATTTGGTACAAACATATAAACTAACGACATAATTTACTAAAAAAAAGAGGAAGAAAAAAGAAAAAACTAATTCGATTTCGATAAAATAGTAAAAGTAAACTACTATTAATGGAAAGTCATGGGACGAGAGTTATGTTTGGTAAATTTACTACATTGAGTGTTTTATATGTTTTAGCCAGTGAAAAATAAATAGAAGCTTTTTTTGCAGGGAAAACAAATTTGCTATGTCTTTTTTATATCGTTCAAGGTTTTATGTTCGATGATTTCAGATAAAAAAAAAATTATACCACCTGGAGTTAGATATTCCTGGAATAAAGTCTCTAATTGTCACCTATCACTCACTAGGGTTGTAAGGTCTTGTATAGCGGAAGCACCTCTAGGTGTCTTTTCCTCTTATGCCAAAGTCCTATGTGGCATAATTACATTCGGGTACCTTCCCTTTCGATGACTAAGTCCTATGTGGTTGAAGAACATTCTCGTCTCTTCCCTTCCGATGCCTTATGATGTCTACATGTAATGTACAACAAATATTAATAAATATGAGTTCTATAAATAAAACTTTCACCCCTCATTGTAAAAGGTAGAGTCTTCTCTCTCTACTTTCTCTTAGTTAAGAAACAATATGATTATTAGACTTTGTATATGATTATTAGACTTTGTGGCGTGTAACATCTTTTCCGCTCAAAGGGGTGTTACTTTCGGGAATCAACACCCAGCGTGCTAAAAACCCTATGGTCCGAGGATCATGGAACTCCATCTTTGACATCGGGTCTTCTTTTAATAAAATATTTAGTAAACTTTGCTAAAAGAATAACTAACAGTAAAAAACTGTGAATATACAATTATAGGTGGATAAATCTAGCGCTGTTTAATCTCTCGGTATCGGTTCTATGAATTTATTCGGTTATGTTTATTTTGTTATAGAAAATTATTTTTACCGTTCAAATCGAAACCAAAACGGAATGTGGACAAATTCGAACCAAACCAACCGAGTTAATTGTTGGGTTAACTGGTCTAGGATACGTTAAACCAATTAAAAGCTACCACTCCAACTTAACAAATTATTCTAAAAGGTGGTGTGTTAAACTTGAAATTATCTTTTAAAAAACGGCACATATCAAATTACGTTTTGAAGAAATATAAATGAGATAAACGAGATATTCAAAGTTACAACTTTGGTCGATTTGCAACAACCGAACAAAACATATGGATAGAATGCCTTAACCAAATTCAAACACTATATGCCATTCTTAGTGAAACTCACTAGTTGATTTAGCAAGTCAAGTTCTGTTAAATTTTAGATATGTTGGAAGCTTGCAAATCTATTGGTGACCAAAAAATAACTTATTTATATCTATAACCAATTCATAAATAAATATTTATATTTAATTCAAAAAATAACCAATCCACACCCAAAATAGTGGAGCTAAAATAACCCAAATAAATTTTGATCGGTCGGTTATTCCAATCAAATCATTTAATAAACATCCTTAGACAGCTGATACAAAACTTCTTCAAAAAGAAAAAGATTTTAGGTTGGTCAGACTTTCACAGTCCGACTCAAAAAGTGGTCCTGAAGGCTAGCCCTCACTTACGCCAGACAACTGCTTTTATGATCCGATAAAAAAAAAAATTGGATTTTAGTTTTCAAAACTCTAAAGTGATATTCCTCGGTTGGATTGAAACCAAACTAGTTTAAAACAATTAGTGTTCAAAATAAAGTTATTTTATAATTCGGTTTAAGTATTTAACTTTTATTCGGGTATTTTCTAAGCCATACTTAGAGCACACGGAATGGTCGGTTTTGGGCTCGTTGTGGAATCGTTATGCCCCCATAACGAGCGTTACCACTTCGGCACGCCTCGTTGTGGGTATTCGTTGTGTGGGTAACGGATCATTGTTTATTTTTATTTTTATTTTTTTTATTTTAAATAAATAAATTAAAAAAAAAATATTATGGTTGGATACGCCATCGGCTAGTTTTTTTTTTTTTTTTTTTTCACATTTCCTTTATAAATATAACATAAACTCTTAAACCAAAACCCACAATATTTCTCAATCTATCTCAATTTTTTTATAAAAAAATATATACAACAAAAACTGAGTTCACATTCTTCAACCGATCCCGATGTTACGAATTCGTCATCATCCGAATCGTAATTGATCGAATTACTAGTTAAGGCGGTAGAAGCTGTTGAACAAATGGAGGAAAAAAATGAGGCGGAAAGTTCACGTCGGACTGAAAAAATGAAAATGCGCTATATCAACCGCGATCGAACTACAGCAAACGAAAACGTGCTACGACATTACTTCTCCGGTGAAAGCATGTACCTGGATGAATATTTCTGTAGACGATTTCCTATGAGAAGACCTCTTTTTCTCAGAAAAGTTGAAGGTATATCTAATTACTCCGTAGAACCTTTGCCCGACTATTTTAAATATTTCAAACAATGACCCGATTGTACGGGTAAAATGGGTTCTATTTTTTTTACATAAATGTACGTCCGCTATGCGTATGATGGCGTATGAGATTACTCCGAACGCTTTTGACGAATATTTACAAATGTAAAAAAGAACATCATCTGAATCCGTAGATATTTTTTTAAAATGTGTAATCCTTCTTTATACAAACGTTTATCTAAGAACCCCAACACAAGATGATGTTAGTCGTTTATATCAAAAGCACGATGAGATTCACGGGTTTAAGGGTATGCTTGGTAGCATCGACTGTATGCATTGGAAATGGGATCAATGTCCAAATGCATACAAAGGGCAATGCACACGAGGTGACCATGGTTATCAAACGGTTATGCTGGAAGTTATTGCGTCGTACGATCTTTGGATATGGCATGCTTACTTCGATGTCGCGGGGACGAACAACGACACCAACGTGCTTAAACAATCGCCGTTGTTTCATGATATGCTCAACGAGTCATCCCCGGATTACATATTTACCATCAACGGCCACGAGTACAATAAAGGATATTACCTTGCAAACGGTATATATTCGGAGTGGTCTACATTTGTTAAAGCTTTTTCATACCCATTTGACGAACCGCGTCAAAAATTCAAACGTTTTCAAGAGAGTGCGAAAAAGAATATCGAACGGCATTCGGTGTTCTTCAAGGACGTTGGGGGATTATAAAACATGCATCGTGATGAGGTTAGTAAGGACTACCTATGTATATATAGGTAATCCCTAAAACCTAAATATAATGATGGGCTTTTGTTGTTTAAAGTCCGCTACTACAACCAAACCCAATGACTAACAACGTTGATAAAAACTAGCCAGCTGTCAGGCTGAAATTGCCCGACAGGTTTTCACCAGGCCAAACTGCCTGACAGGTTGTCATCAGGCCAAACTGCCTGACAGGTTGTCACCAGGGGCCAAACTGCCTGACAGGTTGTCATCAGGCCAAACTGCCACAAAAAATAGTCAGGCTGTCATAAATTGTCTATCAAGTTGTCAACGCCTGTCATTTGAAGCGCTTGTCTTATTGACTGACGTCCCGTCATAATGGCGCTTCACGACTGCTTTATTGTCGTCATAATAGTAAGGCGTTACATATTTTCACATCTTAAATGTAGTAAAGGTAAAAGACGATACATATACTGGTGATTGATGATTAAGGTAGTTCAAGTATTCATGATCATCATTAATGGATCAACGTTCCATATACTTGAGACTAGCCATATAAATACATGGTCTAAATCATTTTCGAGACCATCTCATCTCAACACACACTCACTAAAGCTTAAACACAGAGGTCATACACTCTTGCTTTCATCCTCAACCTTGATCACCCTAGGTTTGTCAAGAACTTGTTGGGTTTGCACTGTGATCATCACAAGAGATCTAAGGTTAACATCACCAATGTTCTTGACGAAAGTCAATTGCATTTCGAGTTTATGAGGAAGGTGCTTTGGTGTTGGCTGGTATTTCGGATAACTGGGATGAAGGGATGAAGCCTATGATAGTGGACTCGGAGACCGGGAAACGTGGGTTCTTGTTGTTATTTTGACATGCTTTTATATTAGCTTTTTACAGGTACTGACCTATTGTATGTTTCCCTGCAACCATGAGCTTGATGGATTTCATGGAAAGAGATCATGTTTGTATGGAGTATGAGATTGAAAATCATCCTGCTGATGTTACCCTTGGTGAACAAGAAACTGGTGCCACTTCTCAAGTTAACTCAGGGATAAACATGACATCAACCACCGATGTTACATCAAAGTCAACACCAGGTAATTGCTCAACCTCTACACATATGTATTTATTATGGTAAAAAGTAATCACATGTTTTGTGTTCACAGATGCCGCTGATAATGAAAAGTCATCGTCCAGGACTATTTCCGAGAGTGGCAACGAGGATGAAACATGTAACACTATAATTATAGTCGTTGCCAACTTATTACCTGTTGCTTAACGATCTTATTATGAATATGCAGAGGAATGGGGGCGACATCACTTCCAGATCTCAGATTAGATCTCAGATTGGATGACCGAGATACGTTAGGACTAGGCAAAAGGGGAGTGAGTCTGGATGTAAGTGATTATGACATCCCTTTGTCCAAGGTGCCAAAATTGACCTTTCCCTCCAATCTTCCCTCAAATGCTACTTTGGTTAATCGCGGGGTAATACTGGATCATTTGGAGCAAGCACCAAACTGGATCAACCTGTAGTATGTTTGGGACGATCAGCGCTCCTTTTGGGTGTACTAGGTTAGCATCTAGCCAAAATTTTGGCATGACACAGTCTCCCGTTTTGCAATGTACTACCCTGCCTATTTCAACTAGCGAGAGTGTGCCATCAAGATCTATAAACGAGAGTACAGGGGGTGTAATTGATGCAGCAGATATAAATATGTTCAATTGTTTTATGGATTATGTCTGACAGCTTGTAAGAAATGAACATGGGGAAATAAAGAGGTCGTGCGCCGAGTTGCAGGTGCAAGTTGATAATAGCAAAGATGATATTACCTCTCTAAAGAAAGATCTAGTGCTTGAGCAGACTACATCTAGTCGTTGTCAAGAGGAGGTGCGCATGCTTAAAAAGAAAGTATCCCAACAGAGGGCCAATTTGTCTAAGGTTGAAACAGAGAAACAGGAGATGTCAACAACCTTGAGTGCCCGTGATGAGCAGTTGGCTCAAAAAAAGAAACAACTAATTGAAAAAGATGTTGAGCTAGAGACTATGAGGCAAGCGATGGTCAAGATGCGTGAAGAACGCGATGCTGCCGTGAAGATGAGGAAAGATTTAGTTGCTGCAATGCCTAGGCTATTTGATTTGATGCTTAAACATCCTGATGTTTCTAATGTTCTTAACGACTTTAACCGTGCTTCTCATATGTTTGGGAGACATCTTGTCGGCAAAAAAGTGAAAGATGCACTCCCCAATACTTCTTCCGAGATCTTGCCTTATTTGAATCCTACAAGCATGGTAACATGACTCGTGTGAGCAAAATATTTACAGACATAGCCTTTCCCATTATGACTACCCTGGTGCAAAATTTGGAGTTTTCATTTCCAACTATTATTGTCTTATTGTCGGCACAACCACAGCCACAGCCTTGGCTTTTTTTATCCATGCATGTGATACATTATGACTTTGTGACTTGGTTTATTTTGTGATTGGATTATGGCTTTGAAGCCTTTGAATAATTTTGTGGAATTTCTATGGTTGAAATTACTTGTTTTCTTTCTATGTGTGTACTTTGCTATAGAACTTATATATGTATTTGTTGGTTAACCGTTGAAAAAATGTTTTACTCGCGAGGACGTCGCTTCCGAATAGAAAGTGCTTATCTTTTATCAAGTTGATCAAAAGATGAAATTGAATGCATGTGTATAGACCAAGAAAAGTTGTTTGTTTGACTTGGTGTAATTTATATTGAACTATGTTCTTGACTATGTCATTTGTGCATGCATGTGTTGTAACATTATACATAATAAAAAGTGTTATCGTATTGATTTTATTGAATAAAAGTTGGGATACATGATCAAACCAAATTATTAAACATAACACTTCTTCAGGTTCATGACATTCCATGTCTTAGGAATAGCTTGTCCGTCCATGTCTGACAGGGTGTAAGATCCATTTCCATTAGCATGAAGTACTTGATAAGGGCCTTCCCAAGGACCTAGCTTGCCTTGACTTTCTACCCTGCTTGCCTCATTCTTCCTCCATACCAGATCGCCTGGCTGGAAAAAAAGAGGATTGACTCGCTGATTGTAATATTTTGCCATCTACATGTGACTGGCGGCCTGCTTGATGAGAGCGATCTCCCTACGCTCTTCTACAATGTTTAAGTTTTCTCGTAGTGCTTCCTCATTCTCTTCTGGGTTGAAGTCCATAACCCTTTGAGTTGGATGAGTAATTTCTGGAGGAATGACTGCTTCCGTGCCATAAACCAAACTGAAAGGTGTTTCAGATGTAAATGTACTTGGGTGGTTCTATGAGCCCAAAGGATACCTGGTAATAGATCCGGCCATGCAGTTTTGCGCCTGCCCATCATTGCTTTGATTGCTTTCACGATGGCTTTGTTCATGACTTCGACTTGGCCATTGGCCTGGGGATGTGCCACTGACGTGAATTTATGTTGTATGTTCATGTCAGAGCACCAAGCCTTGAACGGATTTTCTGCAAACTGTCTGCCATTATCGCTTACCATGACATGCGGTACCCCAAACCTGCAAACTATGTGTTCCCAGACAAAATTGATAACTCGCTTCCCTGTGATGGCTGCCAAGGGCTTTGCCTCTATCCACTTTGTAAAGTAATAAACAGGAACAATGAGAAACTTGACATTGCCAACGCCGGGTGGAAATGGCCCAACTATGTCAATCCCCCATTTGTAAAATGGCCATGAAGTGGTAACAGGGATAAGGTCTTGCTTTGGCAATTTGGCGACATAAGCATTTTGTTGACAGGCTGTGCACTTTTCGATTTCCTCCCTTGCATCTTGATGCATCGTTGGCCAAAAGTACCCCAATCTCATGATTTTACTAGTGACAGAGCGTGGACCAGCGTGAAGGGAGCATTTGCCGCTATGTAGAGCTTCAATGATATTTTTAGCCTATGTTGGGTCAACACAACGTAGGTATGGTCCCAAATAAGATTTGCAAAACAAGCAGTTGTCCACCAACGTGTACATTGGTGACTTCATACAAATTTTTCTTGCTAACTTTGGATCGGCTGGTAGTACATCATGTTTGAGGAAATTTAAGATCGGAGTCATCCAACATTCTTCCTCTGTAATGGTGGTAACCTCCTTTGGTCGCGCAATGGACTTGTCTTTCAAGATCTCCACCAGTAGTTATTTTTTAAGATGGGCAAAGGCGGACGAAGCCGGACGAAGCCAACTTACTTAGTGCATCAGCTGACTTGTTGCGATTTCTGGGCACTTGCTCAATGGTAAATTTCGTAAATTCTGAGATTACCTTTTTTGCTGCTTCTAAGTATAGCTGCATGGAGGTTTGGTTTGCAACGAATGCTCCACTGACTTGGTTGGCAACGAGCTGTGAATCTACAAATACAGATATGCTTTTCACCCCCATTTTCCTGGCGATTTTTCAAGCCTGCTAACAAAGCTGCATACTCTGCTTCATTATTAGTTGTGGGAAACTCGAACTTAAGGGCATAAGTATACTCATTTTTATTGGGGTCTGTAAGAATTAATCCAGCTCCAGAACCCTCCAAATTAGAGGCACCGTCAGTGAAAAGTGTCCATGGTGTATCTTCCTCCTCGTGCACTTGCCTTTCCTTTTCTTCTCTGTCTATCTCCGCAAGGAAATCGGCTAAGATCTGACCTTTCATAGAAGTTCTTGGATGGAATGAGATTTCATGCTCCCCCAATTCGACTGCCCACTTAGCTAAACGTCCTGACACCTCAGGCTTTCCCAGTACTTGCTTAATTGGTTTGTTTGTTAAGACATGAATAGCGTGAGCCTGAAAGTAACGCCTCAAACGCCTAGTTGCATGTACCAAAGCAAAGGCTAATTTTTCCAAGCACGGGTAATTTGTTTTTGGACCTTTCAACACCCGGCTGATAAAATAAACTGGCATTTGGATAGACCCACGCTGCGCCATCATAACTGCGCTAACACATTCCATAGAAGCATCCACCTGGTACAGGAGTTGTGATCGTAGGAAGGGTGGCCATAAACTTCTTTAGCTCTTGAAATGCTGATTCAGCTTCAGGTGTCCATGCAAAATCTTGTTTCTTTATGCAGCCTTTCAAAGTGTGGAAAAATGGTAGAGACCGATCAGCTGCTATTGAGAGGAATCGGCTGAGCGCTGCTAGCTTACCATTCAAACTTTGCACCTGCTTTTTGGTGGATGGGGAGACCATATCTAAAACAGCTTGTATTTTCTTGGGATTAGCTTTAATGCCTCTTGGCGTGATGATTTGCCCTAGGAACTTGCCTTCTTCCATGCCAAAGCTGCATTTGGAGGGGTTAAGCTTCATGTTGATCCTCCGCAGTACCTCAAAAGTTTCTTTTATATCTGCCAACATGATATCCTCTGCTTTGCCTTTGATGGCAATGTCGTCGACATAAGTTTTCATATTTCGTCCAATCTGATCCTTGAACGCCTGATCAATCAAGCGCTGGTAAGTTGCACCTGCATTTTTAGACCAAATGGCATTTTTTGGAAACAGTAGATGCCCTGGTATGTATGGAAAGCTGTCTTATCTTCGTCACCACGCTTTATGTGGATCTGGTGATAACCTTTGTAAGCGTCTACGAAACACTTTAGCCGGAAGCCATCCAAGGACTCTACCTTCCAGTAAATCTCTGGAAGTCGGTAGTTATCCTTTGGACATGCTTTATTGATATCTTTGAAGTCGACACATAACCGACACGAACCATCACTTTTCTTGACCATGACCGGGTTAGCAATCCAGGTCTGGTACGTTACCTCCCTAAAGAGTCCTCTTTCCACCATCTTGTTGACTTGTTCACATGCTGCTTTGCTGCGATCAATGGCAAGCCCGCGCTTTTTCTGCTTGATTGGGACAATGTTGGGATTGGCATTTAGAGTGTGCTCGACAAAGCTCCTAGGGACACCTGTCATATCAGACGTTTGCCATGCAAAAACATCGAGGCTTGATTTTAACAAACTAATGAGTTTGTTTTTTATCTGTAAAGGTGATTGTGAGCCAATAATGACAGGTTGATCAAGACATTCAACGTTACACGCAGGAGTGCCAGAAAATTGTTGCGTTACCCGAAAGTCAACAAATTTCGGGTTTTACCCTCTCCTTACTCCCGGGACAACTGCAAGAGAAACTGATCAAGCGAACTCCGGTGACTTACAAGGAAGCCACTGACCGAGCATACGATTTCCTCAGATCCAAGGAAATTGTTACTCTCACAAGGGGAGTTCTCAACAGGAAAGATAAATGGGGGAGCTCGTCAAGCGGTAGACATGACAATCGCCAGGACAACAGGCAGGATAGCAGGCGAGACCACCGCAGAGATTTCAGGGGAGATGACAGAGGTAGCAGGTAGGGATGGCAAAATCACCTGAAACCGATGGGAAAAACCGAAACCCGAGACAGTTGGGTCGGGTTCGGGGGCGGGTTGGCGGGTTTGGAGGCGGGTATGGGCACAATAATATGGGTTTTGTCAAATACCTGCCAGATTATCCGTATCCGTACCCATACCCGTACCCATACGCATATTAAGTCTTTTTTTTATAATAAATACGTATTACTTATAATAACTTTTTATATTATATACTTTAATTGATTTCATATAACTTAAATTATATCCTTTAAAATAATCGTTTTAAATTTTTTGAAATGTCGATAATGAATTAGGGTTTTAGTACTTCATTAAGATTTTTTTTATCCCTAACTCGACATTTTGTCTAGCATAAATGTAAATGGGTATACCCAATACCCGCGGGGAAACCCGAAAAACCGATGGGTAAAACTATATGGGTATCTGATGGGTATTGGTTGGATATGGGTATGAGTTTTATGACTGGATGCGGGTACGGGTTTAGTGATATCCGAAAATCATGAGATTGTGGTACTTTTGGCCAACGATGCATCAAGATGCAAGGGACGAAATCGAAAAGTGCACAACCTGTCAACAAAATGCTTCTGTCGCCAAATTTCCAAAGCAAGATCTTATCCATGTTCCCACTGCATGGCCATTTTACAAATGAGGGGATTGACATTGTTGAGCCATTTCCACCCAACGTTGGCAATGTCAAGTTTCTCATTGTTGTTGTTCATTACTTTACAAAGTGGATAGAGGCAAAGCCCTTGGCAACTATCACAGGGAAGCGAGTTATCAATTTTGTCTGGGAACACATAGTTTGTAGGTTTGGGGTACCGCATGTCATGGTAAGCGATAATGGCAGGCAGTTTGCAGAAAATCCGTTCAAGGCTTGGTGCTCTGACATGAACATACAACAAAAATTCACGTCAGTGGCACATCCCCAGGCCAATGGCCAAGTCGAAGTCATGAACAAAGCCATCGTGAAAGCAATCAAAGCAAAATTGGGCAGGCGGAAAACTGCATGGCCGGATCTATTACCAGGTATCCTCTGGGCTCATAGAACCACCCCAAGTACAACTACATCTGAAACACCTTTCAGGTTGCTTTATGGCACGGAAGCAGTCATTCCTCCAGAAATTACTCATCCAACTCAAAGGGTTATGGACTTCAACTCATAAGTGAATGAGGAAACACTACGAGAAAACTTAAACATTGTAGAAGAGCGTAGGGAGACCGCTCTCATCAAGCAGGCCGCCAGTCACATGCAGATGGCAAAATATTACAATCAGCGAGTCCATCCTCTCTTTTTCCAGCCAGGTGATCTGTTATGGTGGAAGAATGAGGCCAGCAGGGTAGAAAGTCAAGGAAAACTAGGCCCTACTTGGAAAGGCCCTTATCAAGTACTTCATGCTAATGGCAATGGACTTACATCCTGTCAGACAAGGACGGACCTGACGAAGTGTTATGTTTAATAATTTGGTTTGATCATGTATCCCAACTTTTATTCAATAAAATCAATACAATAACACTTTATATTATGTCCAATGTTACAACACATGCATTCACAAATGACATAGTCAAGAACATAGTTCAATATAAATTACACCAAGTCAAACAAACAACTTTGCTTGGTCTATACACATGCATTCAATTTCATATTTTGATAAACTTGATAAAAGATAAGCACTTCCTATTTGACAGCCACATCTTAGCGAGTAAAACATTTTTTCAACGGTTAACCAACAAAAACATACATAAGTTCTATAGCAAAGTACACGCATAGAAAGAGAACAATTAATTTCAACCATAGAAATTCCACAAAAATATTCAAAGGCTACAAAGTCATAATCCAATCACAAAATAAACCAAGTCACAAAATCATAATGTATCACATGCATGGATAAAAAAAAAAGTTAAGGCTGTGGTTGTGGTTGTGCCGACAATAAGGCAATAATAGCTGGAAGTGACAACTCCAAATTTTGCACCAGGGTAGTCATAATGGGAAAGGCACTGTCTGCAAATATTTTGCTCACACGAGTCATGTTACCATGCGTTGCAGGATTCAAATAAGGCAAGATCTCGGAAGAAGTATTGGGGAGTGCATCTTTCACTTTTTTGCCGGCAAGATGTCTCCCAAAGATATGAGAAGCACGGTTAAAGTCGTTAAGAACATTAGCAACATCAGGATGTTTAAGCATCAAATCAAATAGCCGAGGCAATGCAGCAACTAAATCTTTCCTCAAACTCACGGCAGCATCGTGTTCTTCACGCATCTTGATCATCGCTTGTCTCATAGTCTCTAGCTCAACATCTTTTTCAATTAATTGTTTCTCTTTTTGAGCCAAATGCTCATCACGGGAACTCAAGGTTGCTAACATCTCCTGTTTCTCTGTTTCAACCTTAGACAAATTGGCCCCCTGTTGGGATACTTTCTCCTTAAGCATGCGCACCTTCTCTTGACAACGACTAGCTGTAGTCTGCTCAAGCACTAGATCTTTCTTTAGAGAGGTGATATCATCTTTGCTATTATCAACTTGCACCTGCAACCCGGCGCACGACCTCTTTGATTCCCCATGTTCATTTCTTACAAGCTGCCGGACATAATCCATAAAACAATTGAACATATTTATATCTGCTACATCAACTATACCCCATGTACTCTCGTTTATAGATCTTGATGGCACACTCTCGCTAGTTGAAATAGGCAGGGTAGTACATTGCAAAACGGGAGACTGTGTCATGCCAAAATTTTGGCTAGATGCTAACCTAGTAGACCCAAAAGGAGCGCTGATCGTCACAAACATACTACAGGTTGATCTAATTTTGGTGCTTGCTCCAAATGATCCAGTATTGCCCCCGCGATTAACCAAAGTAGCATTTGAGGGAAGATTGGAGGGAAAGGTCAATTTTGGAACCTTGGACAAAGGGATGTCATAATCACTTACATCTAGACTCACTCCCCTTTTGCCCAGTCCTAACGTATCTCGGTCATCCAATCTGAGATCTGGAAGTGATGTCGCCCCCATTCCTCTGCATATTCATAATAAGATCGTTAAGCAACAGGTAATAAGTTGGCAACGACTATAATTATAGTGTTACCTATTTCATCCTCATTGCCACTCTCAGATATAGTCCTTGACGATGACTTTTCATTATCACCGGCATATGTGAAACACAAAACATGTGATTACTTTTTACCATAATAAATACATGTGTAGAGGTTGTGCAATTACCTGGTGTTGAGTTTGATGTAACATCGGTGGTTGATGTCATGTTTATCCTTGAGTTAACTTGAGAAGTGGCACCAGTTTCTTGTTCACCAAGGGTAACATCAGCAGGATGATTTTCAATCTCATACTTCATACAAACAGGATCTCCCTCCATGAAATCCATCAAGCTCATGGCTGTAGGGAAACATACAATAGGTCACTACCTGTAAAAAGCTTTATATAAAAGCATGTCAAAATAACAACAAGAACCCACGTTTCCCGGTCTCCGAGTCCACTATCACAGGCTTCATCCCATTATCCCAGTTATCCGAAATACCAGCCAACACCAAAGCACCTTCCTCTAAACTCGAAATGCAATTGACTTTCGTGAAATCTGCTTGCACAGCCTTACGCTTTGAGGTCTCAAGACTGGAGGATCGTTTATTGATTTGTCAAGCCCAGATTTCCATTTAAACAAGTTACTAGCCCAAATATTTCTGAAAGCGGTATCGACAAACACATATCTATATCTCCAATTCCTACTACTAGAGGCACACCCACGAACCAATTTTTTCTTTCTATTTCTCAACTCTACGGAACACCAATCATGAGATTTAGTCAGCTTATAGCACGCCCTAAACAAAGGTACTGTTGGTTTTATTCCCATTGCCACCAATAACATCTCAAAAGTCACGACTTTTGATACAGCTAATGGGTGTAACTGTGCAAACCCCAACTTGAATTAGTTCAACACACTCAACTAAAAAGCGATGGCAGAAAGTCTAAAATTAGAGTGGGAAAGGTAATGGATATAGAGGGCTACTTTTCCTTTCGGAGGGGAATGGGCTCGTTGGTGTGAGCTAGGTGCGATAGCATTATATTTCCTAAGGCATGGATACTCATCCATAAGTTTTGTTAGCATTTTGTCATCATCTTTGCTAGGGCTCCGAATAACTGATGGAGTTTCCACCACAATAGGATCTGTCACTGGCACTGGCTCTCCCATGTTAAAAAATGACAACTACAATATGCCTAATAAATAACAACGTATATAAGCTATTACTAACTACAGGGGTATAAACAAAGCAAAGCAATAGACAAGCAAGTACGTACCTGTAAGGTAGCGAGCAACCTAGTTAAACTTGCAGCAAGACATACAATTACAGTTAGCAAGCAGTTAATTATTTGAGCGTACGAAAAAGTTGGCTAAAACATGACCGGTTTCTCGGCCTAATACCGTCGGTACCTGGCTCGGATCAAACCGCCGGTACCCGGCCTTGTGGTCAAATACAGCCGGCTATTTCCGGCTACTCGCTTAAAACTGTCGGCTATTGCCGGCCACCGCTCAAATCGTCGGCTCAATAAAAAACAGCCGATACCGGCTTGGATGAAACAGCCGGTACCCGGCTCGAACTCCAAGCGATTTCCCTAGTCAAACATTGCGGGTACCGGCTTGGATGAAACCGCCGGTACCCGGCTCGAACCTCAAGCGATTGCCCGCGCCAAAAACAGCCGGTACAGGCTTGCTTGAAACCGTCGGTACCCGGCTAAGGCTTACCACCCGAAACTCGAGCATTAAACCGCCGGTACCGAGTCTAAAAAAGAGACCGGTTAATGCTGTCAACTATTTCAAACTGCCGGTCATGGTTTCAAACTACCGGTCATGGTTTCAAACTACCAGATCATGTCTACAACTACATCGCCGGTCATCGTTTCAATACAGCCGGTCATGGCTATCGCCGACTCAAAACACCAGCTCGGCGTGGACTAGTCACGACTTACGGACAAAAAAAAAAAAGACTTACGAGTAACGAGTGATGATAGTTACGGCTTGCAAACCGTGGTTTTGGAAAATCCTAACTCGGGGGGGCATGATGAGGTTAGTAAGGACTACCTATGTATATATAGGTAATCCCTAAAACCTAAGTATAATGATGGGCCTTTGTTGTTTAAAGTCCGCTACTACAACCAAGCCTAATGACTAACAACGTTGATAAAAACTAGTCAGCTGTCAGGCTACGGTCTGACTGCCTGACTGCCTGACAGGTTGTCACCAGGCCCAAACTAGGTTGTCATCAGGTCAAACTGCCTGACAGGTTGTCATCAGGCTGTCAGGGTGAAACTGCCTAACAGGTTGCCACCGAAAATAGTCAGGCTATCATAAATTGTCTGTCAAGTTGTCAA
>CAJVGC010000001.1:28880597-29024437 GCA_910822075.1 Senecio squalidus | reverse complement strand
GTCACTACCTGTAAAAAGCTTTATATAAAAGCATGTCAAAATAACAACAAGAACCCACGTTTCCCGGTCTCCGAGTCCACTATCACAGGCTTCATCCCATTATCCCAGTTATCCGAAATACCAGACAACACCAAAGCACCTTCCTCATAAACTCGAAATGCAATTGACTTTCGTGAAATCTGCTTGCACAGCCTTACGCTTTGAGGTCTCAAGACTGGAGGATCGTTTATTGATTTGTCAAGCCCAGATTTCCATTTAAACAAGTTACTAGCCCAAATATTTCTGAAAGCGGTATCGACAAACACATATCTATATCTCCAATTCCTACTACTAGAGGCACACCCACGAACCAATTTTTTCTTTCTATTTCTCAACTCTACGGAACACCAATCATGAGATTTAGTCAGCTTATAGCACGCCCTAAACAAAGGTACTGTTGGTTTTATTCCCATTGCCACCAATAACATCTCAAAAGTCACGACTTTTGATACAGCTAATGGGTGTAACTGTGCAAACCCCAACTTGAATTAGTTCAACACACTCAACTAAAAAGCGATGGCAGAAAGTCTAAAATTAGAGTGGGAAAGGTAATGGATATAGAGGGCTACTTTTCCTTTCGGAGGGGAATGGGCTCGTTGGTGTGAGCTAGGTGCGATAGCATTATATTTCCTAAGGCATGGATACTCATCCATAAGTTTTGTTAGCATTTTGTCATCATCTTTGCTAGGGCTCCGAATAACTGATGGAGTTTCCACCACAATAGGATCTGTCACTGGCACTGGCTCTCCAAAAAATGACAACTACAATATGCCTAATAAATAACAACGTATATAAGCTATTACTAACTACAGGGGTATAAACAAAGCAAAGCAATAGACAAGCAAGTACGTACCTGTAAGGTAGCGAGCAACCTAGTTAAACTTGCAGCAAGACATACAATTACAGTTAGCAAGCAGTTAATTATTTGAGCGTACGAAAAAGTTGGCTAAAACATGACCGGTTTCTCGGCCTAATACCGTCGGTACCCTGGCTCGGATCAAACCGCCGGTACCCGGCCTTGTGGTCAAATACAGCCGGCTATTTCCGGCTACTCGCTTAAAACTGTCGGCTATTGCCGGCCACCGCTCAAATCGTCGGCTCAATAAAAAACAGCCGATACCGGCTTGGATGAAACAGCCGGTACCCGGCTCGAACTCCAAGCGATTTCCCTAGTCAAACATTGCGGGTACCGGCTTGGATGAAACCGCCGGTACCCGGCTCGAACCTCAAGCGATTGCCCGCGCCAAAAACAGCCGGTACAGGCTTGCTTGAAACCGTCGGTACCCGGCTAAGGCTTACCACCCGAATCCCGACTCGAGCATTAAACCGCCGGTACCCGAGTCTAAAAAAGAGACCGGTTAATGCTGTCAACTATTTCAAACTGCCGGTCATGGTTTCAAACTACCGGTCATGGTTTCAAACTACCAGATCATGTCTACAACTACATCGCCGGTCATCGTTTCAATACAGCCGGTCATGGCTATCGCCGACCTCAAAACACCAGCTCGGCGTGGACTAGTCACGACTTACGGACAAAAAAAAAAAAGACTTACGAGTAACGAGTGATGATAGTTACGGCTTGCAAACCGTGGTTTTGGAAAATCCTAACTCGGGGGGCATGATGAGGTTAGTAAGGACTACCTATGTATATATAGGTAATCCCTAAAACCTAAGTATAATGATGGGCCTTTGTTGTTTAAAGTCCGCTACTACAACCAAGCCTAATGACTAACAACGTTGATAAAAACTAGTCAGCTGTCAGGCTACTGTCTGACTGCCTGACTGCCTGACAGGTTGTCACCAGGCCAAACTGCCTGGCAGGTTGTCATTAGGCCAAACTGTCTGACAGGTTGTCATCAGGCTGTCAGGGTGAAACTGCCTCACAGGTTGCCACCAAAAATAGTCAGGCTGTCATAAATTGTCTGTCAAGTTGTCAACGCCTGTCTTATTGGCTGACGTACCGTCATAATGGCGCTTCACGACTGCTTTATTGTCGTCATAATAGTAAGGCGTTTCACATTGTTACATCTTAACTGTAGTAAAGGTAAAAGACGATACATAAATTGGTGATTGATGATTAAGGCAGTTCAAGTATTCATGATCATCATTAATGGACCAACGTTCCATATACTTGAGACTAACCATATAAATACATGGTCTAAATCATTTTCTAGACCATCTAATCTCAACACACACTTACTAAAGCTTAAACACAGAGGTCATACACTCTTGCTTTCATCCTCAACCTTGATCACCCTAGGTTCGTCAAGAACTTGTTGGGTTTGCACTGTGATCATCACAGGAGATCTAAGGTTGACATCACCTAAACCCTAACCTTTTTGTTTGACAACCATTTCTCGAACACATCGAGATTTTACAAGATGAACAAGTTAAGAAGAGTTATGTACGGGGGTATCATATTGCACAACATGATTGTTGAAGACAACGGACGGTCGATTTGTGATGCCCATGAATGGTATGCCCCTCCGGTTACAGGTGTTACCTGAACTTATAACGACAGAGTGAATGAACATATCCAGATTAGAGACAGAGGCACACACAACACACTCCGTGAGGATCTTGTGGCGTACATTTCGACACTTGCGGAAGACATCAACAACGTTAGCTATTTTTATTTTATGTATTTGTATTTTGTTGTAATTTTATTTTTATTGTATGTGTTTGTATTTTATTTTAATTATTGTATTGTAGTTTTATTTTTTATTTTAATAAAATATTATATTTATCTTATTTAAATGTTAAAAAAACAAAAAAAAAGTTGGATGTTCCACATTTCTCACAACTCTCATTATCACTCCACCAGAAAAATTCACAACTTGAATTGTGGATATCACGTTAACAAAAAATCTCACAATCATCCACAACTCTCATTTGGATATAGTAAATGACTCCATAGGCCCATACAAGTACATAATATAATTTGGAAAATCCTAAACATATTCCTCAGAGCTATATTTAAAAGCGGTTAAGTGGTTATGATACAATCAATAAACCATGGCCCTATGCATTTTTAATAGACGGTTTTTAGATGGTTACTTTTTCTTATTATATTATAGTACAATACATTTATAAAGTTAATATCTATATGCTATCCATAGCTCCGAGTAGTGGTGTTAAAATATCCGACCCGAACCGACATGAACCCTATTTACCACTTTAGGGTCGGGTTTTATCGGGTTATATATGTATTTCTGGTCTATCAAGTTGACCCGGAACACCCGATTCATAAATAGTTCTAGTTTGTCGGGTTTCGGGTTTAACCCAATTGACCCGAAAATTACCTTCGTACTGTATTTTGAACCAAAGGCATACGATATATATAGGCTAGAAGTATGAAAAAGTTTCATACATGAAACGATGTGGGACAACTAAAATAGGAAAAACCAAAGGGGGCATATGATATATATAGGCTAGAAGTATGAAAGAGTTTCATACGTGAAGCGATGTGGGACAACTTTTCATATATTTTCTCTACTTTAGTTGCCACACATTGCTTCAGGTATGAAACTCTTTCATACTTCTAGCCTATATATATCATATACTTTGTTGGGTTCTATTCATCTTTAATTTTTTTCAATATATTTGCTTTTTCATTTGCTATACTCAATATGTTTGGTGCACTTTCTTTTTGAACTTTTTTAATTGTTGGGTACCCGGACCCAAGATAACTCGACCCTCTTGGACCACCCGAAAACGACCCAAACCCTTATTAGGGTCGGGTTATGGTTAGAAAATTTTAGTTAAAACCCGAATGAACTCGACCCGAAAGTTGCTTATTAAGGTCGGGTTGACCCGAATAACACCCCTAGCTCCGGGGCATTAGCAAAATTCATATAATATTGGCCATATAATTCCCGTAAATAACTGCCTTGCAACAAACTGGAAGGATTATATCCCTCTTGTCTTCAATGCTAAAAGAATAACATTTCTAATTACAAATTGGTAAGAAGAAAACGCAACGTTTCGAAAACCCATTTTCAAATCAAGAACTGTTTATTTCTGGAATCTTATAGTATTGAGAGGTTGGTGAAAACACCTCCGCTTAATGTGTAGCTTAAGTGAAACTTGTGAAATATTTGATTCGACGGTCAAAATATTACAGTAGTATACAACATAGACCCAATAACAAAACTATCCTTCAACATTGGAATATAAAAAAGCTCAATATGTTAAATTAGTATAATTTTCAAGATACTGCTAACCTGAGTAATTACTACATAAAGTCTATGTATATGTTCTAAACCACGAATAACAGATGTTTAAACTATGAGTGAAAATCTATGCAAGTGACTGACATATATAGAGCAGCATATAGATTACAAAATTTATGCTACGTATGTATAACGTGTAATGGCTTACCAAAAAAATTGGACCTACAGATGAAGACCCATCACCATTTTTAGTTTATCCGCTTGCAGTATATAAGTTGGTTATTGAATTTACGGGGGTAGAACACGAGGTTATGTCTATACCAGCCACCTCCATTGCATTGAATACCCATTCGGGAACATCACCCTCAGGAAACTAAAAAGAAACAAATCAATTAATGGTTTAGTAGTTACTCATAAAGCGATATTTGTGTAAAAATAAAGCTAAGCATGATGTTTGGTGAATCTCGTGAAAAAATAGCCTATGAGGTCTAGATCCCCAAACCTCGATATATTTTCTACCATTCACCTTGGTAATTTATGAGCTAAATATGAATAAAAATAAAAGCCGAAAGTATACATACCATTTTCCTCAAGAAGTCGCATACAAACCTGCAGAGGAAAACATTGACAGAACTTAAAATTTGTTTTTCACAACAAAAACAAAAACACTACCTATATCGCATGAAAATTTTAATGCTTGATTGTGCTAATCGTTTAATAAAAATGTTTGACTACTTGTCAAAATTTTAAGATGCCCTTACGAACATATGACAAAATCAGACAACCTTGTGGATAAACAATGCTACAGTTTTATACCCGTTGTTTCAAAAATAAAAATTGTTGCAATTTTTCATGTGACAGAAGAAGTATAAATTAAGAACTACTTATAAAAAAAAATTGTACAAAAGGCTAGAAGGCAAACATACTCTGGAAATTTTCCTTCGATAATTGATGAATGAAGATTTCTGCTAAGCTGCCAATGTTAAAATACTGAATGTTCAAATTCGAGGGAAAAAATTATGAAGCTTAAGAGAAAAATATATAACCCCCGGAAAAATTTTACCTGCATCATGTAGTATAGATTGTGATACGACAGAAGTTGAGAACCCATTGCATCTTTTGTAACAAGGCAATGAAGATACGCACGTGTGTAGTTTTTGCAAACCTATATTATAAGCAGCAAAAAGAAATGATGCGTGTAATAATTTGGCGAAGACAGATGGGCGGGTCAAAACAGTTTTGGAATAAATGGGTCTATATTGGTACAGGCTGAATACACCGTTTCCCTTTTTTATAACTTTAATTAAACATTATAAATTATTGTGAAAACATATACTATTACAATAGTAATCCTTGAATAAAACCATTTTAGAAGGTTGTATGCATTAGAAAAATACTTTGCGCAACTTTCAACCCGTTCAACCCTTTCGGCCCATTTGAGCTAAGAAACTTATTTGACCTGTTTGAGATTAATACAACCCAAATCGACATGTATAAGTAATGGTGCAATTTTCCACTTCTAACTTATTGGATAGTTTCATCATTATAATCTTTATCAAGATAAGGTCATGGATTCAACCCACCTAAATAATGGGGTTCGATTACATCTCAAATGGGTCGCAAAAAGTCTAATTTTAATGCATTCAACCTCCCAGTCTAATTATTTACAAAAACAATAGTAATATTTTGTTTTCGTAGTCATAATTAATGCAATATAATAACTGGAAAAAGACATCAGAAAATCATATATAAGATCTTAGCATACCATACACTCGCACGTCGAGTCTATCGGTCGGGTATCATCAGCCATAGACTGGTGTTTAAGTTTTAGGACCCCCTGGAATAAACGTTTTCATAATTAGTCAAATAATCCTTTTCTGAAGTGTAAACTGACAAACTGATAACATACAAGTTTTCTGAGCACAAAAAACAAATCATTATGGGTTAATTATTGTTCTTAAAAATGATATGCACGAGACAACCCAAAAAATGATTATTTTTTTGTTTTTTAATTTAGGACTAAGGGGTCATGTTTTTACAGTACAAAATCCAAGAGATGCAATTTAGTTGATAAAATATCATACCTCGGGAACCAGAGCAGTGCCAAATCGAGCTGTACGTGTAGGATAGACACAGTCATACATGTCAGCACCTAAAGCACTGCAAACTACTATATCAAGTGGATATCCAACACCCTGAATAAATACAGTCACTTCACAAAATTAAGATATAACAAACATGGGAAGTGAACAAAAAAAAAATCAAAATTACAACCCCCCCCCCCCCCCCCCCCCCCCCCAAGGTCTCATAAAAGATAGTTAAGTCAATAGCTAAAGTACCATAACATATCGGGGTTTGCTATCTGGAAGTGAAGCAGTGCATTGTGCAACAACACGCCAAAATGAATCTTTATCTTCACCACCGGCAAGGCCACCAATCGCATAGCTGTTGCACAACTAAACTTGGTTATATGAGTTTCTAGTCAATTAAACTGCTGCTGCTTATTATTTTGGTCAAAAATCAGATGTATGTTGCAGAGCAAAATCATTTATTAGTTTCAAACATTCCCCAATAATGACGAAAAGCCACAAGGAAAACCGAATAGGCAAACTAAATTGAATTTACGCAAGTTGTGAACATACCCAGGCAAATTCCTTTCCACCAAACCTCGGACGCATATATCTCTGGTAAGAAAAGTTTAGAAATACAATCCATATTTTAGTATGAATGATAATTATATAAATGAAGATAAACTGCCTTATAAATCCACTTATTACCCACCTTAAGATTGGATCTAAACCACCCTGTACAATTCCAAATAAATTCTGCTCCTTTGGTCTCTTATGAGCTGCATATCCACAAAATAAAAACAATAAAACCAAATCTCAGAAATAAGAAATACTCCCTAAACGGTTATATTTTGGATAACGTTCAAGTTACAAGGATCTACTTGTCCATTGTCATCGTTACCAAATAGTTGATCATATTGATTAGTGCTATAGGGGCATGATTTGGGTAACGGGTCAAAACAGTTGAATTTTGGTAAAGGTTAACTTTATAAGTAAATAATGGGCTAAACATGTTTACAAAACTATACTATTCCAATAATAATTCAAAGGTATTTTGAAATAAAGTGCTAGAAGGTTTTATTCATACATTCCTGATAACTTTTCTTTTAACTCGATTCCTTCTTAGATAAATCTTTTAGCTTGACCCATTTGACCCCCTAAAAATATAAGAAAACCCAAACGGCCTATTTGTATAAGAAAGGACCGAAATTGCCACCTCTGCTTTTGGGCTATTACTAAATCGTATTGTGTGAAATAAATTTGGCAAGTCTAATGCTAATGAAATTTAAGATTGTAACTTTTGAAATCTCTACCTGCTATGCATCTGTCTATCCACCGTAGAGTACGATACATAGCTTCTTCGATCCGAGGACCTGTAATGGTGGTTTTCACTACATCATCAAGAGCCATAATGATGTCTGCTCCAATTCTGTTCTACAGTAGCAGATAAAGGTCATGTTACATCTGAAAGTATCCAAAAGTATATTCAAAGAACAATTGTATTTTAAATTACACCTTTCCAACAAAACTTATTTTCATATACATAAACGATTAATAATAAACAGCAACATTAAGATCGACAGTTACAGACACGAACATCATAGTAAGAGGAAATTTACATGTTTAAGCAAACCTTCCTACATTTCTTGTTATACCGTGTAAAACTCATATATGAGATAAGGACCGTAAGGACAGCTACTTAAATATATAATGCATAGCTAAAAAAGAAAGCTAGATTAATCCAAATTATAGAAACTAAATCAAGATATGAAACCTTAAACCTACTGAAAATATCTTTTTAAGTATACTAAAGTCGAGCAATTTCTTAATCTTAAGTAGACTACACTTAAACAGCATAGTTATGAGCTTGTGTTCATTAAAGATCCAACTGGGACCAACAACTACTTACTTGGATTTGGATTGATTCTTCAGGTGTTAGAAGCATCTTCTTTCCATCAACTGGTGACTGAAAAATATATATCAAATCTAAGTTCCGAATGATGACTAAAATGAAGTAACAAACTAACACAACACATGTGGTAGGTTTTGAAGTTCTAAATTAATTCGAGAACCTGAAACGTGACACCTTCCTCAGTGATATCCGCTAAATGCAACAATGAGACCTGAAAGCGTTTCAAATTCAGTTACATAGCCTATAAACCTCCAACCTTTTAAAGAAGTCAAATAACATGGGGCGAGAAACTTGTATGCAAACATGAAGAATTACCATCTGAAAGCCACCCGAATCAGTAAGAAGCGCCCTAGGCCAGTTCATAAATTTATGAAGGCCACCTAATTCATCTATTAGCTCGGAAGTTGGACGAAGTGCCAAATGATATGTATTTCCAAGTATAATCTGACAACCAATATCCTCAAGCTGGTTGGTCGTCAAACCTTTTATTGTCCCTGTATCCACAAATAACGAGATGATGGTGTGTAAGTTCAGAAAAAGGCGAAATTCGTAGTTCAATTATGAATAGGAAACAATGTAACATACCTTGAGTTCCTACTGGCATAAACAGAGGTGTCTCGCAGAGAAAGTGAGGGAGTGTAAGGCGCGCTGCCCGAGCACGATTGAACCTCCCAAGAATCTAGTTTGAAAAACCCAAAACATATAATTCAAGTTAGCGACATTCAACAGGATCACATAAGTCACCTTTTCTTAAAAAAATGTAATGCATTGTTACGATTGCAGTGTCAAATTATACGTAAAATAAAAGAATTTTATCCTTCATTCTGTTAATGTGTTAATCTTTACAATAAAATGGCATGCAAACTGGTAACAGGATGCGCCGCAAATGAAATGCAAACGAGTAACAAGCTGCCGCCGCAACTTACAAAACCATTTACAATAAAATGGCATGCAAACTGGTAATAGGATGCGCCGCAAATAGAAGACAAACGAGTAACAAGCTGCGCCGCAATTTGCAAAACCAATCTTACTAAAAATAGTTACCTCAAAACGAAGAGCCATCATGCAATCTGTTAAAAATAATAATAATTTGTGGAAAGGAATTAGTGAAGAGAAAGATTGGCCTAAATATATGCAGAATGTAAAAACAGAGTGAGGAGGCGCCGGCAGTGGAAATCAAACACACGTGCCTTATATACCTACTACCCTCTTTCTCTTTCCAGTTCTTACACCTATGTTTCCTACATGACCTAATCACAACTCTACTCCTTCAACTTTTCTTTTTTACACTTCTTTTCTTATTTAATTTTCTTTATACTTTTCTTATTTATTTTTGTTTATAAACATACAAAATATATTATGTGTTTGGAGTAATTATATTGAGTTAGACTTTGAGATTGTGGTTGAAATTGAAGCTTATATATATAAAGCTGATAAATATGTTTAGTAAAATAGTTGAAGCATGTGGATGTAAAAAGACATAAAAAAACATGTACATATTTCAATTAATTTGAACGGTATAAATGTAATTTTACTTATTATAAGCTCAGGCATCTTCCATAAGCTACTTAAATGAACTTATTGTTTTGAGTTTTATCGTGAGTTATATTTTTAATGGCTTATGTTATTGTCAACCCCCTTCTTGGTTATTCACACCCCCCTCTACTTTATGTCACTTGCTTTTGTCTTTTTTTTTTGTCTTTTTGATTTCGTTTTTTTTTTATTTTTCAAATATCGTAAAATAATAAACATTATACATAATTTAACGAAAAAATAAATTGTGTATTAAAATGCAACATTCGAATTATATTATTCACATATTCGGTATAATAAAAAACAGTACATATTGGTGTAAAAATCTCTATTAAGATTTATAATTTGCAACAAATTTGTCGAATTTGTGCCCACCCTTTTCACAAATATACTCGATCTTACGTGTATATCCGTTCTTCTGTTTGGTTCTTCGCTTAACAATAACAAAACCTAGGTTTCGAGCTATATTTTGCGCCCACTCAGTCAATTCATAGTGCGTACTGAACATCTATAAAAATTAAATAAACAAGCATCAAGACATTAATTAAACTATTAACACATTTAATTAAACCATTAACACATTTTATATAAATATTTATATAAATATTTTTATAAATACATTTTTATATCCTAAATATTAATATTAATTAAACTATTTTATGAAAATATTTTTATATCCTAAATACTATTTTTATAAAAAGAAAATTTATATATATGTTTATTAAACATTTTTATATCCTAAATACTAATATTAATTAAAATATTTTTATAAAAACATTTTTATATCCTAAATACTATTTTTATAGAAACATTTTTATAAATATTTTTATTAAACATTTTTATATCCTAAATGTTAATATTAAGTAAAATATTTTTATAAAAATAATTTTATATAAATATTTTTATATCCTAAATATTAATATTACTTAAAATATTTTTATTATATGTTTATTAATAAAAAAATTAAGAAGAAGATGATAAGATATTAAAATTTAAGAAAAATGTCTTTAATTTAAAAATGATGGGATATGACAAGTTAGGGGAGGTAGGGAGGTTGGGCATGTGGGGTAGGGCATATAGGGTAGGGGGGGTTGTTTTAATAACATAACCCATTTTTAATAAGCACGTATAAACAAACAAGGCTTTTGAAAAGACTTGTAAAAAACAATAAACTTAAGCATTTATAGGTCTTCATAAACTTTCCACCAAACATGTCCATAGGGAATTGTTTTCTAGTAATCTTAAACTTTTCTTTGAGCTAAAACAAGATTTATGTGACAACCGTCCAATTTCAGGTGCATTTTATACTCTATGTCTCTCTTATTGTCTGTCGTTGTCTTTAACTGTTCAATAACCGGAGACGCGACAGTGTCGGAATCACACCCGGAATCAATTTATATAAGTCCTGATACCAAGAAAACACTTAATGAACTTTCCTAAGTTCATAACGTATCATAATTAAGAACTTTTAGTTAATGAAACGGTCCAACGAAACAATAACGCAAAAACAGCAAAAACAAATTTTAGTGCAGAAATGGTGCAGGACGACGCACACAGGCCTTGTGCGCCGTCCTGGCAGGACTGATTTCGCAAATTATTTGAATTTTCTGCATGTCTCGATTCCTAGAATAATTAAACCAATCAATCTCGGGTATTAGGCCATCATTACTGATTTTCACTGCCCCCAACCTCCCTTTTACCATTTTTCTTTCTTTCCTTTCCATATTTTCATTTTACAAAAACAAAAACACACACACAAACATTTTTCTCTCTAAAACCTTCCAAGACTTCCTCATTTCCAGAGCATTACAGCCATTAAAACACCATTTTTACCCAACAAAAAACGTTTAAGGCATCAAAGGAAGCAAGAGGAGCCAAAATATTCGGTTAAGGACCATTTTCGTAAAGATTTTGGAGCTCTAAATCCGGCCAAATCATCATCCAAACTATTTCCTCCGGTAGATTTCTGTCATTTTACTATTTTTACATAAATGAACACTTAAGGACCAGGACGACGCAGCGGGTGAAATATGGCGTCGTGCGTCGTTCCTATGGTCCAGGACGGCGCACAGGCCTGACCAGATTCCCGAAAACTCGTTATTTGAACGTTTTTGACTTGTTTGACTCGCTGACTTTTTAACATATGACGTTTGGGACTGAGTTTGGTAAAAGTAATAACATTTGTGACTTGTATGGACTAATTGGACTTAAAATGAACTAGATTAATATGACATCGTGTTATAGGTGATTTTTGTGAGCGGAAGTGGTATTGCATTTTTGGATATGAATTTTGGGCGCGAAAGCGCTGCCCAAATTTCCTTAGAAAAATGTAAACCACTTCAACGAGCAAAAACCCTTGTAACGCGACAATAATAAACGTTAAATCGGACTTTTGGACAAAAGCGTGACAATTACCATTTCGGACTATTTTGGACAATACTTAACCTTGACACTTAAAGTTTAATTAAATTTTATCTATTATATTACATAAAAATAACATAATAAGATAATAACCAATTGAACTATCTTGGTATTAATAGGCGATCCGTGATTCCCGGCTTCCGTTCCGACCGAATTCCGTATTCATACTCTTCGCAATCCGTGAGTTACAACCCCTTTTTTTAATATATATTTTTGCATGACTTTTTGGGGGAAACATAAGATTACTTGTATTTTTGGAAACTTTACGAACATTTGCAACTTTTGTGAACCTTTGGAACTAATGATCTATTTGGAAACTTTGTGAAACTTTTATGCGTAAACACTTTATTGCACTACTGGCTTACTTTAAACTTACCGGCTTACCCCCTTTTCGGCTAAACTAGTTATTGATTACTTGTATGCGAGACCAACCCTTGATGAGATTATAACACGATTCTTAAGTGCCTACTATCTTCTTTTTTGAAACAAAACTACTTAGTGCCCACCTTTTTAGAACTTTACACACTATTAACTTCTGAGTCGTTTAGTAATAATGGGTATCGATACTTAGGAAAGAACCGTTCCTTGCTTAGATGGCAGTCTAAGTACATATTACTATGATCTTTGATACTCCCCGTAGGATAGGCGGGGTAAGGGGCCTCACGGTTGAATAATCGGTTTAGTATGAACACTTAAGTTATAGAATGCCAAGATGTTGATGCAAGAATCTAATTAGTTACTTATACGCATATATATACACTCTTTTAGCGATTGATTCCGCAACTCTTTTAGCGATTGATTCCGCAACTATGATTTTACTAAATATTGTTCTACTTGGTCTGTACAAACTTTAGGGCATTGATACGCCCATTACTTCGAAACTTTAAAAGTATATAAACTTTAAGCGACTTTCTCCGCTAACCTCCTTTTTGGGAAACCTTTTTACTTTTATATACTTAACCGAAACTTTTGCCGAGAAACTTAAACTGTAACTCACTCACTACTTTTTGTAGTTGACACTTTATCTTATGTTTCAGGAAATTTAGTGTAAGGATGAGGTGCATGGCATGGACGGGTCAAGGCGGTTGCGTGAGAACTTACTTGGGAAAAGACTTGTCTGTTTTCTCTTGGGAATTTTGAAATGAAACTTTATTTCATGTATTTGTGTACTGAATGACTTGGTTGTTGAAATTGTAAACACTTTTATTTTTAATCGATGAAATGAAACCGTTATGTTTGTTATGACCCGTGTAATGATGTTCCAGCTCTTCACATCCCGTGTTTCTGCTTCAGCGGGGTGTGACAATTTATCTTATCGACACTTTATGGTGGGGTTTAAAATATTATAATCTTAACTGTCAATTTAAACTTTGTAATAAAATCTTATTTTTTTTTATTTTTCCTTGTTATATCTCTTTCTTAAATTATAAAAATAAAAATATTATACATATATTGAACAAAAAACATGTGATTGAATGTTTGATCTTTTAACCTACCATTTTGACAAAGATAATCTTTGCAATTTCCGCTTCCAATATTACTTATATATTAACTTATACAGTTACTATTCACTAGAGCAAACTTATTTAATTAAACCAATACGGTCTTATCTGACACCATGGTGTTTGAGCAACGATTAATGAGCTCAAGGGTTTAGGTGTGATGTGCTAATCAATATGGTCTCCTGCGAAGAAGTGAAAACCTAACAAACTCTTGACAAGACTAAGGTGACGTATGGTTAGCCTAGAGTGACGTAAAAATGTATTAATGTCAGAACTCTGGCGTATGTAATTGTGTGTGTAATGAAAGTGCTCTAAAAAAATATTAGAGGGGTATTTATAGACTTGAAAATTAGGGTGTCGCTTGTCATGGGACCTTAATTATGAGTTTCCATTTATGGGCCATAAACATAACCCATTATTGACTTCCGTGACGGAAGCATATACATTTCGGTGACTGATCAAAATAAGGAACTAGTCGTTGTTAATGTTGAACGAGTTATACGTTACGACTTAGTACGCAATTTGCATATTTTAAACGGAGTCCGGAGAATGTGTCCGGATAGACACTTGTCAGGGGTCATAAGGTTGTCATAGAGGTAATTGTGTTCGGGTATACTAGTTTGTTACTGAGCAACGGATAGTTAGTAATCGGACACCTAGGTCAATGTTTATTGTGTTTGGGTAGTGTTGTGTCCTCGGATGACTTTATCCGGACAGGGGGGGGGGGGGGGGGTAGTCTGACATTCTAGCCGAGCTTGGTAGTTGTGTTAGCGGTGTCACGCGTGTCCGAATATAGGAATTGTGGTCGAGCCACTTGACTAGTGTCACAAGGGAAATCTTAGGCTTGCGTCCGGGTTGAGCCATCGAACATGGGTGTTTGTTTGAGTACACACAAGTGTTACCGGGTCGCCAAGGTATACGAGTTGTGTTCGAGCAAACTTCATAATGTCACCGAGGCGCGTCCGGACACAAGGCTCTATCTGAGTGTGTCCAGGTAATGTGATTCTGTCACCGAGTAGGACTTTGTGTCCATGGGTTTTGTCCGGTTTCACAATGTGCTATGATTAAGCAAATGTTGGTGTTCGGTTAACTTGGTTCACGAGTTCTTTTATCCGATTACATGGTTTGGTATCACACCTCAATATTTGGTTAAATTTACAATTTTATCAAGTCTAAGGTAGTATTTGGAATTAATGAATGGAAGTAAGAATGGATAGAGTAATTATATTCTTCTTTATATTCAAATAACAAACCAAGGGGTTGTTCGATAAATCGATATTATTTAGTGCATTTAATGTTGAATGAATCAAAGGTTCTGAATGATTTTACCATGTTGAATCAATATGGTTCTGAATAAAAATTGATATTTGAAAACTTTTATGATATAAGTTAGTGTTATGATATAAGTTACTGAATGGCATACAATTACCCTCTTAACCTTTTATGATTTGATGTTTAATAAATATAATTGTTTGATTTGTGTTTTGATAAAAATTGAAATTTTGTAACTTGAGTACTTTAAGAATAATTTCAATCACTCATATCAGTCATATATCTAACTATCTATTACCGGACCAAATTGTGATGTTTTTGTCTTGTCACGCGTTTCCTTCATTCGTTATCTCTTTGATAGTAGACATGTTGCTTTTTGTCACATTTTAAATATAAATAATCTAATGTTGCTCTTCCTTAACGAAACAAGTAATCAATGTATTAGTTAATTTAGTTTAATAGATGTATTGCTTGCAAAATTGAAATTAACAGATAACATGCATTCATAATCACTTCACTTATTTCAAAGACATATGAAAAGAGTCATTGTATAAATATAGAATAATGTGATCAACAAAATATCTCAGTTGACGTTCTTATAAAAAGTTCAATGGTAAAGATAGGTTTTCTCATAATTAATCAATCAAATAATTAAATTTTCTTATAATGTGATCAACACATTAAAAATTCCAACGTACGGATTGTTAATTTGAAGAATTTAAGTACAAAAGAATACCAATTTAATCATTTAATTTAGCCATTCGTTACTTTTGAGTCTATTTCGTGCATTTCTTGTTCTTCATTTCCCGTTTTGTTCTTCCATAAGTATATATTACCATAAGTATATATGGCAATATGGCATTCATGTCAAAACCCGCTTTAGTTGTCTCTTGTCCTTTTAGTTATGTTGAACCATTTATCATCCAAACTAAAACCTAATGATCAAAAACACAAATTAGTCCCCAAATCCATAAACGAAAGTAGCAATTTTTTTTCCCATTAAACCCATCTGACGCGTGATGATTCACTTGGGGAACATGGTTATCATGTATTCATATTTGTTACATGGTTATTGTTCAACCATTACAGTGAACCTGAAAAAATATGATACCAACCAAACTACTCATTCCCTCCATGGTTTGAATGAATAGTGACCATAATGCTTTCATAAATCTCCCCGTTTCTTATAATAACCAATCATGATCACGTATTTATATGTGACATAATTCATAACTAAAATAATTATAAGAGGTATTTAAGTGATAGGTTGTTCTTTCTCTACAAAATTCAACATCTCAATTTTAAGGTATTTGTTACTTTCTTCCTCATCAATATTCTTTCTTTATATCATGTTTCCATAAGATGTTTGGTAGAATGTCACAATAAAATTCTTTTAGAATTCAAACTATTTTTTAATTATTTAATGACCGTTGTGTGTTCATAATTTTTTATTTTGGCAATCCTTTTATTAATTATAGGAACATATTTGAAAAAAATGACTACAAGATTAACTAGATTATGTGTTCGTAAAAGAAATGTAAAAATTTGGATATTGGCCGTTAGGTCTTCATCCCTTCATGTACTAGACACCTTAATAAACAACTTTTCATTTTCCCCAGTAGAGTTTTATTACGGTTGGGTCTTGTATTGCAGTTATGGCTAGACTTACAGTGATTAGAAGATAATTTGTTTTTTAAAGAAACTAGTTGCGTTTTGTTCGTTTTGGATTGACATAATCAGTTTGGTTAATTATTATATCAAAATTGTTAGGATTATTATTACTATTCGTTTATGTATGTATATGATTAGACCTTGCTACAAAATGCTAGGATTATTAAAATTGTTAGGATTATTATTACTATTCGTTTATGTATGTATATGATTAGACCTTGCTACAAAATTGTTAGGATTATTATTACTATTCGTTTATGTATGTATATGATTAGACCTTGCTACAAAATGCTATTCTCCGAGAGAAATGGATATATGTGCACTACTACAAAAAAGGGTTATAGAGACCGGTTATATGGTATTATAGAGACCTGTTCCGCACCCGGTCTCTTTGAAGCAGGTCTCAAGTATAAAGACCGGTTAAATAACTGGTCTCCTTATTAATATAGAGACCGGTTAATTTAAGAACAACATGTCTCTTTAGGTTTATTTAAATTATTTTAATTTATTATAAAGAGCATTTGTTTTGAAAAAAACCGGTCTCTATAACCTTCATATATTTTTTTTTAAAACCTCCTATAATATATCTAATAAAAAATTATAATTTCAATCAAGACACTCAATTTCATACATTCAACAACCAAAATCATTACATTGATATTTCATGTCACAACTTAAAAATTACGTAAGCGACACATTGTTCCTATCGATCACTGAAAAAGTCGAAACATTGTGGGTTAATGATTATGTTACTTTTTATTTGATGAAATTAAATGCGCAACTTAAACAAAAAACAAAATAGATATAAAAGAAAAGAAATATCTATTAATTAATACAAGTAGATATAAGTGTTTTGAAATGATAATACACATCAAAATAAAAAGCAACCATCTATCTTGGTCTTCTATTTGCATACGGTCTTTTGATATTTCCTATAAAAAAACAATTGACATAAAAATGATATAAGTGTTTGAAATGATAATACACATCAAAATATTTATCATAAACAAATGACATGAAAATGATATAAGTGCTTAAACAGATAATACATATTAACATATATATGATAAACTAAAAATTGGTAATGTGAGGATGAATGTTATATACCTGCTTGTGGTGCAATTTTTTCACCTACAAAATCCATAATCAAGTTTGAATTATTGATGAGAAAATTGAAATAATCAATAGGAAGCCAAAATAGTATATTAATACCTGTAATTGTAATTCGACTGTTATCAATAAAGAAGAAAACAAAAATTGGAAACCTCACCCATACTATAAATCACCACAATCATATTATTAGAACTACAATAGAAAATGGTCCAAAACAATTATTCAACAAGAGATTCAAGACCCGTAATACTAAAATTAAAATAACTAAATTTTTTTTAAAAAACAATAAAAAACAATGAAAGACTAGGATAGTGATAAATAACATTATTTGAAGTTTTAGAAACTCACAGGATTGAATTGATCAAAGGTTATGAGAGGTAGTTACTATGAGATATGGTTAATGTAACTTTTAATTCATGGAAAAGACTTTAAAAATAAAATGGGTATTTAAATTTGTTGAAATTTACGGAGGGAATATAGGGAAGGGAGGAAAATGTGAAATATAGGGAGGGAAATCACAATTTATTCCAAATATTTTAAGTAAAAATTGTATAGAGACCAGTTCTTTTGAGAAAAACACGTCTCTATAGAGAAACTGTTATATTATTTCGGAACCACGTTTTTAATAATGCGGAAAGCTGTTGTTGTGGACCACGATCAACATAAAGAGACAAGTTTTTCTCAAAGCAACCGGTCTCTAAAGTTTTAAATTTTAGAGACCAGTTCCTTTGAGAAAAACACGTCTCTATAGAGAAACTGCCGTTGTTGTGGGCCACGGTCAACATAAAGAGACCAGTTTTTCTCAAAGCAACCGGTCTCTAAAGTTTTAAACTTTAGAGACCTGTTAGTTTAAGAGAAACCGGTCTCTAAAACTTTAGAAACCAGTTGCTCTATATAACCGTTCTTTATAAGTGGTCTCCTTTCTTTTTCTTGTAGTAGTGGTGAAAGATTAGTGCATGAAATTGATGAGACACGTCTTCAACAACTTAGGATGAACATGTTAACCTTTATTAAGCTATATCGGACACTTAAGACAGATGGCAAGTTAAAGGCTTCAAAGTATCTCCAAGTAGATTAACAAGTTGCCATATTTTTATATGTCTTGACTTACTACGTAAAAAACCGAGCGGTAAAACTTCATTTTCGTCAATCAAGTGAGACAAAAAGCAAACACTTTAATAATGTAGTCAATGTTGTAGTAAGATTGGAAAAACAATTATTTAAAAGCCCAAGCCGATTCCCAAAAATTCAACAGATGATTGGTGGAAATGGTTCAAGGTATGTCATATACTACACTACAAATTGTGTGTCTAATTTTTTAACTGGTTATTAACTCATATCACATTTTATATGTCACAAGGCTCTTTAGGAGCAATTGATGGGACACACATAAATGTACATGTATAAGAGGAGGACAAACCAAGATACCAGATTTGAAAAGGTGAAATAACAACGAATATTCTTGTTGCTTGCTTGCCCGATATGCAATTCATTTATGTATTACCAGGATGGGAATGATATGGAACTGATGGTAGAATACTTCGTAGCGCTATGTTACGGGAAAACGAATTAAAAGTGAGTAAAGGAAGCTATTATTTTGTTGATGTTGGGTACACCAATGGATAGGAATTCCTTGCACCCTTTAGAGGGCAAAGATTATCACCTGAATACTTGGTTAAATGGACATCGACCGGAAAAGGCAGAAAAAAAATATTTTAATATGAAATAATTGTCTGCAATGAATGTCATTGTACGGTGTTTTGGGGTTTAAAAACGATGGGCTGTACTTAGAAGTCTGTCAATTTATCCTATTAAAACACAAAGAAAAATCATTCATGCATGTGTTCTTCTACGTAAAATCATACGAAGAGAGTATCCTAATGTGTGACGTCTCGTCACTTTTGGATACTTTCGTTACCGTGATTATTTTACTTGTATTCGCATTTGATTTCGACCTTTATATTTCGCTTGATGTTTACTCACGATTTATAGTTGGAATCGGTTTTTATGTGTTTGTTGATTCGTCTTGCGAGACGTAATTTTTATATTTGCCTAAGTGTCGGTTAATGTATTCTTTATCTTCGAGATATCGTGCTATTGCTCTTGTTTTCACTTACCGAAATCGTGCGTATCTCGGAATCGGAATTGAAATTTAATCATTAAATGAATCCTAATACCAAGAAATCATATAATGAACTTTCATAAGTTCATTGCAAAAAGAATCGGAAACTTTCCACGAACGAAAACGCTTAACGATAACGAAAACGAAAAATCAGAAAATCCTGAAGTGAGGCTCGGTGCACAGCCCTACCCCTTAGGGACAACGCCCTAACCCCCAGATCAGTTTTTATTATAAATTGTGACTCATCTTTGCATGTGTTAAGGAGTGGACACCTGTCCTAGACGTGGCAAACACTTGTTAAAGCCAGACATGAGTCATTTTGGGGCATTGGTAGTCACCAACAACATCACCAAATTCATTTCATCACTTCCTCTTTGCACAAACACACTTTATTCTACCATTCATTCCTTTTCATGCAAGGCCAAACACTTTTCTCTCAACAAACAATTTATTTCCAGAAGTTAGAGAAGATTAAATCATCAATTTGAAGGAAGTTTTCAAGTCTAAAGGCATTTACTATCAATTCCTTTTGGTTACTTTAATCTTTGGTAAGATTTCTTTAACAATTTCTTCACATTTTTTTCCATTTTCCTCCTATCTTGTTAGAGATTCTAACATCAACCATTTTCACATGTTTTTCAAGCTCCTTGCTTCCATAATTTTCTTTCACTTTGGAAGCTTTGGTTAGATTTCTCAAGGAACTTTTACATTGAAATTGTGGTAAGTAAATTTTTGCCAAAAATCTTCATGTTATCATCTTGCATGTAAGGATCTTAACTAATGGTGGTTGTATTTGTGTTTTGGAGCTGAATATTACTCATCACCACACCACCAAAGCTTGTTCCCGGGTTTACATATTCTCAAGCTTGTAGATTCTTGCGATTGCTAAAGGTAAAATTGTTATTTCCCCCAAATCCATCATTTTCATTATCTTTTATTATCCTTTCGGTTTTAGCCTAGAAAATGGTTAGGATAATCTATTTAGACCAACACTTTGAATGTTTATGGATTTGGGACTAAATTTGGACTAAAATATGTTAAGATGTGATTTTAATCGAAAGTAACATATTATATATATTAGTATGTAAAATGACATATTTACATATATTTAAAGCTTGGTAAATGTATTTGGAACATAATATAAGTTATTGACAGTTTACGTTTTAATCGTAAAACTTCGTATAAATCGGATTTCGACAAAACGTTAAATTACATAAACCTGGAATTAAGCCCAGGGTGTCGCCCTATGTACCTAGGACGAGGCACCGTGGCGTTTTCCATCAAATTTTCAGTTTCGCATTTTATCGACCGCAACGTCTTGGTTTCGTGGAGCGCCACAACGAAATCTTCGATTACGTCTTATGATATTAAATAACTCTAAACACTCGTATGAGTAAACTAATATATAAAAGTAACACATTATACAAAAACATTATCTTTGGACTCAAAGACGCCGACGCCATCAAAAAATGACACTTATTTAAAACGGACGTTTAACTACTTTTCGCTAAAACAAACATTTGTTACAAATGCGGCCGTAATCTAAAATCTCTGCATAATGTTTTAACGACAAACATTTATATAAACATTTTAAAAGTCATATTACTCTATTGTTTTGAAAAGTAAAGACTTTAAATTCTTCAAAGTGTCAAAGTTAGACTTTTACATCGACTTTGACTTTCTTTCAAGTTAACTTTGATTTTACCTCAAATTGTTGACTTTGACTTTTATAAAGTCAACATCCTTGACATTTGACTTTTATAAAGTCGACATCTTTGACCTTGACTTTTATAAAGTCAATATCTTTGACTTTGACCAAGTCAACATTTATGACGTTGAACTTGGTCGATCTCGATCAAACTTTGGTAGCGGTATTCGATTTCAACCGATATTCCCGTTAGTCCTTTTTCGACTCGGAATACCATTCCTTTCTAATTTCGTTTATGACGTGAAATGTCGATATCTTTCCGATCGACCCTTTTTGGCGTGGAACATCATCTTCTTAATCCGTCATCTTGATTCGACATAATAATCGTTGGAATATTTTAATAAACTTAACCTTAACCGACAAGGCTAAACCGGACCAGACTTATAGAGATACTTAGACTATGTTATATATTGTTTTAGGGCACTTAGACGGTGGAGTTTTGCTCCGTGATTTTATACCCGAGATTTTGCTGAAGCTTTCATTGTGAGTTATTCGTAGCCCTTGTCTTTACTGTTTTTGGGCTGGAAAGCGTATTTTAAATTGTCTGCATGTATGCGAGACATTGTTGATTATCTTGTTTACCTAGTAGAATAGGTCTGCCTTAGATTAGGTGTCTTATACACTCATTAAGCATTATGCCCAATGGTTTCATATATATATATATATATATATATATATATATATATATATATATATATAACTGTATGGGTTATTGTATCTAACCCTCATCGCTCGATAGGTCGCTCCTATGAGTGGATGTTATGGCCGCATTTCATTATTAGTTGCCTTTGGTTTGACACGGCTTAGGAAAGGGGAATTATATCGCTCGGTCAGGTTCGAGATGTATAACTAGTCTAGGCATGGTATCTTCGCTAGGGTTGTAAAACAAGATATGATATTTGAAATTTACAATGTTGTTGAAACTTGTCGTTGGGTCAACTTTTACTTAAAAATTGCGAATAATTCACCAACATGTTGTTGATGTCGTTTTTAACGCTTTTCAGGAGTTTGAGGATTTCATTGATCATGCCATGCTTGTTTTTGGATCACTTGTTTTGTGTATTTGGAATTTGTTATGTTGAATGTATTTCCTTTATGATCCGTTATATGACATTTGATATGTATTTGTACTTGGCGTTTTACCGCCTTTGACTTTGTAATGTTTTTTGTAAACATTTGGCATGATTAATTTTATTACGATGCTTTGTTTATTGATTGTAATGTTGTAATCATTGACTCTTGATATCGTAACTGGAACACCTCGTGTTTCCGCTTAAAGCGGGGTGTGACACAATGATCCACTTTATGCTAAGGAAATCGTTGACACAAAAAACGATGTCGAGGATGGAGATCTCAGGTCAAGCGTCGAACATATAACAACAATTGGGAAGTCAAATGAATGGACTACTTTTAGAGCGAATGTGGATAGTTCTATGTTTAATGAATGGAGATATATGTATCAAATTAGAAGTGTGAGTACTTGTTGTTGTCCCAATCGTTTTTTTTTTTTGGTTTATATCCTTATATGGTTACTTATGTGTTTTGTTAGTTATCGGTGTTTTTCAAATTTACAACTTAGTTTTCATTTTTTGTTATATTTTTCTCTGAACAACACTTTTAATCTTACATGTGAAGGTATGGAATCACAACCCGAAATTGAAAGATCCGGACTTCAAAGGGGTGTGGGGAAAAACAAAAAGGTATGGAACGAGATAGAAGTTGACAAGCTTGTTGAAGCTATGCTCGATGTCCTTAACTCATGATCTCAATTCATATTAGACAACGGTTTTAAGCCATGTTTTTTCTGTGTTGAAGAGAAGAAACTAGTTGTCTCGTTTCCAAATTCCGGAATAAAGGCGAAACCGCATCACGGATAAGGACTATGAAAAATGACTGGTATGTTATCCATGATATGCTATAATGGAACACTGGTGGTTTTGGATAGGACAATCAGAATAGCATGCTTGACACTCCCTAAGCAGTTTGGCAAGCATATATCCATGTATTTTCTTAATTCTTAGTTAGTATTTATCATTTTATTTTGTGAGTTTGGATTGGATTTGTCTTGGGAGGAGATTTTGGTATGTGTTTTTCTTACAAGATAATTTGTTCATTTGTTTTTTAGGTACACAAGAATGCGACTAAATGGAGAGGTCAAAATTTTCCGCATTATTGGGACCGTTGTTTTGTATTTGAAAAGGATCGCGCAAATGGAACGGAAGAGAAGCTCAAACTGTCCCAGATGCCATATATTGTATCCGAGATGGATAATGAACAAGAAAATGAAGAAAATCAGCTAGAAAATGGTGACGGAGTAGAAGTTTTACAGTTTTGATAATCAATCGAAAAACACAACATCCACTCTTCCTTTCAATGAAGACCCGTGTACACAACGCAAGATAAGAAGAAGCAATAAATGGGATCATCTCATTAGTAGCTTGAAAGATTCAACAGACATAATTGGATCCAAAATAAAGGAAGCAACGAAAAGCTTCACTACAGACTTGAGAACCGAGAAGGGTAGAGAAGAGTTTTGTAAAAACTTCACGCTGAGATGAAAAAAGTGTATGGACTGACTACTTGTGAGTGAAACAAGGTTGTACGCATGTTTTCATATGAAGAGGACTTGATGGTGATCTTTGTTGAAATTGATGACGAAGACAAGTTGGGTTAGGTCACAAACATGCTTGCCGATAAAGTTTGACATATATATTTAAAAAGTTTTATGATTTGCATTTTGAAGTATTGACTATCATTTTGTGTTTCGGTTTCCTATGTTTTCGTTTTTATTGTTTTATGAAACTTTTTTAAATATCTTTGTTGTTATTACATTGAATTTATTTTGCGTTTGATAAATTTAGCAATTTATAAATTTAGTCATTCGTGTTGTTTATTGTAGTTGCCAAGATATTTCTACTTGCGATATTGTATTCAGTTTCACGTTATATGCATGTAATATAAAAAAGGTATATTTGTCATTTTACATTGATTTCATTTGGTTCATTAGCTTATTCCTACCTACCAAACAACATACGTTGATTATTAATCCCATTCCATCAAAGCAACCAAACATAACGATGTAATGGTAATAACCCATTTCATTACTTTTCTCATTCCAATACTTTATCCATTACATTCTTAGGTCATTCCATTACTTCCAACCATCTAGACCCTAATGGCGTGTTTGTTTCACGTAATTTGAAGGAATTCGACGGAATTTGAATTGAATTCTGATGTCGAAACGTGTTTGGTTGGTAAATTTGATTGACTTCAATTCCGTATGAATCTCAACTTTCCTTTATTTACAGATTTAACATTCCTTGGTTATTAGCAAAGAATTCAATTTCGTTTATAAGAGAATCTCCAAAAGACCAATATATCCTCTTTTAACCCTAAAAGCAAATAACATACTCCATTTCTCTTTCTTCTTCACCACTTTCCTCCTCTATACCATCAACAAATTGAACCGATCCCTACTAGTTTCCCCTGTCAGGCTAAATCTTCAAACCTCTATGGTTTTCAGAAGTTGTATTATTTTCTAATTTTTTCGATTTAGATGATTCTTTTTTCATCTTTTCTTTTGTAATCTTTTGTGTATCTACTGTAACAAAGATTTATGATGGAATAATTTTGAGCATATTTGTGTGGAGTTATAAAGGGGAATTTTTATTTGATGGTAATTCGTCTAATTGTGTGAGGCTTTAAAGAGGTTTTTATTTTGTTATATGAATGGTATTGGTTGGGATGTTAAACTGGTAGAAACAGGTTAATTTAAAGCCTTACCTCATGGTTATGGGGTAAATGATGGTGTTGTTGGCTATATTGTTAATTATGCTTAATTACTCATGTTGTCTTGGTTGTGAGTTGGTGCTTTCATAGGTGTTTTTGTTAGTAAAATGGTAAGTTGTGGCAGTTTTTTGTATGTTCGTTTTTGTTGCTTAGTTGGGATTATTTGAACGGTGTCGTGTTTTTGCTTAAATTAAATAGCGTAATTTTTTTTGTGTTCTTTGTCTATTTCTTGTAACAAATAGCATAAATCCTTTCGCGATTTTGCAAAATTTAGTTGTAGATTTTTCAATAAAAATACATAAAAGGGTGTTATGGTCATTTTATATAATTACATTCCAATTTTTTTAACAAACTTTCAAAACAACAAGAGTTAATTACTTAATGGTCCTTGTGGTTTATCGGGTATAACGAGTTTGGTCCCTAGAGTTTGTTTTTGCGGTTCCTGTCCATGTGGTTTGGATTCGTTACGGATCGAGTCCCTTGTTGACGTAAAATGACCAAAAATACCTTTAATTTTTTTTATTTTTTTTTTAAAGTTTTAAATGTTTTTTTATAGTTAGTTAATCTAAACGAAAAATAAATTTTATTGCAAAATTAGACAAACTAAAGGTATTAAAACTAGTTACTAAATTAACATAAAAAATAAGTACTAAAAGCTCAATTAAAAACCCAATTAAACCGAAATAATCTAATAATTGATTTTTGATAAACCTCACAACCCTATTAACGCCTCCATAGCCTACAACACCTTCACAACCCACACCTAGTCGCCGACCATAGCTGATGGAGTTGTCGAATTAGAGGAAGACGAAGTGACAATGCAATTGTTTCTTGATTTTTTTTATGATATAAATTATAAATATTAATTAAAACTTTAAAAAAGAAAGAAATTAAGGGTATTTTGGTCATTTTAAATCAACGAGGGACTGAATCCGTAACGAATTCAAACCACAGAGACAGGATCCGCAAAAAAAGCCATAGGACCAAACCCGTTATACCCGGTAAACCACAAGGACCATTTGAGTAATTAACTCAAACAGAAAATAACAAAGAATTGAATTGAATTCCATTTTACTTTCTGACAACCAAACATGCAACATAATTACATTCCATTGATTTCAATTCCTTCAGATTCTTCAGCTTCTATTCCATCAGAAAACATTCTTTGAACCAAACGGGCCCTAAGTTAGTGTTATGTGTTGGAGTTGCACGTGCATTCCACGTGAGGCCTAGCTGGTTATGGGCATGTGTACTACACGTGCGTTGACTAGTTGACTGAAGTGTTTTAACCATCTACAAAAGCACGGGAAAATTAGTTAGACTAATGTAGTAATAAAAACGAGGATCAAGACTCTAGATTCAGTTAGTGAATTGTTTTAGTTGTTCTTCTCTTTCATTTCTTTTAACAAACTATACATCAATGGCATTTGCCGCCATTCATGATTCACCCTTGTAAATATCATTTCTCAATAAAAACTCAATTACTCTATCAATTCATGAATCTATTGCACTGATTAGAATAAGAGTGCAACAGTTATATGGTTGAGTTAACGGATAAAGTTAACAGACGTTAATATTTTGGATCACCACACTTCATAATCACAACAATAAAAACGTTTGGTGTCATTGTTTAAAAAAAATCTTACTGATATTGATACAACCACATAAACGTAATTTACTTTAAATAATAAAAACCTATATTAATTGACAATATTTTTCATATTTGAACATTATGTTTATCAAAAGTCTTTTTATCGATTTAGTTATATGAATTTTTTTTAATTCTTTCTCATGGCAGTGCTCCCCACGTAGAAACATGTTTCAAAGTTTTGAATAATGAAAATATTGGCAATCTCCGACATTAACATTCATAATTAACGACCAAAAAATGAACTCAACAATTCCACAGATCTCCATAATTCAATCTCAAAAACCCTAATCGTATATATATAACATTACCCCGATTCATCAAATTATATTCCAGGTATATTCATCATCATCGTTTCAAATACATTTCTAAATAATCGCATTTTTTGTTAATAAATGTAGCTAATATATTCTTATATAATTAGTGCATGATTTAGGGATGCTGCACGTACAGTCTACGATTGAGGAACAGTTGATATTGAGAGCAATTAAGGAAGAATGTTCCTGGGAGAGTCTCCCTAAACGTCTTCAGACCAGTTTGAATTCCAAGGATGAATGGCATAGAAGGTGTTCTCCATTTTTAACATCTTATTACACGTTTTCCTTGTTAACATATTGTATTGAATTTGCTGTTTAGGATAATTGCCCATTGTATAAAGAGAAGGCTTCTATGGCGTACTTCTTTTGTGCGTAAAGTATGTAGAGAAGCTGAATATTATGATGATATGATGCGTTATCTGAGAAAGAACTTGGCAGTAAGTATTCTTTCTTTCGTTCATAGTCTGCATGGTATTCTAGAGCCCGCGTATCTAATGTCTCAGTTGTTTCTCCATGTAGTTTAGTTATCATAAAGGGGTCCCTTGATTGAAGCAAGCAATTAATAATGTTTTTTTCTTGCAGCTGTTTCCTTATCATCTTGCTGAGTATGTATGTCGTGTAATGAGGGTTTCTCCATTCAGATACTATTGCGATATGATATTCGAAGTCATGAAAAATGGTACTACCTTCTTTATAATCATATATGTTTGTGGCTTTAGATTTTGTTATATAATTCATCAACCACCTTATGATAATAGGCGTTTACATTAGTCTGAAAGCTAAAATGAAAGTGGTTCGGTCACTGAGCCATCTGATTTTTTTTTTTTAATTTAACTAGTACTTGGAAATTTTGGAATGTATCCATTTTAAAGTTTCATATGTAGCCTTGCAATTAATTTCCAAAGAGACTGATGTTCGTGTTCAATGCAGAACAGTCATATGACCGCATTCCAAACTTTAGTGCAGCTGATGCTTTGCGACTCACAGGGATAGGCAGAAATGAATTTATCGATATCATGAACAAGTGCAGATCTAAGGTATAAATTTATAGTATTTTGGCTTCAAACTAATGCAGTTCATGTCCGTATAGGTGCATGTTCTAATTATGTACTGTCTTCATACTTACAGTATTATTTTAACATACTCTGTTTCATTAGTTATATGACGAATATATTCAGCATGCTTATATATTTCTCAATATGTAAGCATGTTATACTAAATGTTTATATCAAAAAATATGGAAAAGAACAATATGCTTATTAATTCTCAGTATCGAAGCATATTATACCAATGGCCTTCGTCAATGATAACATTAATATCTCTGAATGTTTCTCGTACTTAATTTTCAAAAGTTTTGTGAAATGAACTCAAAAGTATTATCAGATATTACTTTTTGTATCAAATGCATTCATTTCATTTCTGAATAAATGAAGTCCAGTGTTGTTGGTAATTGAATAAGGCCTAAGTTATATGCACGAGGAAGTTGCTCTTAGACTTGTTTATGAATATCCACACCCCACTATCTCTTTACTGCTCGTATTTTTTGCAATTTCAGTCTAAGCTTAGCTTGAACCATCTTCTTTTTATCTAATTATTCATAATGGATTTGGAGCTATTTAGAAAATAATGTGGAAGCTGAATAAGTCGATAGCTAGAGAATCATTGCCTACACAACCAGTGGACATGACAATTGAACCTTGGTGGGGAGTTTGTCTTGTCAACTTTACATTGGAAGAATTTAAGGTGAGTTCCTCTCTCTTCTATCATAATAAAAGGTGGAGATTTCGAGCCATGTTTATAAATGAGTCGATTGGGTGATGCTTTATATGGATGGGTCAAATGTATTTTTATTGGAAAGCAGAGAACGGGTCAATTGTGTTGAAAGTCGCCCAAGGTATTTTTTTATGCACACAACCTCCTAAACTATTTCAAAGATTAAAACTATTGATGTAGTGATTTTTGATTTAATCATTGTACTAAGGCATTAATCTTATATGAAAATATTAAAAGGGAAACATGTTTTTGCTGGTTGACCCGTTTATAAAGTGGCATATTTCAACCCAAACCTGTTTTGACCCGTCTATCCACCTCTAATTAGAATGTGTATCACCGTTACATTGACGAAGTACATCGATGGGGTTTTTAATTTTTTTCTGATAGGATAATTTCCAAACCTGATTTTAAGAAAATAAAGGTGTTAGTATTATATGATTGATCATGGCTTATTTCTTCTAATATTCTGAAATCTGAATGCAGAAACTATCAGAAGACGAAAGTGCAACAATTGACAAAATATGCAAAGAGGAAGCAAATGCATTCATGCTCTTTGATCCAGTTGTCATCAAGGGTCTTTATCGTCGGGGATTAGTCTACCTTGATGTTTGTGTGTATGCAGAGGATCGATTTAAAGGTAACACTTTGTATTTAGCATTGTAACATTATGATATTTAAATTTATTATGCTTATGAGAACATGGTGAAAATGCCATTCTTAAACTATCTGCCTTTCCCCTACGTTTGGTCCCTAATTAAAACATGGGCAAGTAGCACCTAATGGCAGCCAACATTCTATATTTTCACCCTTGTAGCAACATAAAAATACACATCCAAAAACAACCAATCTTCCTTTTTTACCAAGGTTACCGTTCATCTTTATCTGATTTTTATATTGATAACAAGAACTATCTAAATTACACATCCAAAAACAACAAACACTCACACAAACACCGACGACACGCACTACACACTCAAACTAAAATCAAAATGTCAAAAATATATAAGTGATAAGATAAATGACATTAAAAATCTAAAACTTTCCACAAAGATCATAATATTTTTATTCTTGACGTCATCAAAGGTAGCCACGGGTCAGTTGACACATCAACTGACATGGCATCAAACGGAGCCATGTCAGAATTTAATAGGTCAAGACATGTGGGTTCCTAAAATCTACTAGGTGTATATTTGAAAGCTGGTTGCTATAACTGTTAAAATGTTGAAGTTTGTTGCAATTTGATGCATTTTGAGCTTTAAACCTCTATGTTGTACCAATCATCAATCCTTTAGTTTGAGTTAGTTGGGCTTGTTATCATGTCTGATTTCGTTATAAACTCGATAGGTTGACATGTTGAATGTTATTACAGTATGCAGGCTAGAAGGGTTTGTTTCAAACAGAGAGCAGTCATACGAAGACCCTATTGAGGAGTAAGAAGATTGTTATTTATATTTTTTTTTTATCAATATGAAATAAGTTCTGCAAGCACATAAGGGAAGATACGATGCTCATGTGTCCAACTTCATTATACAGGTTGCTTTATGCTGTTTTTGTGGTTTCAAGCGAGAATTCAACTGTTGCTGAATTGGCCACAACATTACAGGTCCAACTGTCTCAACTGCAGGCTGCTGCATCTTTTGCTTGTCGGTTAGGATGGGCAGTTAAACTAATTGACCCTGGATCTATTCTTCAAGAATCGGGTTCTCCTACCTCTTGTAAAAATTCAATTGGTGACGACGATGAATGTTCCCGTGCCAGTGTGGGATCTTTAAATATGTCTGTTGATGGCAGTGTATTTCAGCAAGATGGGACAGATAACTCTGGTTGTTCCCGTGTTGCGTTTATTGTTGATGCTAACATAACATCATATCTTATGATGGGTTCTGTTTCACCAGGTAAGTTTCTTTCTCCCTTTTCATGTACACGGGTAAGAGTAGAGGTGGTAAAAAGGGCAAGCTGGGTACAGGTGGGGTTTGGCTGGGTTGTTCCGAAACCTTTTTCAGTCCATCGTTTTAATTTTTATGTATGAAAAATTAGTATGTCAAATATGATCGCAAAAAATAAATTACATCAATACGAATCTAGTTCCTAGAATAAATCAATTTAAGAATTTTTCACATTAAAAATTCATTTTTGGCGACGTTTGACCTGTTTAACCCTTTGTCATGTTTCCGTTTTGGGTCAAAATTTACCCGTTCATAAATAAAAGGGTCGAAATTTGCCACCTCTAGAATAAAATAAAGGACTGTATTATGATATGCATGATGGTCAATTGAGTTCTTTCTATCTGCTCTCTCTATTTTTCTTATCAAATACGCTTCCTTTTTTTTCCATCTTGACTGAGTACACCTTTCACTTGAAAATCACATTTTCATAAATGTCGTTTGCAGGCTTAAAGTCGCATGCAGTAACATTATACGAAGCAGGGAAACTGGGTCATGCTAGCATAAAAGATCTATGCAATGATCTTAGCTCCTTAGAAGGGGCCAAATTTGAGGGTGTACTTCAGGAATTTGCCAACCATGCATTTAGCCTCCGATGTGTTTTGGAGTGCTTAACATCTGGTGGTATCGCTCCCAACAAACCTGCCATGGACTCTTTAACCAATGAAGAAACATCTTCTATGACAGGTGGACAGGCTGTCACCGATGAATCAGATGTAATCGATGATTCTTTGAATTTAGCAACACCTAAGGAGAACTTCGAATCCACTGTTCTAGGTACTGATGATGCTACTAATGATGTTACTAATGATGCTACTAATGATTCTGGAAAAGCGGTGAATAAGAGAGTAAGAAAATATAATGTGGATATTCTGCGATGTGAAAGTTTGGCTACTCTTGCAACAGCAACACTGGATAGGTTGTTTCGCCGGGACTATGAAATTGTAGTGTCGATGTTACCACTTCCGCATTCTTCTGTACTACCCGGTTCCAAAGGCCCTGTTCATTTCGGGCCACCTTCTTACTCCTCCATGTCACCGTGGATGAAATTAGTATTATATTCCGCCGTACGTAGTGGACCACTATCAGTTGTGTTTATGAAAGGTCAATGTTTAAGATTACTTCCTGCACCACTGTCTGGTTGTGAGAAAGCTCTTGTATGGTCTTGGGATGAATCTTCAGTTGATAAGTTTGACGGACGTTTAGTCAACGGAAATATACTTTTACATTGTTTAAATTCCCTTTTAAAACACACGGCCATATTAGTGCAGCCTTTAAGCAGCTTTGACCTTGACGAGTCTGGAAATATGAGTACCATGGATGTCCCTCTGCCGTTAAAAAATTCTGATGGTTCGGTTCCTGATATAGGGAAGGAATTAGGGCTTGATCTCGTTGAAAGTTCAAAACTGAACTTTCTGCTGAGTAGTTTGGCAAACAGGATAGAGTTATGGACAGTTGGTTATATTCGCTTGTTAAAGCTCTATAAAGAAAGCGACCCAAATAGTTTTGCACCTGATGGCGACGATAAACATGAATGGGTCCCACTAAGTGTGGAATTCGGTATCCCATTATTTAGTCCAAATTTGTGTATCAATATATGTAAACGAGTGGTTTCTTCACAATTACTTCAGACAAATTTGTTTACTGAACATCATGATGCAATGCAAGAACTGAGGAAAAGGTTACAAAAGGTTTGTACGGAGTACCAAGCAACTGGTTCGACTGCAAGGATGTTTTACCAACGAGATCAACCGAAATCTGATCAACCAAAAGAGACAAATAAACTTCTAACGACTTACGCCAGTCAAAGATGGAATCCTCTCACAGATCCATCTTCTCCTATTTCTGGAATGAGCGATCATCAAAGATTGAAGCTTGCTAATAGGCAACGTTGTGGTTCAGAAGTACTGAGCTTTGATGGAAACATTTTAAGGTATGTTTTTATAGATCTCTCTAATTTATTTTGCATGAAATCCTATATTCCTGGAAAGTTATATTATCTGGGATCGACTGTTGGTAATTTGTGCACTGGGAATGTGTGTAATATTTTTTATTAAAGTAGAGCGAACCACATATGGTACTGCACCCAACTTTAGTTACTTCATACAGAAAAACCGTTTCGTAGAGAAAATGTATTCCCATACAGATACAATATCACATTATACTTAGTCTACAACCTTTCGGTATGTAGTTGATTTAGGCTTGCCAAACACCTTTTGACCAAAACGTTTCAATTTCTTCTAAACATTTACAGTGCTAAACATGATTACAAAGTTTATGTTATTTCTGAAAAAATCTAGTGGTTTTGAATAAAATGATTTAGGCGGTCTTATGGATTAAGAAAAAGTTTGGGCGACTTTTGACCCGTTGGACCATGATCAGTTTCCTTTGTAGCTAAGTTCTTGAATTTACATGTTTGAATTGTTAGAGATTAAACATAACTTGAACTAACCATTCATATAATCGTATGTACATGGGTCAAATGTAATGATATTGCAGATCCTATGCTCTTTCGCCTGCTTATGACACTGTGATGGGTATGTTTGAAGAGGCATCTGACTCAAAAGCTGGTAAATCAGATGACATGGACAGCAGAGAAGCTATCCTGCCAGGTGTCAATCTTCTTTTTGATGGATCGGAGTTGCGCCCATTTGATATAGGGGCTTGCCTTCAGGCTCGACAACCCGTATCTTTAATTGTAGAGGCTTCACTCGCATCTGCTGCGTCTTCTGGTATCAAATAGGAGGCAGATGCCGAAGTGTATATACAAGAGTTTTTCTGTATACTAAGCGGGACAAACCTTTTTCGTTGCTTTCTGCTTCAATGCTCTGCCAGTTTTGTTGATTCTCATATAAGCTTTGTTGTGCTGGTGAACATTAAGGTATGTATTTACATTCTTTGATCGTATTCAATACCAAAAACAAATGGTCGGGTGTTATTTGCTATATTTCATTGTGAGATTCATGAATAAAGGTAGACATGACAATTTCGACAGAGTTACTTACGAATAGGCCAGTTTATGTTTTTTCTTTTATTATCTCTAATGGGTCAAATAGAATAATTAACTCTTTAGCGAAAATGTAAACGGGTCAAATAGGGTGACTGTGGTCCAAAGTGTATTGTTAATGCATACAACCAACTAAATTGATTTACAAAAAAATTAAATGATTATTAAATATTAGATATATTTCTAGTTATCATATTTAAACAAGATAGTTTACAAAAAAAAAATTAAAATTTTGGGCAAAAGTGTTTCGACCCGCGAAGTATCAACTGTACAAAAGTTTATGCGGTACCAAAAGTTTCCAAATCCCACCATTCTTCACCTCCAAAGTCCAAAAAATAAAATTTTACAAATGGTTCAACGTCTTGAACTTATACATCATTCCAGTTTTCGTTCTTGTAAAATATTCCAAGAACTACACCTTGCAAGAACTTTAGATACCGTCAAAATGTAGATGTTAAACAAAACATTGTACTTTAGTTTTTGCCTAAAACTAGTTGTTGTTAGGTCCCTCTTGCACATAGTATCTTCATGTTTTCACAAGAATGATTTTTTGTTTACTAGGGAAACCATGTATATTGGTATAAGAAAAAGCGTATTCTTACTTCTAGGGTAAACATATATCAACCATCGAAACTACCACCAAACTCATCGTGAATTCCTTTCTGTATAAAGAGAGTGTGAGCTTAGAAATTATATATTGTCATTTTAACAATCTTTCTAAACGGACTTTGATTGTTGAAATGGATTTACTTTTTAGTTTGAGGGCATTTTATTTACCAATAGAATTGTACATCCTCTGATGGATTAACCTTCAGAAGGTGAACCACACAAATCGCTGTGTTGTTTTCTCTGTTGGTTTACGTTCTTTGGCCGTTGTATTAATTTCCACTTTTGGTGGTCGATGCTATCTTTTAAGTGATATCAGACTCACGTTGGAGGAGAAGGCAACACACCTCCGTGGAAGCCAATATGAGAAACAAAAAGTCATTTTTCAGTCCGTCATAATGCAACGACCGTAGAAAATATGTTCTTAGTTTGTTAACAGTTTGATCTTCTCGATTTTGGTAATCGTTCACACTCGGCTAGGGAAGAAATTAGGAAAACCTGAAACCCTATAGGCTGACGCCACAAATTCCATCCCCAAAAATTGGATTGTAGGTTTCAGACACACAAATCCTTGTGTTGAGCCAAGGGATACACATGGGAGTCTTCTACCAGATATATTCGAAGTCATAGTTCTAGTGAAATTCCCGTAGGTTTATGTGTAACTATAGTAAATGGACGTTTTAAGATCGTCAACCTTTAGATAGTTGAGATGATATAGGATTAAGACACATAGATCGAAACTTTAGCTAAGGGGAATTGTAAGTGTTGGTTTTTACAGAGTTATTAGTGTTCAAAAGTTTATGCAAGCAAGTTTTGATGTTGGTGAGTTGTTTTTCGAAGCACTTTTTCTGTTTTATGTTATTTATCTATTGTTCTGGGTTGGTTTTGCTGTGAACTTTGTGAGCTAAAAGATGACTAGCAATATGTCAATCTTCTCGATGTCGATATGCGATAGAAAGATTGGTTTTACGTTTTGGCATATTGGTTTTACGTTTTGGCATAGGACAACTGGAGATGTGTTGATATAACAAGATATTTATGAAGCTTTAGATGAGACACCACCATGTTGTGGAAAAAAGCTTCGAGTACAATCAGATTGGCACTTCCCGAGATGGATTTATACTAGTTGAAACACAAAGAAGAAGGAAATCTTCATTATCATATAAACACTTTTATTAGTTTGTTTGAGGTTAATGTTGATGAGATTATGTAAGATAAAGAACAAGCTTGATTTTGTAATCATTCCCCAAATCCTATAAGTCGTTTGTGCATAGTGTGTTCACTGACAAAGAGGACCACTTTGTCACTTGATAGTGTCTCGAGAAGGGATAACATATAAGTTGTATATGATTTTCGAAAAGAACGAGGCTTCAATCTTGGAGTTCAAGAGGGTGTAGAAAGTCTCGAATGAAGGACATCATGACACAAGTAATGTCAAATGCTACTATTACGGGGAGAAGGGTTATATGCGATGTCTTTTCCCTCAATTTCATGACGATTTGAGGAGCTTACGAGATTTTAGGGGAAACAAAAAAGGTTGATGATGGTGAGACAAACATGGTTGCAAGTTGTGTTGATGAGTTTATGTTGACAAAAAATTTAACAAGTGAAAGTAAACCAAAGTGTGTATTAGAATCAGAAGCTTCGGAACATATTTGTAATGATCGAGCATATTTGACAAACTAAGCGTTAAGAGACAACTTGGTGAGATTAAAGTGGCTAAGAGAAGATGAAGATTGAAGGTGTTGGAGTGCATGCTTCAAGCTTCATGATGGAAGTGTGATAAGTGCTTTTAATGTTAAGTATGTTTCGGGTGTGACTAGGAAGATACCTTCATTTTGAGTATGGACGTACCATGGGAAACATTATGTCGGGAGCTTAGAAAATTTATAAAAGAAAAATATGTTAATTTCTTAGACGGTGAATCTTTGCAAAGAGATGACTCTTGCAAAAGTAATAAAGAGAAGACGAAGAATAAGAAAAACATGCATTGCTCAGATGAAAGTTTAGAGAATTTGAGTCAAGTGATGATTTATTAATGTTAAACTCAATTTTTATAAAAGAGTTTAAATAAGTTTAGGGAGCAAGTTAACTAAGCAAGTTAACTTCGAGAACAAGGTTTTTCTAGAGAGTAGGTTTTCAAGTTAGAGAAGAATTGTTAGCCTATATCAATAGATGTATTCATGTAGGTTTATATAATTCTAGAGGAGAGAAAAACTATAAAAAAAATCCTGTGAGGGTATTCAAGCATGTTGAAAGGTGTGTCCCAATCTTGTAATTCCGTGGTTTGGTGAGTTTTTCGTTTGCGGATTAACCTTGAGGAGGTGAACCACTCAAATTGTTGTGTTGATTTCTTCTTGTGGCGGTCGATCCCGATATGTGTATCTTCTTAGCATCTTTAGTTGATTGCAGGCTGGTTTGAAGTGCTTTACATGAAAAATAGAGTGACAGAAACAAACCATTGTTCTCGCAAAATTGATTCATTCTGGAAGATGTCAAGAATGATGGCTTGTTTTGCATTATGTTTTCAAAATTTGTCCAGAATCTCATTTTCTTGCAACTATAGTGTTCAACAAATTGCTAAGTATGATTATTAAGAGAGTGTAGCAAGTCAGTAGAAAATATGCATTTTATTTTTCCACATGATAATAAACCATACGGGTTGTATACATTTTGCCCCCGTCGTGAGAATCTGAATTGGTGCTTTGATTAACATAATCTGTACTTTCTGTTTGTTGATTTTTATGCAGGGCATACACACATTTTCTCGGGTTACGGTTACTAGTCCAGACAAGACCTCTAGTTATCGAGACTACATGGAAGACAAATTATTTGCTAAAAGTTTTGGTAGTACCTCGACCCCAAAAAAAAACATTTATTGGTGATAGGTTTAGTTATATTTTTAAGAAAAATTCAAAAGAATGGATTCTTATATAGCGAACGAAGTATAGTTTTCGTCATAGTAACTACAATTTTTGTTGATTATATTGTTGTTCAAATACATATATGAATCAAAATGGTGTCAACTGAACTCACAGTATTTCATTTGTTTTTGCATATGATGTATGAAGAAGAGTATAGCGCTATAGCTACTTTCATTTGTATGTTAAATTTTATTTTTCTAATTTGGGATCTTGGTTGTTTAAACAGCCATTTGATATCCAGAAATTGTTCTCGGAAGAGGAGCGGGGCGTGGCTTGACTGTGAGCATAGGTGGGTGTCAACTGAACTCACAGTATTTCAATGTGGTCTAAATAACTCGGTATTTAGTTTCTAGATGGTTAGATTACCTATTACCAGTCCCGAATTAAAGATTATAACCACGTTAAAGCCCTCCCAAACACTTTCAACCATGACGTCGAAAACATATAGTGTCATGATACATAACATGACACTCAAATACTCTTCAATTAAATAAAAAAGATGTTAACGGGAAAGTAGAAATAACTAATGTTAATGAGACAGTTTTCAGGAAGTCGTCAAATGTGTTCAATTCTTGTCGAATATTGTAGTGTGTTTCCTATCTCGTATCTTTTTGGTCACTTGGATTTGCAATTCACATATTTTTTGAGAAGTTCGTTGAGCCCTTGGTATCGGTATATAATATTTCTCGCAATCGGTAAAATGTTTCCTGTTGTCTCTGATAATCATATGAAATGCTATTTTGACATGCAATTCACATATCAATATGATGCAACTATACATGACACTTCTTGCTTGTTTACCTTATAGTGTCTTGTCGCGGATCTCAAAACCAAAATAGCCCTTGAACCACATGAAAAATTATTTCGACATCTCTTCTTGCAGCTTATGGGTATTTTATTTCAAGTAGATGCCAAAACGATTTGACAAAAGTTTCCCATTCAAGATATATTTTATCGGCGAGATAAAATCCTTTGTTGTATTGTACATTGTTCACAACAAACGGACACACCAGAGCGGTATCGTGTAGGATAACATTGAGCAACGGTGATGCATAAAGGACATTGATGTCGTTGTTTAAAACCACAACACGAAAATAAAAAAATGTCAAATCCACAAATCATATGACACAAACAACCGCTTCAAGTATGGTTATGGGACGACCTTGGCCACCTTCTATGTATTACCACTAACATGTGTTTGAATGTACAATTTGTAAAGCACTAAAACTTCGTATACCCATAGCTTCAAGTATGGTTTTGAAATAGGTAAAATGCTCGAGAATAGGTTTATGAGAGTAGGTAGAATTACTATCGACTAGTTGGTGGTGTTCTCATTCGATAGCTTTGCATGAATTGCTTCGGCTTGTAAACACATCTATTACGAAAGTATTTGTCCAATAGGTGTATGTGTGTGGTCGTTCGAGTTTTCCGTACCTACCTCCTTGTATGTTGAACTCTTGAGCTTTCGACTTGTTCTTTGTCTTCCAGCATGCCATAATAGTCATCGACTCAAAGGAACTAGGAAAATCATTTCGATCACATTTCTCGTGAGAGTTTATGTAGATAAAAGTTGAAGGATATGTGTTTCTTTTTTAGAAATGCATTTACGACACTCATCATAATCCTCATATTTGTCCTTTATGAGACTTAAATCTCTAATCTCTTGGTTGAATGGTTAATAGACTGGTTATTTACCTTTAGGCTAGAATCTCTTTGATAGTCGAATGAGATGTATGATTTTAATTTTTGAGTTTCGTTTTATTTTTATGTTTATTTTGATTATTATATGTTATTATCGAAGAACAAAAAACGGATAATTTTGTTTCTTTTATGAAAATGGAACTCTTTTATTTTACTATGATCAAAAGAAAAAATATGATAAAAAATTAAAGAAAACACAACGAATTAATCGGCCATATCCCTATAATTCATCTGACATAGCCATGGAGTAACCGTCCAACCATGGAATGGCATAACGTTCAACTATGGCAACGCAATGGGACGCTCTTATAATTTGGTTGAACTAAAACACTAAACGTATCAAAAAAATCAATTATAGGTTTAATGGTGTGAGAAGACTTTATCGTATGTTAATTTTAAATATAACTAAAGAAGGCAAAATGTTGTTTAGTTATTTTTTTATATTTTTTTTAATTTTAGTTTTCTTGAAAATGAAATCCGTTATATTTTATAAAAATAATCCATTTTAAAAGTATAATTTATTTATTTTTGTTGGAAAACGGTATAATTTCATACAAGTAAATAATTAAAACTTGATTAGAGACTTTCTTTGAAGAAAAGAATGATTAACATGCCCACTACCAATTATAATCTAACGCCTTTTCCCGTATCATACCAGTTGTATATTTGATGTAATTAGAGACGTGTATGATGATAACATGCTAACTATTATTTCACGCGGTGGACCGAATGTTAAAACAAAAAATTAACAACCCACCACGTTATATATTAGTTGTCAAAAAATCATTAAAACTAAAAAACAGGCTGGAACCGACTATTAGCCTTTGTATATAAATTAACCCATCTACGTATCCCCATACAACATCTTCTTCCACGTTTACTCTCTCTTTCAAAAGAAAAAAAACACATCTTCGTTTTCAAGTGAAAAACAAACAAAAAACAAGAATAACAATGGCTTCTTCATCAACCATGTCTATTGCTGCTATAATTTTCGCTTTATTCGCGGTTTCCGCATTCGCTCAATCACCAATCCCCGCACCAACTGTCTCTCCAACCGCTTCTCCCACCGCTACACCGGTTGTTATGCCTCCTTCCGTCGCTCCTACTTCTTCACCGACTGAATCTCCGATGGCTTCTCCACCTGCTCCTCCTACCGTCGACACACCTGCTGGTGCCCCGGTTCCTTCCATTGCTTCCACACCTACTGATTCACCTACTTCTGCACCGTCTTCCGCTACCTTAAACAGATTTGAAGTTGTCGGATCTGGTGTCGTTGTCTTGGCTGCTGCTTTGCTTATGTAGAGATCTGATATTGTTTGACTTCTTTTTTGTTGGTGATTCTTCTGATTTTTTTGTGTTTTCTTATTTTATTGTAATTAGTTATTTTTTCTATATGACATTCATCTATTCTTTATATATTCGATGTATTATGTATTATTATTATGGTTTTATTTTGGATAAATTAACTGTTTAATCAACTAAAAGTACCGATAAGATTGAGAGAGAGTTAATTATATGGGTCATCTATATGGTTTGTATCATTTTCACATCCCTATTTTGAATTTTTGAATGTGACGTTAAATGTTAAATGTAACGTTAAATCTTATCATGTGGAAAACATATTGTTACACTACTAAATAAGTCAAGGGATCAATTGTGACAAGTTTAGATATTCGTTTATGTTTTTTACTATAATTGTACTTTTCATATAGTAGAGGGACTAGAATGGTAAATATGTGCAGATGTTTGTTAGGACTGATATTAGCTGTTATAAATGGTTAATCTGGGGATTAACATTCATTATTCATTTTTCTAATAAAAATCTCATTCTCTTCCAAATTATTTCTCTCTATTATTGTTCAATCATCAACAGTGGTATCAGAGCACCGATTTTGGTGACTCTATACGCTCGATTAACAGTAATTCGATCAATTTAGCAATCTGAATTCAATTCAATTTGGTCGATTGAATCCGTCATTGTTTTCGACAATGACTAGAGCTCAGGAAATTGATGCACTATTGAATCGTCACACGGAATCAATTGAAGCGTTAAATGTTTCAGCAGAGGATCTGAAAGGTTCTATGGCTTTTGTGCAAACGCAATTAGCTGAATTACTAGCTATGCAAGCAAATCAACCACAAGGAGATAGAAACAACTTTGTTAATCGTTTCTGCAAACTCAATTTTCCTAAGTTTGATGGCGATGACGTAGATGGGTGGATTTATAAGGTGGAGCATTTTTTTACGATAGATGCTACTCCAGAACAAGAGAAGGTAAGAACGGCTATCATTCACTTGGAAGGCAGAGCGTTGCAATGGCATCAAAGTCATCTGAAATCAAGGAATGTGTACATGGAGAATGTAGCATGGTTGGATTATAAGAGCTGGATTGTGGATAGGTTCTCTGAGAATTCGAGTGACTGTGCTATTGAAGAGATTATTTCATTAAAACAATCTGGATCACTATCTGAATTTTGTGATAAGTTTGATGCTGCTTTGAATAAGGTACAAGTCACTGAAGCTTATGCTATTGGTATGTTCCTACATGGTCTTAATCATGAAATTGGAAATGTGTTACGTTTATTCAAACCTAAAACTCTTAAAGAGGCTTATTCGTTAGCACGAATTCAATCTGTTAATGTACCTGGAAGAAATGTTGGCAACTATAGTGCTAAGACGCCTTATCTGCCAAAAGTGAATACTCCATATAATGCTACTAAGCTACCTTTACTACCTACTCCATCTAATGTAGCCAGCTCAAAAGCTACTTCTTCACAAGTGAATGGTAGTGGTTATCCTAGGAAGCAATTTAGTAGCAGAGAAGCTAATGAAAGATTCGCTAGAGGTGAATGTATTAAGTGTGGAGATAAATATCATAGGAATCACATTTGTAAGACTAAACAAATGTATGTGATCGAGATATTACCAGATGAGGATGAAGGTGATCCAGCAACAGTTAATCATGAATGTGAATCAGATCAAGGATTTGTTTACACAACAGAACCTCAAATATCCTTGAATGCTATTATGGGAGTACCATCCTATTCTACAATGAGAATTGTGGGAGTCATTGGTAATAAACAGTTGCACATCCTCATTGACTCGGGCTCCACTCATAATTTTTTGGACCAAAAGTTAGCTGGTAAGTTGGATTGTCCTACAAAAGGGATTCAACCTATGAGTATTCTGATAGCTGATGGTAACAGATTACCTTGTAATCAAGTCTGTGAGAAATTCCAATGGAAGGTAAATGGAAACTGGTTTAATGCTGATGTTTTATTATTGCCACTTTCAAACTATGATATGGTGTTGGGAATACAATGGTTGCAGACATTGAACGATATTGTATGGAATTTTAAGAAACTCACTATGCAATTTAAAGTGGGGAGTGAAACTGTGAATCTTAAAGGTGTAGAGACTAACCAATTGTCTATGTGTACTGCCACTCAGCTCTACAGTTTGTTAGTCAAACCAGCTAACATCATCAGTACTCACTTGTGTAGTATGAGCAACAATGAAAAGATTCAAGTAACACAAAGTTATGATAAAAGACTGCAAATCCTTCTAGACCAGCTCAAAGACATATTTGTTCAGCCATCTGAGTTACCTCCAAAAAGGGAATGTGATCATAAGATTCCATTAAAGGATCCTCATGCTATTGTCAATCTCAAACCCTATAGGTATCCAGTTACTCAGAAAGATGTAATTGAGAAACTTACAGAGGAAATGCTCAGTTCTGGAATTATTAAAGAAAGCCAAGGCTCTTTTGCATCTCCAGTGGTATTAGTTAAAAAGAAGGATGGTAATTGGAGGTTCTGTGTAGACTATAGGAAACTTAATGACCTTACAATTAAAAACAGGTTTCCTATTCCATTAATTGAGGAATTGTTTGACGAATTGGGCAATGCAAGAGTGTTTTCTAAACTGGATTTGATGTCTGGGTACCATCAGGTTAGAATGCATGAGGCTGACACCATGAAAACTGCTTTTAGAACTCATCAAGGCTTGTATGAGTTCTTAGTGATGCCCTTTGGACTTACAAACGCTCCTGCCACTTTTCAAGCACTAATGAACTCTGTGTTTAAGACACTACTCAGAAAAACTACCCTGGTGTTTTTTGATGACATTTTAGTCTATAGCAGTAACATGGATCAGCATCTACTTGATTTGGCAGAAGTATTCGGAGTACTAAGGAAACATTCATTGGTGGCGAAGAAATCGAAATGTTCATTTGGAGGTGAACAGGTGGAATATTTGGGGCATATCATTAAAATCGGGCAAGTACATACAGATCCAAAGAAGATTGCAGCAATTAAAGAATGGCTTATACCCAAGAATTTGAAAGAATTAAGAGGTTTTTTGGGTCTTTCTGGATATTACAGAAGGTTCATTAAAGGGTATGGAGTGTTGGCCAAACCATTAACCAATTTATTAAAGAAGGATGCTTTCGTATGGGGAGAAGAGGCAACACTATCATTTCAAAAAATTAAAGAAGCACTTCTATCCTACCCAGTTTTAGCTTTACCTAATGCAGATTTGGAATATGTGGTAGAAACAGATGCTTCTGCTTTTGGAATTGGAGCTGTTTTAATGCAGGATAACCATCCTATTGCCTTCATCAGCAAAGCTCTATCAACTAGGCAACAGGCATTATCAGCTTATGAAAGGGAATTGTTGGCTATTATGTTTGCAGTTAAACAGTGGCATTACTATTTGATTACCAGGCATTTTGTTATCAAAACAGACCAAAAAAGTTTGAAGTTTCTTTTGGAACAGAAAATTACCACACCATTGCAGCAGTCTTGGTTATCAAAACTCATGGGTTATGACTATGAAATTCGGTATAAACAAGGGGTGGAAAATGTGGTAGCAGATGGATTATCCCGAGTACCAGGAATGGCAATCTTTAGTATGTATCTTAGTGCATTGGATCCTATTCTATTGAAAAGAATTCAAGATTCATGGGAGTATGATCTTGATTTGAGGAAAGTGTTGCAGAAAGTAAAAGCTAATGAAGTGGTTGTGGGTATTACTTGGAATGGAGAATTGTTGAAAAAGAAGGGAAAACTTATGATTGGAAATTACAATACTTTGAGAACTGACATTATTAAATTGTGTCATGATTCTCCATTAGGAGGTCATTCTGGATATTTACCTACACTTCTCAAGCTAAAGTCATTTTGCTATTGGAAAGGATGTTCTTCTCAAGTTAGGGAGTTTATTAGGCTGTGTGGCATTTGTCAGAGAAGCAAGTATGAAGCTGTGGCTAATCCTGGACTGTTACAACCCTTACCTTTTCCAAAAGGTATCTTTCAAGATTTATCCATGGATTTCATTTCTGGATTGCCTAAATCTAAAGGGAAGGATGTTATTTGGGTAATTGTGGACAGATTTACCAAGTATGCCCATTTTATTCCATTAAATCATCCCTACTCTGCTGAACATTTGGCACAAGTTTTTCTAGATAACATCTATAAGCTTCATGGGTGCCCTTCCACTATAGTATCAGACAGAGATCCCATTTTCATCAGTAAATTTTGGTCCGAATTCATGAGGCTTCAAGGCATAGAGTTGGCTTTATCATCTGCTTACCATCCACAATCAGATAGACAAACAGAAGTTCTTAATAGATGTTTGGAGTCCTATCTTAGGTGCATGACTATGGATGCTACCAATCAATGGCTTAAGTGGTTACCATTAGCTCAATGGTGGTACAATACTTCCTATCATTCAGCCATTCAAATGTCTCCATTTGAAGCCTTACATGCTTATCCACCTCCACCGCATATTCCTTATATTCCTAATGATACAGATTTGGAGGCAGTTGAGGTGTTGCATATAGACAGGGAAGCAATGTTGCAGCAATTGAAAAAGAATTTGGATAAGGCAAGGAATAGAATGAAACAATATGCAGATAAACATAGGTCGGAGCGTCATTTTAACCCTGGTGACTGGGTTTTTCTTAAACTCCAATCCTATGTACAAACAAGCCTAAGGTCAGCTAAGTACAATAAGCTTAGTGCCAGGTATTATGGACCATTTCTAATACTCAAGAAGATTGGTCAAGTGTCTTATCGGTTGGATTTACCAAAGAACTCTCAATTGCATCCGGTTTTTCATGTTTCACTTTTGAAGCTCGCAAAAGGTCACCATCAGCCAAATCTGTCCCTTCCAACGGATCCACGGTTTATTTTACAACCTAGGGCGATTGTCGATTCTAAGTTAGACAAGGTCGGTAATCAATGGAAAAGAGTACTTAAAGTTCACTAGGAAGGACTTAGCATTGATGAAGCTACTTGGGAAGTGGAAGATGATTTCAAGCTTAGGTTTCCTCAATTCGTCTCGTGAGGTCACGAACGTTTTCGGGGGGAATGCTATGTTACACTACTAAATAAGTCAAGGGATCAATTGTGACAAGTTTAGATATTCGTTTATGTTTTTTACTATAATTGTACTTTTCATATAGTAGAGGGACTAGAATGGTAAATATGTGCAGATGTTTGTTAGGACTGTTATTAGCTGTTATAAATGGTTAATCTGGGGATTAACATTCATTATTCATTTTTCTAATAAAAATCTCATTCTCTTCCAAATTATTTCTCTCTATTATTGTTCAATCATCAACACATATGATGGCAAATTCGTCTTTTTACCATCATCTTCCCCATTTACTTCCATAAATTTTTAAAAACCCTAATATCCACATAAACCTTAATTTTTTCAATCTCAATTTCAAAACAATTCAATCAAAATGAAATAGCTTTATTATTGCCATCATCTTTCCCATTTACCTCCACCAATTTCTAATAACCCTAATATTCAAAAAAAAACTTAATTTTTTCAATCCCTATAACACTTATTCATAAATACTACATTCCTCGAGAATTCAAGCTTAACGAGCTAAGGTGAACTGATACTTAAGCACTAAAAGCCAAGAACAAAGTTTGAATCCTAAAGTTAAACATGTCTATCAGATTATCACAGGTGCTTCTATAGATACAGCAAAATTTTGATGTGATACGAATGGGAGTACTGGCAAAGCACTACGGAAAATTGTCAAGGACAACTGAAAAAATAGAAAAAGCATTAAATTTGATTTTTTTCAAAAACCCTTTTCAATGAAAACTCCTTTTCACTGGTTTCGGTTTGCTGGGCTAATTAAATTTTCACAATTTTCCTTTGTTTATTTGGGAATAATAAAGCTATTTCATTTTCATGACAAATAGAGATAACAAAATTGTTTCAACTAAAGGGTACAAAGGCTTTTACTAAGTTTACTAGCGGTTAATCGAGTTTTATTTTGATTGAATTGTTTTGAAATTGGGATTGGAAAAATTAAGGTTTTATGGATATTAGGGTTTTGAGAAATTTGGGGAGGGAAATGTGGAAGAATGTGGTAAAAAGACAAATTTGCCCTCAAATGTTTCTCACATGATAAGACTTAACGGCACATTTAATGGCACATCCAAAATAGGGACTCTGCAGGCAACAAAATTTAAACTTAGGGACGAGTGGTGTAATAAAAAAGTTATAGGGACGACCGGTGAAAATGGTGCAAAACATAGGGACGACCCATGTAATTAACTCTAATAAAAAATATGCAACAAAAGGACCTATAGGTCCAAGCTTAGAACCGGTCTCACCTTGTATACTACAACGATAGCATCATTGTATTTAAAAATATTTGATTATCATGATGTAAAAGGTCAATCCAAGACAACCATGGCTTAGGTTTCTAAAAGTTTAGGAATCAACCCATTTTCATGTGGAGAGCAAGCCAACTTTAGAGAAAGGAAGGAATTGGCATGTTGATAGTGGCTGTTCAAGACACATGATAGGTAACAAATACGTCCTTGAAAATTATGTTGATTATGATGGCAGAAATGTTGCTTTTGGGGGAAGTCCTAGAGGAGGAAGAATTACTGGTAAAGGTACAGTGACATGTGGTAAGATGACATTTGACAATGTTCTTTTTGTCAAGGAACTGAAGTACAACCAGGTAAGTGTATCTCAGGTATGTGACAATAAGAATCTTGTCCTCTTCACCACTAAAGAATGTATCACTCTTGATCCTAAGTTCAAAATTGATGAAAGCATGATCATTTTGAGAAGTCTTAGGAAAGATAACGTACACTGTTTGGATATGGCCAATGCAACATTGCAAAAAGAACATTTTTATATTTCAAAAGCATCTTTAGATGAATCTTCTTTGTGGCATAGAAGAATGTGCCACATGAACTTTAAAAACATGAACAAACTTGTCAAAAATGATCTTGTAAGAGGTCTACCTCAAAAGGAATTTTCATGTTTTGATCATTGTGTCTCTTGTTTGAAAGGCAAGCAACACAAAGTGTCACATAAGTCTAAAGTAATCAATTCAAATGATTCTATTTTACAATTGTTGCATATGGATCTATTTGCCCCAACAAATATCCAAAGTTTGGGAAAGAAATCATATTGCTTAGTTATTACTGATGACTTTTCACGTTTTACTTTTGTTTACTTTCTTAATACTAAGGATGAAACAGGAGAAATTCTAAGGTCATTCTTAATTAGGATAGAAAACTCAACAAATCAAAAAGTAAAAACCATAAGATGTGATAATGGGACTGAATTTAAAAATCAAGAAATGAATGTGTTCTGTGAAAGTAAAGGCATAGAAAGACAATTTAGTGCCCCTAGGATTCCTCAACAAAATGGTGTTACTGAAAGGAGAAATAGGACTCTTATAGAAGCTGCACATACTATGTTAGTTGATGCTAAATTTCCCATTACTTTCTGGGCTGAGGCTGTCAACAGTGCTTGCTATGTCCAAAATAGAGTGTCCATTGTTAAAGCTGTTACAAAGACCCCTTATGAGCTCTTTCACAAGAGAAAGCCACTCATAAGCTTTTTAAAACCATTTGGGTGTCCTTGTACCATTTTAAATACTAAGGATTATTTAAGCAAGTTTGATAGCAAAGTCATAGAAGGTTTCTTTGTAGGTTATTTTACACAAAGTAAGGTATTTAGAGTCTACAACATTAAGTCTAAAGTTGTAGAAGAGAGTGCCAATGTTACTTTTAATGAGAAAACCTTAAATATGAATGGTAGTGGTCCTGATTGGCTTTTTGATATTGATGAACTAACAAAATCCTAAGGATATCATTTTGTAGCCAAAACTGATGCAGGATCAAGTTCAACCCCAGTAGAAACTTCAAGCTCCAAAGTTCCTACTGATCAGTATCAACCAGGTGAAACTACTGATCAGTTGCAGTCTAAAGTTTCTACTGATTAGCTCCTACAAAGGTCAACTACTGATCAGCACAAAGACAAAGAAAAAGAGGAATTCATGTATTTTCCAATCTACATTGCTGATCCTCCAAGTTTCATTCAAAATCCAATTAGTGTTGATCAAGAAGGAGTTGAAGACCTCTCCACTCAAGAGGATGAAGGTCAAGATGATGAAGAGCCGAATTCAAATGGTGAAGAAGAGGTTGTGTATGATGAATTCGTGCCATCTGAAGATGAGGGGGTTCTTCCTGAAACAAATGACACAAACCTGGGCTCAACCATTGTTGAAGACATTCATCCACCACAAAGGATCAATCAGGCCCATCCTCTTGAACAACTTCTCAGTGATGTGAACTCCTCAATTCAAACAAGGGGAAGGTTACACAGAAGTTTACATGAATGTTTGTTTGTGTGTTTCATTTCCTAAACTATACCAAAGAAGGTATCACAAGCACCGAAGGAACCAAGCTGGGTTGAAGCAATGCAAGAAGAACTGCTTCAATTCAGAATTCAAGAAGTTTGGACATTGGTAGTATTACCTAGTGGAAAGAGGGTAATAGGTACCAAATGGATCTTCAAAAACAAGACTGATGAAAGAGGAATTGCTGTCAAGAACAAAGCCAGACTAGTTGCTCAGGGTTACACTCAAGAAGAGGGCATTGACTATGATGAGGTCTTTGCTCCTGTTGCAAGAATGGAAGCAATTAGAATCTTTCTAGCTTTTGCATCATTCAAGGGCTTTACTGTCTATCAAATAGGATGTCAAAAGTGCTTTCTTGTATGGGAAGATTAAAGAGGAGGTGTATGTCTGTCAACCTCCAGGATTTGAAGATCCAGAAAATCCAGACTTGGTATATAGGCTTGACAAAGCTCTATATGGTCTTCATCAAGCTCCAAGGGCATGGTATGATACACTCTCTATGTACTTACTGTAGAATGATTTCACAAGGGGAGCTATTGATAAGACTTTATTCATCAAGACTGTGAAGAAAGATATTCTACTGGTGCAAATTTATGTAGATGACATCATATTTGGTTCCACCAACAATAGTCTATGCAAAGATTTTGAGAAGATCATGCACAAGAAATTTCAAATGAGTTATATGCTTAGGTTTTACTTAAAGATCATTTTACTTGACTTGGAAGCCTTTGTTGGTGAACTTTGTTTTCTACGACATTATCAAAGTTATGAAGACCACGAGTGGTAATTTGCACCTGACGTGACTCGCCTGACATAACACCATATAGGTCGTCATGAATCATTAACTACTAGGGCGTCTTCCAACTTGCAAGTAAGGTTTTTATAACACATTTATTAAACTCATATTATCACTACCTAATATTTACTAAATTATCACATCATGAAAACACTAATACGACTACTCACTAAGCATGAAAATTAGTAGAGGAACATACATAATTGGACAAAGAAGCCAGACCGTCCAAAAATCGGAAACGTACCCTAAAGTGTCAAAAGAGCAACAACCAGCAACCGGACCACCGAAAATCACCACAATCGCCGGATGGTAAAGGTGCTAGCGAAGGGTGGTGTCGGCGGGTAGAGTGGTCGGCCACCCCTCTGTCCTTTTTAGTGATTTTTGTTGCCGATAAATACTTGTCTAATTTCTCCATTTCAACACACCTCATTTCACTTTCGTCTCCTTCTAAAATTTCTTTTGTAATTTGTTTTGCTTTCGTAGAAGTAGTTTAGTTAAGAAAACGGGTAATTAGTGTTATCGGAGATTGTAACTAGTAGCTTAGTATAGTGGTTTAGAGACTTAACTCCAACAAACAATAAAATTTAAATCTCTTAGATACGTTTTGGATTGACAATGCATGATAAGTGTTCTTTCTGGGTCTTTGTATGCGGTCGATTCTTCAAATAGTCTTCGAATCTATACTGTATTACATCATATTTGTATTGGATTGTAGGTATAATATATTTTATCATATATGTATATGTATGATATTTTAAATCATAATTGTGTTAGATTAATGCATAATTGTAAAAGTATTATTGGATTGTAGGTAGAGAAAACTTGCTTTGAAGGAAAGAGTGGTTAAAATGGCCACCACTACTAGGGGTGTCAAAAAAACCCGAACCCGATTAAGCTTATTAGGGTCGGGTTAGTCGGGTCTACATTCTATGGTCGGGTTATTCGGGTCAACCCGATTAACCCGAAACTTAATTAGGGTCGGGTTACGGGTCTTATAAAACATCCTTATTCGGGTTCGGGTCAACCCGAATAACCCGAATAATATATTTTTTTTAGTTTTAATCCATTACTAATAAGCCTAACATTAGTTATACAACCCATTAATGAAATAGATAAGTAAAATCCCGATCCTTTTTTTAAAATAAAGCCCTTTACATATGTTTTTTTAAGTTCTCGATCTTAAAAAACTTACTTTTCTTTTTTACGAAACACAACTTTGTTTTAAATGTTATGATCGAATAGGAACACCCAAGTAAAATTGAATTAGTTGTACAATTTGTATATGTTAAGTGGTTGGTCCTTTTTTAAAATTGAAATAGGTATAAAAATCTCTTGTTTAAACTAACAAACCTGCAGTAGCCAAATAAAAGAATTTCTTTCATCTTGTCCTTACAATAGTAGTATTTGTTTGATAAACTTTTTAGCATGCTTTGTCTTATATATTGTTATTGCTATTACTATTTATGAAAATTATGTATTTTCTTACTAATATTCATTGTTGCTATTAATGACTTTTTGTTTAAAAGCTACAATATGGGATTGGATGTCCACATGAGTTTTGCAACATAAATTTTTTTGTTTCGTTAATAATATTTTAGTCTTTAAAAAATTGTTTATTAGCCTGACATTTCCAAATAGTTATGTCAAAGGAAGTTTAATCCAAAATGCAATAGCTCTCTACCAATTTGGGCAAATTTTATTGTGTCTTTATATTTTTATCCAACCCGAACCCGAATAAACCCGACCCGAATAAACCCGAACCCGAATAGACCCGAACCCGAATACCCGAACCTAATTAGGGACCCGACCCGATTAAGCTTATTAGGGTCGGGTTAACCCGAATAACAGCCCTAACCACTACCAATATATACCTATGTAATCAAAGACGTGTAGACTGATTACTATATTTCACGCGGTGATAATTAACCGACCACGACACATGAGTTGTCAACAAATCATTAACACTAAACAACAAGCTGGAACCGACTATAAACCTTTGTATACAAATAAACCCACCCTCGACCCTTACAATTACAACTCTCATCTTTCAAAAACAAACAATAACAATGGCTTATTCATCAACCATGTCTATTGCTGCTATAATTTTCGCTTTATTCGCGGTTTCCGCATTCGCTCAATCACCAATCCCCGCACCAACTGTCTCTCCAACCGCTTCTCCCACCGCTACACCGGTTGTTATGCCTCCTTCCGTCGCTCCTACTTCTTCACCGACTGAATCTCCGATGGCTTCTCCACCTGCTCCTCCTACCGTCGACACACCCGCTGGTGCCCCGGTTCCTTCCATTGCTTCTACACCTACTGATTCACCTACATCTGCACCTAGTTCCGCTACCTTAAACAGATTTGGAGTTGTTGGTGTAGTTGCTGTCTTGGTCGCCGCTTTCGCTATGTAAACATCTGTTATTGTTTCACTTCTTTTATTTTATCGTTTGAGATTCTGCTGATTTTTTTATATTTTTTTTTATTTCATTGTAATTAATAATTTAATTATTCTTTCTATATGACATTCATCTATTCTTTATATTTGATGTATTATTATTATGGTTTTATTTTGGGTAAATTAACAGTTTCATCTATTCTTTGTTTATTTGATGTAGTATTATTATTGTTATGGTTTTATTTATTGTAAATTAATCATTCAATGAATCGAAATGTCCAACTTAGACTGATATAACAAAAAAAATGGAACAGGAAAAACTGTCCAAATTTAGAAATGTGTACTGCAAAGCTTAGACTCCAACATATAAGCTCCATCAAGAATGTCACTAATATATTTATACTTAGATAAGAACATACTTGAGTTGGTTTGATGAATTGAAAATCGTCGAGAAATGATATATAAGGTCCATGAAAAACGGAGGGGTGATAATGTGACTAAGGAGACTATCAGAGGATCCGGTTAGCCAATCAGATCCATGACAGTAAACAAATTATGAGGAATCGGGTTTGCTATAAGAAAATTCGATTTTAGATATATGAGGAATCGGGTTTGCTATAAGAAAAATCAATTTTAGATACATAAGTTGCAAACCGGGGATATTAAATCTGAGATATCTGTTAATGGCCATACAGAGATTTTTCATAGATGGTAAACATAATTTAGATATTTTCGTAGATGGTAAACATGATTTAGATGTTGTGGATTCAAAAATCCAGAAGCCGATACATGTATATTGTTTTCTCTAAATAACCATGTAGAAAGGCGAATGTCGTTATAAGGAGAGACCCAAGGTACGAATTGTAAGAATGGTTGTCGGTTTGACAACTGAATAAAAAGTGTACTAGATAATGAGACGTTGTTGGTTTTCCCATTAGATACAAGGTGCGCTTTATATTGATCAAGAGAACCACGAGCATGCAATTTGCGCTATAGCCACATAGAAGGGACCTCATTTCCCTCAGGTGGTCGAGAAATAACCTCCTAGGCAACATTTTTAATTAAAGCACGATATTATGACTGCATAGCAGCGTGCAAATGTGGATCCTTTAGGGATTGAATGTAAGAGCAAGACAAAGTGGAGGTTGTAGTGCGTGAAGATTAAGTTTCCGAATGGATTTATGAACGTCACGTTGAGATCGTGTGATCATTTGTTGAGTGCAGGCAGGGTCGGTCCTAAAAATTTTTAATGTCCAGGACGAAACGACTAGAAAATGCCCTCCAAATATAGCAAGTTGCAAAAGATGTAAAGGCCATTGATGACGATGATAAAGAGGTATATTATAAGTTGATGGCCGATGGAAAATATATGAAGTTTCGTCACCCGATAGTCTATTTCAGTTTGTGTCTCGCTTTCCTTGATTATATCTTGATTTTATGGTAGTGTTCAAAACTAGTTCGAAAAAAATTCTTTAGTCGATTGTTGTGATTATTTAAAATATAACCATTATAGAAATACTATAAAAAAAAAAGACAACTTTTGTGTGTCTTAGCAATATTTGTTCTTGCTAAACAAGAATTATCTAAGTTTTGGGTATTTCATATTTGTTTTTTATATATGAAAGACAACTTTCTAATATATAAAAATTGTAGGAAATAATATTGTTTATGTTGAACGAAATGTAGAATATTTATATAAATGAATTACAAACAAAATATAAACTAAGAGCTTGATAACGGGTAAATAAATTTTTTGTAAACGAAGGTTAAGGATCGTGATAGATACGATTCCCTTAAAATATTTGTGCTTGCTATCACACGTATGCTTCCCATGGTACAATGACGGAAACAAATTGTATCTTATGTAGGAGTGACCAACTTGCGTGAAATTGCTCGAAAATGATGCTTGCAACACATAAAGGAAACACAGAAGAGAAGGTGTGTTGTAAACAGATATAAAGCTCGTATTATACAGGCTTCAAGGGGGGCGTTTGGTTTAACGCTAATTTAATGGCATTAACGAGTCGTTAGGCATTAAATGAAAAGCACGGGAAAAACTGGACCGCTTGAGCCCGCGTTTTTGGAGCCTGCATTCGTATTTGCAGGTCGTGCTGGCTCGCATGAGTTCTTCCCTGGAACACCATTCATCCTAGGATGCTTTAGTTGATATCTTTCCAAAATGTGTCTTTTGCTTGTAGGTTGCTTTACACGTGCATGGTGAGGCGGTATTACTTTGGGATAGCTTGGTGTCCCCATTTTTATTTTAAGGTTGCCAGTTTGTTTTATATTCATATATTTGTAAAGTTTTAACGTAACGAATGGTTAAATTATTAAAATAGTTTTGTGAACCGCTAATTATGTTTAATATAAGTCTTCCACTAGGATAAAACTCTCATAATACAAAAGGTTTTCACTAAACATTCATGTCGTTACGGTTTGTGTGTGTATGGTTCTTTGAGTGTGTATGGTTCACAAGCTGTTGAAAAGTTGTCTAAAACTCTTGTATATATAAAACACACAATATGTCTCTACAACCAATGTGGGCACAAGCTCCAAACCAAACTAGATATGCATCAAACATCAATCTTTGAACGTTGATATCTCATTCATCTTAACTCTGTTTTGAACGTGTAATATATCATTCTGGAGCTCTATCAAAAGGATACACATCTATATAAAATGATGTACATAAATATCATTTATATGCTACACATTATTGAGGTCTAAAGTTGATAAATATGTTATTTTTTATCAAATTTTCCAACAAAATTAATGTTTGCATACTATATTAAAATTAGAGAACAATATAAACAAAATCTAGTGCTTTAGTAAGAGAAATAGTTAATTTTTAAATAAAATAAATAGGGATATATAAAAAAGTTTAACTTAGGAAGTATGCTTGCATTATAGTAACAAACTCAAGACTATTTTTATTTATTAGTTCAAAAATAAAAATTAAAAGGGAGAATTACACTCATGTCTTTACGAAATATTAAAATTGCATTGGCATCCTTACAAATTTCATAATCACATTAATATCCTTTAAAAGTTTTGACTGGAAGAAACTTTTAAGCACCCGATTAGTTATGAGAGATAAATGTTTCTTTGATAATGGTAATGGAGGAAGGTTTCGGTTTGGTTTGACAAATGGTGTGAATTCGGTTCGTTGGATGGTTTAATCCGCATGTGCGACATTATTCGAGCTGTTTTCAATCCGAGTAATAAAGTGGTGGATTTATCTTATAATAATGTATGGAGATGGTCTGATTTTAGGGTGTTCATTGTTTGGATTAACCGAACAATCCAACCAATCCAATTATCATTTGGATTATTTGGATTGAGTTATTTGGATTTGGTTTGAGTTTTGGGTGAAACCGAATAATGTATTACTTGAATGGTTCGGTTTTGGTTTTATGCATCTTTAATTGGCCTCCACCCGAAAACCGAATAAGCATTTTCTTATCAAAAAAAACATTTCTATTTACCTAATCCAAATAATATAAAGGATATTCTAATAATCAAACTCCAAATCTAAATACATATATTTATCCAATTAGTCTAATATGGATTGTTAATGGTTTAAATTTGCATCCGGATAATATAATTATTCGAATAAAACTATATAAAATTTTCAAAATACTTTAATTTGGATGATCCAAAACCCGACCAAATAAACCGAACCCTTATTTGGATGGTTTGGTTTGGGTGTCACTATATTCGGTTTGGTTTTGGATGGATTATTAGTTGGCAAAAAACCAAATAATCCAAACCGAATAACCCCGTTAAACCGAAACCCGACCGAACGAACACCCCTAGTCTGATTGGTGGTACGTAAAATATCCGTTTTTACAACTTATTCCTCCCATTACGCTTTATGAGTTTAAAGAGGACAAGTTGTTTTGTTTATCAAAGGAACAAGTTAAACTGGATTTCTTTGTCAAAAATATGTGGGAATCGATTAGAGCTGAAAACATATACAAATCATGGTCCAAACTTGTTTGGTTCTCGTATTGTATTCCAAAGCATTCGTTTCTTTTTTGGTTAGCGTTGGGAAAGAATTTAAAGATGCAAGATAGAAGGAAACCTTGGGATGGATCTCATAATATTTCGATTGGTTTCATTTTCTGTCAACAAGAGTTAGAATCACATAACCACTTGTTTTTCGAATGTTCATATTCATAGGATGTTTGGTTAATTTTAGATACTTTATAAACATGGATGGTATTTCGGGACATATGGCAAATATCTGTGAGGTAATGCTTGATCGCTACAAGAGTAAAGATGCATGGAGTATAGTTGGTCGCTTGGTGCGTTGGTGTATTTTATGTGGCAAAAACGTAACACACGAATTTTTTTCTAAAAGGGTTCGTTCTTCTAATCAGCTAAGCGATGATATCAAGCAGAAGGTTCGGTCGAAGATTGACACCCTTCCATGGAAGAGCTCGAGAAATGTTATCATGGTTAAAGAGCGATGGAGCCTTTGTAATATGTAACTTTGTAATCCTGGGTCATTTTTATTGTTTGTTTTGGCGGTAGAAATGGTTTATTTTTGGTTGTTTCTCAAGGCATGTCTTGAGTGTTTGAGCTTTATTTTGCTCTCCTTCGTATAACTTTTATCTTTTCTATTTAGATGGCGCCGTTTCTCTTTTTTCTGCCAAAAGAAAAGATATCCTTTAAAAGTTTCAAAAATAAGTGATATAATATTTAAAACTTTTAGCTAAATGCTAATTGATATATCATATCACATTATTCTCCAAAATTAAATTATTGAATCAATAACATCTTTTGTTTTGCCCTTTTCTTCTTCCACCAAAACATTCTTCCCTTTTATATCACTCTCTTTTTAGACCTTTTTATCTTTAATGGCTAACCTTCTTAGTTATATATATAACATATCAGAGGGGAAGGGAGGGTGGTGACTGGTGGGTATTGGGCCACCCCATCCAGCCCAATATACATGTAATCATACATATTATAGTGCACAAAACTCACATAAATATACATTTGGCCCCCTAGTTACTTAGCTAAATACAATTATAATTGATGAGAGCCTCATATAGAAGTTGTTATTATGTGTTTTATTAGTTACATTAAACTTAAACTTTATCATCCTCATAAATCTATCTATTTAAACTTATAATGACATTTTTACAATAGAATCGACCTCCTTCAACTAAATTTTCTGACTTCGCCCTTCTATATAATTTGTTTTACATTATCTTAGTTATATATATAACAATCAGAGGCTAAGGGAGGGTGGTGACTATCGGTGAAAACCGGTAACCGGTTTTTTTAAACCCGACGAGAAACCCGAAACCGGTTATTACGAAAACCGGTTAAACCATAACCGAAACCGGTTACCCATAACCAGAACCGGTTAGACCGGGTTTTAGTTTAAAAGGATACCGTCTTTTTTCCGGTTATGTACCCGGTTAAAACCGGTTAACATGGAAAACCGGTTTTGTCAGGTTACCGTTAGAAAAGGTTAGTTTCCGTTAGAATCCGTCAGTAACCGTTAGAATTATACCGTTACAGCCCGTTAAAGTCCGTTAGAGCGTTTTTTTCAACTTTTTTTGAGTTTTTTGAGTTTTTTGACTTGCATATATATAGTTCTACTAGTTTATGTTCACAACACACCAAAATCTCAATTCTTCATCTCTCTATATCATCAAAAACTCACAAAATCACCAAAAACTAACAAAAAAAACTATATATATTCTACTTTTTTCTTATAAAAACACAAAAACTCTACTATTTTTTTCTCATTCTTCTCTCAAAATGGAAAAATCACAATCACAACAAGCTTCCAACTCCGCTAGTAGCAATGTTCGAAACATCAAAGTTTACACTAACGACGATATAGCGCAAATTATACAAACTACTCGTAACAAGGAAATTTGGGCTTTTTTCGATTTGTGCATCATGAAAGATGGGAATGAAAGAGCACATTGCAAGAAGTGTGGGAAGTTTTTAGGCTCTAATTCAAACACAACACTAAGAAATCACAAAAACGGGGCTTGTAAAGCGGTTATTCAAGAAGGTTCACAATCGGAACTTGGTGCGGATGGGAGCGTATTTATATACGATAATGATGCGGTTCGAGAAGCATTTACGAAGTTTGTCATTCCAGAGGGGCTTCCATTCAACCACTTCGACAACCAATGACTTTCGAAAATTATCAAACAAAGGCTACAACCATGATACAAACAAGTAAGTCGTACTACCCTTAGAAATGATGCGTTTAAATATTGGGAAAAATCTAAAAATGAAATAATTGAGGGTTTTCGAAAATATAAATATTGGATAAATATTACTTGTGATGTTTGGACCGTAGTACATGGTACGAAAAATTCATATTTAGCCGTTACGGCCCATTGGTTTCATGATGACCAAGATCTTAAATCTTAGTTATTGATGAAACGTACAATTGCTTTTAAATTGTTTGGTTATCTACATACGGGAAATAATTTGAGAAAAATATTAAATGACACACTAGTTGAATATAGTTTAGACGATAAAGTTTTTACAATTTTACTAGATAATGCGTCAAATAATACTAAAGCGATGAATTTTCTAAAATTACGTTTAAAACCAATTTTAGATGGCGTTTTTTTTTCATTCTCGTTGTGTTGCTCATGTTATAAATTTGTCCGTGCAAAGTGCATTATTAATATGTGATGGTTTAAGTCAAAAATTTAGAAAATTATTAGTAACTATATATAGTTTAAGTAACGAACGACAAGCTAATTATAGACGTTTTCGAAAACAATGTGGTGAAATTCCCCTAGGAACCTTCTATGATAATAATACTAGGTGGAATTCTACCCATACTATGTTTGAAAATATATTACGACAACGTGGTACTTTAGATGCTTTCAATGACCTTTTAGTTGCAAAAAAGAAGTTCGTAGCTATTTACGAATATGAATGGGAACGACTAAAAGAAATAACTTCGTTTTTATTAGTTTTTAAAGATGCTACGACTATATTATCGGGTGTATATTACCCAACTAGCCCTTTAGTTCTAAACCAAATTTTTATTATGACCGGAAAATTAAAAGATTTTGAAATGTCCGAATATCTAATGTTTAGAAAAGTGGTTAGAGTTATAAAAAAGAAGTTTATAAAATATTTTAAATTCTTGCCATTGGTTTTTACTTGTTCCGCAGCACTAAATCCTTGTTTAAATGTTGGCGGGGTACAAAGTTTAATGAAATCAATTTTGGAAAATTTAGGCTTACACTTTGACCCAAACCCGAAATTTTGATGCATTATTTGCTATATATTGTGATAAATATAATCAACAAAGTGTTCCAATTATTAACACAATGTGGGTGGGAGCGGGAACATCTTCGAGTCAAAATAGTAATCAAAACTTAAATATAAACCTTTATAACACTTTACTTCAAGACGCTATAAAGCGTCAAAGAACATCCGCTCCAACAAGTGAATTGGGACAATATAAGGTTACAAATTTCTTTACCACTCTCGGTATTGATGGATTTGTTAGTTTTGAAATTTTGGCTTGGTGGAAAGAAAGAGAAATACAATTTCCCATTTTAGACGCTATGGCTCAGGATTTATTAGCCGTCCAAGCTACGACGGTAACTTCCGAATCGGCCTTTTCCGTTAGCGGTAGAATAATATCCGAAAGAATGTCAAGAATAACCCCTCAAGTCGTGGAAGTTTGTGTATGCTTGAAAGATTACTTGGACGGAGGCGAAAGGATACAAAATGTAACAACATTGGAAGGCCCATTATTAGAAGACGTTGAAGAAGGTATCGAACTAGAAGAAGTCGAAATGGGGATTTCGCCTACAACTACCGAAACAGAACTAGACGAAGGTGAATTTGAAGATTTTGAAGTAGAAGAGGAAGACGAAGAAGATGTAGTAGTAGTAGTAGTAAACGACGAGTAGTTAAGTGTATTCGGGTGATGGCAATGCCGAAGCTCGATATACTTACTACACGATCGATTGTATTTTTAGTTGTAATTGAATCAAAATTGTAATAAAACTTATGTTTGTGTTTTATATTTTAGTTGTAATTGTATTATTTAAAATTGAAATAAAAGATATGTTTATATTTTATATTTTTTCCAACTTAGAATCCGAAAAATCCCCCCCCAAAAAAAAAACCCGATTCAAAACCGAAAAAACTGATTCCGAACATTTTTAACCGAAAAAATCGGTTTCATAAAAACCGGTTTAACCGAAACCGGTTTTAAAAAAAAACGGTTTAACCGAAACCGATAAAAACCGATTTGTTGCACCTATAGCGGTGACTGGTGGGTATTGGGCCACCCCATCCAGCCCAATATACATGTAATCATACATATTATAGTGCACAAAACTCACATAAGTATACATTTGGCCCCCTAGTTACTTAGCTAAATACAATTATAATTGATGAAAGCCTCATATAGAAGTTGTTATTATGTGTTTTATTAGTTACATTAAACTTAAAATTTATCATCCTCATAAATCTATCTATTTAAACTTATAATGACATTTGTTTAATAGAATCGACCTCCTTCAACTAAATTTTATGACTCCCTCTATATAATTTGTTTTACATTAATGATCCAAAATCATCCACTCTCAATAAGAATTAAAGACTATCATTATCTTCTATTTCAAATATTAAAAGGCCCAACAACAATTGCATTCAAAGATGTGTTTAATAATTTATCATGAGCTTCGACTAATTAAAAAAAGAATTATGTAGGGTTTATAGGGGAACTTTTATCTTAATTGTACACACAACAGTGTATGTAGCTCTTTATGAGAAAGGGTACAAAAATAATTTGAATTGTTTATTCGTATTTAGTTGTATTTATTAAAATTAGTTAATAATAATTAAATTGTCTTTATATATATATATATATATATATATATATATATATATATATATATATATATATATATATATATATATATATATATATATATATATATATATAGGGGAAGGTTAAAATAAAAAGTTTTTAAAATAAAAAGGATAAGAAGGAATCCTAGCCACTCATTTAGTCAACAAAAGGGAGATTTGAAAAAGTCAACGCGGTGGCATTTTTGTAATTATTTCGAACTTTCATGCCCTTTTGGTAATTTGCGAAAATCTGTTTTTTTTTTTTTTTTTTTTTTTTTTTTTTTTCCAGATTACTAATTTTCTGAATCACTGTGCATACCTATTTCAATCTTTGTGCATCGATTTTCTTGTGCATCGATTTTATCAAAATAACGTGTATTGATTATAAAAAACATATCCACCGCCGGAAAATCTACCGGAAAATCAATCCACCAAAACAAAATAATCAACCCATATGCATAAAGAAATCAATGTGCATAAAAAAACATATACATAAAGAAACATGTGCACAAGAAATATATGCATAAAGAAACATGTGCACAGGAAATTTTAGGAACAAAAAATCTAAATTATACACCTTGTTACATTTCTTTTTAACTTATTTGAAACCACAAGCAAACAGTCGCCGGATGAGTAACAGACTGAACTCCGGTCATCCTTCCACCGCAGAAACTGATAGCACTAGAAAACACAACCACATCCGCCGCAGATCCACCGGAAAATCTGGAAAAACACAACCACATCCGCCGCAGATCCACCGGAAAATCTGGAAAAACACAGATCCACCGGAAAGTCACCGGAAAAGCAGATCCACCGCCGTAGAAACCTGGAAAAACACAGATCCGCGGTGGCTTCAGGCGATGGCGGTGCTTCTTTCCGCGGTGGCTTCAGGCGATGGCTCCACAGGGATGACGCCGGAATCACCATCGCTCGTGCTCATCATCGCCGGAGCTGCGGTGGCGGCAGTGGTGGCGGAAGTGGTGGCGGCAGTGGTGGCGGGAGTGGTGGCGGCAGTGGTGGCGGGAGTGGTGGCGGCAGTGGTGGCCGGAGTGGTGGCGGCAGTGGTGGCTATGTTAGGGTTAGGGTTTTGATGTAATGAAGATGATGAAGATATGAAAAATGAGAGAAATGGGGTATTTAAGTGTGGTGTTAAAATGATCAAAATACCCTTATTGATATAATAATGGGTTTTTTTTCTCCCTGCCACGTGTCACTACCTTGTTCCTCCCTATCCTTTTTATTTCTAAATCCTTTTTATTGGATCCTAATTCTATATATATATATATATATATATATATATATATATATATATATATATATAGATTGGGATTCAAATGGGATCCCTAATTTTGTAGAGATCTAGGGATCCACTTTTTAACCATCCATTTTTTCTTTATCTTTGTTTTTTCTTTTTTGTCTTTTTTTCTAATTTTTTTTTTTTACTTTTTTCCTTTACCTTTTTATTTACTTTTTTTTTTTTTTTTTTCTTCCGAAAATCACATTTGATTTTCAATCTTACTTTTAAAAGTTACATGTGATTTTCAATCTACAAATCTTTTATGGGTAAAATCACATGTGATTTTAACCTAAAAACTATTTTGCTTATAAAATCACATGTGATTTTCGAGAAACAAATATTTCAAGTGTGATTATAAAATTTTAAATTTTGGTTTTTGAAAATCACATGTGATTTTCCAAAAAAAAAAATTCACGTGTGATTTTAAAATTTATAAATTTTGGTTTTTGAAAATCTATGTAATTTCAATTTTTTACAAAAAAATCACATGTGATTTTGAAAAAAAAAGTTAAGTAAAACATAGCAAAAAAAAAAAAAAAAAAAAAAAAAAAAAAAAAAAAAATATTAAGGGGAAAATGTGTGGCTGAAAAGTGGATATCTGGATCCCTAGCAAATTGAGGATCTAATTTGAACCTCACCATATATATATATATATATATATATATATATATATATATATATATATATATATATATATATATATATATATATATATATATATATATATATATATATATATATATATATATATATGATATTGATATAATTTTAAAATTTGTAAGGATATTAATATTATTTTACAAGTTGTTAGAGCAAGGATTGACAGACCCAGTAACTTGGGTGTTTGGGATTCAACCCCTTGACCTCCTGCTTAGCAGTGCGAACCTATCAAGCTGTTGGCGAGCCTAAGGTGGTCAAGTGGCTGGTTGGATAAAGATGATCGGAATATGTTTACTGCGGGAACTGTATAGGTATTCCGGTCAAGAGATACTGTGTGCAAGTATGAGAGTGGAGAAGATGGCCTCCAAAACCTGAAGTGTGGAGTATTTATACTCAACACTACCAGGCATCAACAACGTATGGCAATGATGACCATTTATGGCTCATCAATAGGATTCCAACGGGTATTAACGTCTATATCATTATATAACTTTATTAATGCTCTGACGGTTACACTCAAGGATTAGGCTTGAGTGTCTGACCGGTAGGATGTCAGGAGTATGATACTATGAGATGAATCCCAAGGCATTAGTGTTGGTTTGGAGGAATACGGTACTTATTAGATACAGGGTATAAGTATTGGCTCTGGAGTGCCGGGCCAAAAGCATGAGTGACAGCCTAGGCGTAAGTGCTACCAAGGTGCCGGACATCGGACCACCAGTATCGGACGCCGGGCTATGAGTGCCGGACACCGGGCCATGGTGCCGGGGCTAAACTCCCGGACACGGGGCCAAGGCTCGGGTGACGGGGCCAAATTCCCGGACACGGGACCGGATTCCCGGACACGGGGCCGGATTCCCGGACACGGGGCCATTTTGCCCGGACACGGGGCCATTTTGCCCGGACACGGGGCCTGGTCTTGGGTGCTGGGGCCAAATTCCCGGACACGGGGTTATATTCCCGGACACGGGGCCATTTTGCCCGGAAACGGGGCCTGGTCTCGGGTGTCGGGGCCAAATTCCCGGACACGGGGTTGGATTCCCGGACACGGGGCCTGGTCTCGGGTGCCGGGGCAAAATTCCCGGGCACGGGGCCGAATTCTCGGACACGGGGCCATTTTGCCCGGACACGGGGCTATTGTGCCCAGACACGGGGCCTGGTTTTCGGACACGGGGCCATTGTGCCCGGACACGGGGCCTGGTTCCCGGACATGGGGCCATTGTGCCCGTACACGGGCCTTTTTACCCGGACACGGGCCTTTTTACCCGGACACGGGGCTTGGTGCTGGGGCCATTTTACCCGGACACGGGGCCTGGTGTCGGGGCCATTTTACCCGGACACGGGGCCGGTTGTCGGGGCCAAATTACCTGGACACGGGGCCTGGTGCCGGGGCCACTTTACCCGGACACGGGGCCGGGTGCCGGAGCCATTTTACCCGGACACGGGGCCGGGTGCCGGGGCCATTTTACCCGGACAAGGGTCCGGTTGTCGGGGCCATTTTACCCGGACACGGGGCCGAAGCCCGGGTGCCGGGGCCAAATTTCCCGGACACGGGGCCAAGAGCCAATTGTCCGGACGCCGGAGCCTTGTGTCCGGGCGCCGAGACGAAATTTCCGGATGCTGGGGCCAAGTGTCCGGACGCCGGAACCTTGTGTCCGGACGTCGGAGCCTAAGGGCGGGAGCTAGGAGATAGCAGGAAAACTTTTGTAAGTCAGGTTATGTGTTTAGGGGGTTAATGGGCTATGTGTATGAGTCATTCCCTACTAACACTATCACAAGTTTACAAGGATATAAATGTAAATCTTTCAAATAAAAGACTCATATTTTTTATATAATAGTTAGGTTAAAATTGAAAGGTTTAAAAGTTGGGGTGACCAGGAAGTCCGAAAAATTGATTTGAAACCAAAAAATCGAACTAAAACAAAAATTGAGTTCACTTTTAGACTTTTGAAATGTGACAACCGAGAACTTTGAGGTCAGAATCGAATATAACTGGTTAACTTTTAAATTTCAAACCCATTAGACTACTTATAGTCAAGTAACAATAGGATATAATATTATGTGTTTCTACTTGAGTAAATTATATTTACTTGTCTTTTGATTAAATGTTTTCATGTCGTGCATGTGTTAGAAGGTATCCGACAAAGATGTATGACTTTAAACATAATCACTTACGTAAACTATTCTAGACTACATTTATCGAGTGAAGATAATGTAAGGGTCTACTTGTAACATTTCATTTCTACATGAGCCGCAAAGCAGTTAGTTCCGTTACTTGACTGTTAGCACACTCAGTTGTCACATTTAGTGTCAGCACGCATTAAACGTGAATTAACCAGATTAAATACGCGAGATAAGTTTCCATTATTTTTATAAAATTCAGATTTTATATTTTATATTTTTATTTATAATTTTCAAAATTCATATATATATTTGATTTAATTTGATAGTTTGGATAATTAGAAGAGTGATTCCGAAAATTTTCAAATTGGATAATTAGTAAATCCTTTATGTATTTTAAAAATTACCAAATTAAATTTTGGGAAGGATCTAGAATCCCATTGGAACCGATCGACCTTAAGGGATGTTCGTTTCAAAATCGTATTTTGTTTAAAAGCAAAGGACTAAATACGTAGCAGTTAGCTTATTTTCCAAGCCAACTGGTCCTATAAATACAAGGCTTAAATCATTATTGAAAAATATATTTTCTTGTGTGAGAGAGCCAATCGGTCGAACAAGGAGGGAAGGAGAAATCGATTTTCTAGTTTTTGGGTTTAGGGATTTCTAGCTTGTTTCAAGTAAGTCTAAACCCTAATTCTTTTTTCTTATACTTTTCGATTTCCATATGTTCCATATACATTTTTATAAACCTAATTTTACTAAATTATTTGTTTGATCTTAATTTGCATCTAATTGATTGATGTTAGATTGGATCTAAACAACTTTGATTCGGTAAACTTAGATCTTCAACATAAACATGTATTACTTACAATTTTCAAAACCTTAATATGTGTATGTATATATTCGACCGTATGTATGTATATGTATAGATATATTTTATTTTTGATTTATTTAATTGTTATATTATAAGTTGTATGCAAACTATTTACGTATAGATCCCTATAGTTGCGAGTTGGTTATAACATGTGAGATACTTTGCAAATGTATTTTCAAATAGGCTCACCTATTTAAGTGTGATGTCTAGGCAAGATTAAGGATGATACGTCCTAATGAGAACGACTATTAACAAGTGGTAGTCCTATTGTCCCTATCACCGTCTTACGTAGTCCGCTTAAGTAGAGCTACCGAAAGGGTCTTACTAAGTAAAGTAGGTTAACAATACATGAAGGGATTGGATCTAATATATAAATAGCAATTTTACATAATATGATTAACGGTAAACCTACTATTTCGGTAAACTTACTATTCTTAGTAACTTACTACTTTTGGAAACCTATTATTTTCAACTACTACTATTTTTGGAAACTTGTTCAAATTGTAAAGTTACTCAATATGGAAACTTACGAAAATAGCATAATTATAAATCTTAATCAAGACTTACTATATTTAGTATTTTACTACGTTTGCCAACTACATTTCAAGCATTCACTTAAGGTGGTCAACTATTTAAACTATTTTGGGTGAAAATATTATTTCTATATTTTCGTACGCTTTAGACACAAGTCCTACTTTACATATTTGCATTGCTTAGATAACGATAAGACAAATTGCGTATCAGGGATAGTTAGTTATGGACTTTAACGCGACCTTTACAGATAGATCTATTGAGTTTGAAAACTCTGTTCGGATGGTTAGAGCCCATTAGTCGGACACATACTGTTCGAACCAGTTACGGATATACCTGTCTTTATATCTACTTTTACCTTGAGGCACTACTTGTGATATTAAATATATCTCTTCTTTTTAGGTTTTTAATACATGAGTCTATGCAATGGCAATACTTTATTATGTACTTAAGTAATCAAGGTTACTTCTTTAAATCTTGTGGTCTAACATATTTTTATTGAGTCTTCAAACTTATGAACTCACTCAATCTTTAGTTGACACTTGATTTTAGATGCATTCTGAGGTACTTACTTTATGGAGTCTCAAGAGCATTTTACTTTTCAAGACTATGAGCATTTCACATTTCGAAGTTATTTTAAATACTGTTCTATGACTTTTAGATTATTGCCAAGACTTACGTTTTCAATTTAATTATATTTATTATTTAAACCGTCCCTTTCGAGTCGTTTGCTATATCTTGACTGTGGTCCATGAAAGTCACAACCTTGGTACATTCCGCAACGCCAGGGTGTGACAGATTGGTATCAGAGCTCAAGGTTATGGTGACCCATGATTTTACATTAGAAAACTGGACAATAGCCTGAAACAGAATATATTTTTTCAAAAGCGAAATGCTCGGTGCCTCAGTCTTACAAACATTATTTTCTGGCATGTGTCTTAACTGTCATCTTTACTTGAACTCATATGTTAGAAAAGAACTCATATTATACATTGTGACGTAGAATGTCTAACCTTAGTAAGCCTTATGATTTAATCAACGAGAATGATGGGGAACCTAACCGTCAACGATCCGTTACGGACACTCCAACTAATGAATCCGACTACTCGAGTGAATCCAAGGAGGAGGAACCCGGAGAAGAGAAATCTTCTGATAACAATTAATCACGTAAAACGTCAACTACCCTTATTCACCTCGTACAAGGAGTTAGTCAAGAGAACAAAATTCTACACAAATTGGATATCACCTAGTGCATGGAACCGTTCAAACGAAAGTAAAGATTCTCCGACAGTATCTCAAGTTCACAATCGTATATATGGTGAGAAGTGAAGCTATTTCGACTAGAAGTTGAACAACAAAAGACTTGGTGCGATATTGAGAAAGACTTTGTGGTTTACGAAGAGAACATAAAGAATATGTACGACACTATGACTGAACTTCTCGAAGAACGTAATACACATTTTCAACAAATAGAACAAAGTCGCGAACATAGAAACTTTGGAACAACGTGTGAAAGACATAGAACATGGATTAGATCAATCTTGTGCTGTAGGAAAAGCCTTAGTGGAGATGGGTAAGACTATCACCAACTCAATTATTCCCATAACTACTTTTATTTAACCTACCTAGGTGGGTCTTGTGCCTACGAAATAAATTTTGCGAGAACTCTTGATTTTGCCATGAGAAGATTTATTTTCTCATACTAGGTCATTTGATCAAATAAAAATGCAAGCAATTTACATTAAATTTATTCCCACATGGTTATGTGAATTTACTTCTTATGATGTTGTGTATGTGTTGATTTGTGATTGTCTATTTTATTGCATGAATAGTGAGTGATCTTTAATTTAGTTCCTTTGTGTTAAGAATCATGGTGCCAAGAAGAGGAGGTGCATAAGGAGCCGACCGAGGAATTGGTTGAGGAGCTGATCGAGGTGTACGCAAAAACTAAAGGATGGAACAACTAATCAACGAGAGAGTGGTTGATGCAATGGTTGATTACGAAGATGAGAGAGCCAACGCTGATAATGGAACAAGAACTACAAACTTCGTAACAAGGGGAGCGGGACAATCCGCTAGACCATGTACCTACAAGGATTTTCTAAGCTGCAAACCACTGAACTTCAATGGAACTGAAGGAGTTGTAGGATTAGCTCGATGGATGGAAAAGATAGAAGTCTCCTTTCAAATCAGTGTATGTTATGAAGAGAACATGTTAACGTTTGTTACTTTCACACTACTTGAAGGTGCACTGACTTGGTGGAATACTCTTTCTCAAACACTGGGGATTGACACGACTTATGAGATGACATGGGAGGAGGTCAAAGTGTTGATGACTGAAGAGTATTGCCTAAGTGTGACAACCGTCACTCTGTCCGTCTCTATTTAGTCTTGTATGTCTGTAGTTCATTACGATTACTTACATACAAAAACAAAATTAGTTTCCTATTACCATGTTGTTGTGTGTTTATGATATGTATCTTGTGTGTGAAATTATGTTATGCTATACGTGCACAAGTAGATAGTCCCCGATATATGAGCTTCTAGATGCTTTAACGAATAATCTTGTGTTCTTGTGTTATTTGAGTTAGTGAAACTTATTAGACAATTAAGAATTCTCGTCTTCGATACTAAAACAATTATATACTTAACTAATGACTCCGAGTAATTTCTATCTTATGAATTCCGCTTTTGGGAATCGTCCGGTACTTGTACACGAAATTCGAATTTTGTTTTAGAACTGACTGCGTCACAATAGTACTTCCATGCGTCACAGTCGCGACCTAGATCAGTTTTTGTTACTCATTTGTTGAATGGTTGAGTCGGGTTCTTAGCCATCGGTCCGTGTTTTGGCTCCGTAACTGGTCACAAACAACCCCTAGTCAATTCCTAACCCTAATGCATACATATATAAACCACATTATAAGAAAACCCTAGTTTTCTTTTCGTACTCTTTCTAGTTGTCTCCTATCACAACACCAGACCTCATTATTCCATTTTTGGAGTTCCTTTCTGATCATCATCATCATTCGGACAAGTAAAAAGCTATTGTGTGGTTAGGTAATCTTTTTCTTTTCGTTTTGTTCCATCTTGAGTTGCTTAGCCGATAGTCATATTCAGTTTTTGATCTTGTGTTCTGTTAATTTTATTAAGGTTGACTACTAGATCATTCTCAGTAGCTTTGGAAGGTTCTTTTCGTGTTGGTTAACATCTAAATCGTGTTCAAGAGTCCAAGAAATCGTATCATCTTTAAGACGTATCATTCTATAAGTATAAACACTAAATCGTATTTATCTTTCAATCATTTGTTATATTGGCATGGATCGTGTTTATGTTTTGGATTAAATCTTATCCTATATCATTCATAAACTGATATATCATCATTGGAATCGTACATGCAAGTTCTTATACAAAGCGTCATTTAAAAACTGTAATTAAAAGGTCTATATATGTGTAATATTGATAACTAGCTGATCTGAAATTTGACTTGTCTTGTACGGATAATAAGTCTCAAATGGTTTTGTATTTGTAACTGTGGTCTAAACCACAATTGTAGCTCTCAAAATCTATTTTCTGTAAATATAAGACTCGCCGTCCAGTTATTTATCAAACTCTCAGAACCAATAATTTAGTGAGGTCAAATCTGAAATCTTAAAACGGTATTCTTAGGTTCTTACAACTTGAATATGTGTAACGATTTAGCAAGACTAATTATAGTAAAACTGATTATTATAATCTCATAACAGGACTAATATTTCACCAAAAGGGTTTGGATCATTTGTGTACTCGTTGAATTTCTCAAAGTCGTTTTAAAACTCAAACTATTGAAATTGGTATTTTGGACAGATTCCATAAGTTATTTTGTAACGACCTTAACTCTGTAATAAATAACTTAATTTTATCATATCCAGGTTCCTCGATTTATCCCTCTTAGTCTACTTTCCTTACATATAAGATTAATCGTCTAACTCTTTCTCAAACTCGATTTGTGGCAGTTTTAGTGGTCTGGGGTACTTGCTGAGTTTCAACCTTCATAACTAATTCTATCATTTTATATAAAGTTAATAAGTAATATGCAACGGTTAATTGGACACATCTAAACATACATTAAACATGATTAAATCTTTTAAAAAGGAAACGTACTCACAAGTATTTACTTATACTTATTAGGGAAGCTCAACGTATAGACGGGACTAACTTGTGACCTACCCCATTAGACATACTTTTACACTACTAGAGTAGTGTCATCATTTACTACATTAAAGGTGAGTTCATTGCCCCACTTTTTACTTCTTTATATGTTTTAAACAAATCGGGGGAAAGTAAAGCTCAACCCAGAATGGATATTGATAAATGGTTTCATCACTTAATATAAATAGATATTTGTATTTATGGAAACCTTCTACTTTTGGATACTTACTATATTTGGAAACTTACCATAAATAGATATTCCTATTTATGAAAACTTACTACATTTGGAATTCATAAAACGTGTAACAAACCGTAATGCTTAACTTCCAAAAGTATTATGGGATACTAGTTGTGATGATTATTTGCTTCAACATGCTCATTAGTAGATTTCAACTAATGGAGTCTTCTTATGGTAGCGTGGCTACCTACATATATTACTTGTTCAAACGTGCTCGTTAGTAGATATGTTCTACTAACGGAGTCTTCTAAACGTGCTCATTAGTATGTGTCTACTAATGGAGTCTACTTGCGGTAGCGTGGATACTACGGATGATTACGGATATTTGTAGATGATTGTTTCTTACTATTTACATGCATTAGTTACACGTATTTTATACATTACTGTTGGAGTGAGATTTGGATTTCTTTCTATTACTTTTCACTTACTACTCAATGAACTCGCTCAACATTATGTTGACTTTTAAGCTTTACTTTCAGGTAATGAGCACGCATATGACTTGGCTTATGGGACTGGACTCTAGAAGACTTTAGGATTTGCATTGCATTGTGGCACTTCTGTTTAGACATTATTTCTTTGGATTTATTTTCGGGTACTTTTGATACGTTGCTTGGTTGTTTGTTGGATATTATGCTTGTAGTGATTGACGTATTCGTGTACCAAGGATTTCTACCTTGGGCATGGCGACGTCATTACACACTATCTTTTCATTTATCATATAGACTATCTACTTACCATTTGTGTTTTGACGATCACCAATTGGCCATACCCCGCGTTTCCGCCACTGGAAGGGTGTGACAGATTGGTATCAGAGCACATGGTTATAGAGAACAAGGTGGTTTTGCCTAGACTATAACTATGAGTCATCATATAGATTCTTTTATGGATCTTTTCATTGATTTCCTTACGTCTCAGTACTCGCACGCGCCGACTCATTCGCCTATAAAAGACGGCGACCCATACCAACTTTTCGACGGTGAAGAATTTCTTACTTGATTTATTCTTTACATTTATGTTTCTTAATCACATCTTTTATTACTATTTGAATCTTGATATAACTCTTATATTTCAATCCTTAATCTTTATATGTTAGTATTATGATAATGGACATGGGGAGCGAACATGTATATGAGACGAGGTGGATATAATTATGGGTGTATAACGTAATTATATCCATAGCGGGTCATACATATGTTTACATGACCATGTTTGTAGTTATAATGCAAAACATACCAAAATCTCATTCTTTGAATTGTTTGATCATATCTCTTACTTAAATTCACAATTCGGGTTATGCTAACGCATGCTTGTTCCATTTCTTATGTAGATGCCTCCTCGTAAACTTACTCAGGCTCAAGTAGTTGCTCTTGTCGCTCAACAGCTAGTTGTTTTACCTAACGATTGTGGTACATGTGATGCGTTTTCAAGTGATCAAGACGTGATATTGGTGATTGTGAGTGAAGGTTACGAAGGAACGAGGGCTAAAGGAGTTTTCTTGATCACTGCTACACATTTGGGAGGACAACAGAAGACGGGAACCGTCTGATCAATGACTACGTCGTAGTCATGGAGCACCGCGACGCAGTTCTTAGCTGAAGATAGGGTTTTTTTTTTGGAAACAAGCCACTGCGACGCAGTCACTTAAGTCGGTCAAAATCGAATTTTTCTATTTTACTTTTCTTTTTGCATATTTTTGTTTCTTTTGTTTACCCTATAAATATGGACGAATTTTATTGTTTAGAACTCCGTTTTTGATCATTAATCCAAGGTTTTTCACCTTTTCTTTGAGTTGTTGTAACAATTCGTCTTTGTTTCGATATTAGAACGTGTTTTCTAAGCTTGAAACGTTAACAAATCGATAGGTCTCGATTGTGTTAACACTTGTTGATTGAATTATAGGTCTAATTCAGTTAGTATTCTATCCTTTACTATTATTCCGCTGCAAATATGTATCATTAGTGGTATCAGAGCCATAGTTGGCTCATGATCTTGCTTTTGTTCTTCGTGTTCTTCAATTTTCAGTAAAAAAAAAAGAAAAAAAAATTCGAAAAAAAAAAGAAAAAGAAAAAATGAATTTTGAAGATCCTGAATTTTTAAGAAGTCTTAGAGATGATTTAATCAACGTACAAGATGGTGTTCAACGACAACCAATGAGAGGTGATCATAAAGAATTTAAGGTTAACGAGTTGTCGGAATTTACGGGAGGTACAGATCCGGAAGCATACCTTGAGTGGGAACGACTATCGAACGTTTGTTCGATTTCAAGGAGTTAAACGATGAAAAGGGTTGCAAATACGTAATTCTTCATTTGGGAAAGAGTGCTTCGTTATGGTACGAAGCAGTAAAGAATAAAAGAATTCATGATGGAAGAGGGAAAATCAATTCATGGGATTCCTTAAAAAGGAAACTCCAAAAAAGGTATGTTCCAACCTCACATCGTATAGCCACTTATCGGAAGATTGTGTAGCTCAAGCAAGGGAAGATGGGAGTTGGGGAATACATCGATGAGTTCAATAGAGGAGATCGAGGAACAAAAGATGTCAAGATTCTTGCGAGGTTTAAATTACAACAAAGATAATGTTGTTGATTTATAGCCTTATGCGGATTATGATACTTTATGCAATTTATGTTTGAAGTTGGAAGCTCAATTAAAGTCGACGTATGGGGGAAGTTCGCATACTGATTTTTCTAAAGTCAAGTAGGTGGGGAAAATTGATTTTTCGGAAAAGGTTAGTGTTCCGGGTGGATTGTCTAGTAGTTCTTCTAATACCCCTACCACAAAATCTTCTCCATTTACTTCTAATGCACCTTTTGTGCCACGGGAAAGCAACTTGTCCAAAACTCGTTGTTTTAAGTGTCAAGGTTTTGGAGACTTTCAAAACTCTTGACCAAATAAAAGAGTTGTAACTTAAAGAGAAGCGGTGGAGATTCAAGATGAGATGTTTGAGGAGGAGGTTCAAGTAGATAAAGAGGTAAGTTATGATACCTATGGAAACAAAGAAGAAGAAGAAAGGTATGAAGCTCCTAACGTGGAGACAACATTGGTTCTTAGATCATTACAAACCCAAGTGGTTACTACCGATTTTGATCAAAAGGATAAATTGTTTCACACCAAGTGTCAAGTTAAAGACAAGTGGTGTAGCTTGATTCTCGATGGAGGGAGTTGCACGAATGTGTCTTCAAGCGAGATGGTAAGCAAGTCGGGATTGGCTACTATGGCCCATCCTAGGCCGTATGCACTTCATTGGCTAGATGATGGGAACAAAGTCAAGGTATCCAAATAAGTTCGTGTTGGATTAACTTTGAGTTCATATGTGTATGAAATCTTATGTGATGTTATTCCTATGGATGCATGTCACATCTTGTTGGGTCGTCCAATTTGATCGAAATTTATACATAGGGGGAAAAGTAACGAGTATGAGTTGAAGGATGATGGAAAGAAGATTGTGCTGAAACCAATGACTTCTCAAGCGGTTCGAGCAATGAGTACCAATTCAAAGGCGAAAACAACCCATACCATGTTAACTAGTGAAAGAGAAGCGGAGAGCATAATAAAAAAGGTGAGACAATATTTTTATTGGTTGCTAAGGATAACTCATTGACAAATTGGCTTAAAACTCCCACGGGTCGATTGGAGAAATTATTGGTGGAGTTCATGGATGTTTTTTTGGATGATTTTCCATCGGGTTTACCTCCTATTAGGGGGATTGAGCATCAAATTGATCTTATTCCGGGTAGTCCATTACCGAATAAGGCGGCTTATCGTTGCAATCAGGAGGAAACTAAGGAGTTACAAAGCAAATTGGAGAATTTAAGGATTGAGGGTATGTACGAGAAATTTTGAGTCCTTGTGTCGTTACGGTTTTACTTGTTCCTAAGAAAGATGGAACATGGCGAATGTGTATTGATAGTAGGGCGGTGAATAATATTACTATCAAGTATAGGTTTCCAATTCCAAGACTTGATGACATGCTAGATGAGTTATATGGTTCGGTGATCTTCTCCAAAATTGATTTGAGGAGTGGATATCATTAAATTCGTATGCTCGAAGGAGATAAATGGAAGACGACGTTCAAGACGAAGCATGGTTTGTATAAGTGGACCGTTATGCCTTTTGGTCTCAGTAATGCACCTAGCACTTTCATGAGATTAATGAATGAGGTACTATAAGAATTTTTGGGTAAGTTTGTGGTAGTATATTTGGATGACATCTTGGTATATAGTAAAAGTGAGGAAGAACATGTAGATCACTTGAGGCTATTGTTTGAAACACTTCGTTCTCAAAAACTTTACGGAAAAAAAAAGTGTTCGTTTGGAGTAGATAATGTGGTGTTTTTGGGGTATGTTGTCTCGAAGGATGGAATTTCGGTGGATCAAACCAAGATTAAAGCTATCAACACTTGGCGTATTCCCACTATTATTACCGAGGTTCGTTCGTTTCATGGTCTTACATCTTCTAATAGGCGTTTTATTCGTGATTTTAGCTCAATTACTAGTCCTATTACTAATTGTTTGAAGAAAGTGAAATTTTGATTGGAGTGATGATGCTGAAATGGCTTTTGAGATCACTAAGGAACGTTTATATGCGGCACCAATTTTAGCATTACCAGATTTTTAACAACCATTCGAAGTGGAATGTGAAGCTAGTGGATTGGGAATTGGAGTGGTTTTGATTCAAGCTAAGCGTTCAATTGTTTATTTTTCGGAAAATTTGGTTGGAGCTAGATTGAAATATTGCACTGATAAATAATTCTATGTTATTATTCGGGCCCTTGATCATTAGAGTCATTATTTGAGATCCAATCACTTTATTCTTCATTCAGATCATGAGTCATTAAAATATATCAATGGACAACAACAGTTGAGTCCAAGACATGCCAAGTGGGTGGAATTCTTGCAATCTTTTTATTTACCTTCAATATATAAAGTTGGCAAGAGTGATGTGGTGGCAGGTGCTCTCTCTCGAAGGTATACTCTTTTATCTACTATTGATGTTCGTTTGTTAGGTTTTGAAACGCTAAAAGATTGTTATGTGATAGATGGAGATTTTGGAGAGATATTTGACAAGTGTCAATCCGGGGCGTTTGGAGAATACTTGGTTCAAGATGGGTTCCTCTTCAAACGTAATTATTTATGTGTTCCTAAGCATTCTATTCGTGAATTGTTAATTCAAGAAGCACATGGTGGAGGATTAGCAGGTCACTTTGGAATAGCAAAGACGTTGGAGATGCTTAAAGAGCATTTCTTTTGTCCAAAGATGTTAGGAGATGTGACATATGTGGTGGGAAAATGTGTTACTTGTCACATGTCGAAAAGTTCTTTTAAACCGGGTTTATACACTCCTTTACCGGTTCCGGTTCACCCATGGGAGGATGTTTCGATGGATTTTATTGTTGCTTTGCCACGTACTCAAAGAGGTAAGGATGATATCATGGTGGTAATTGATAGGTTTTCAAAGATGGTGCATTTTGTGGCTTGTCATAAAACAAATGATGCTAGTAATGTGCCGGACTTATATCATCGTGAGATAGTTCGACTACATGATATTCCTAAGACCATTGTTTCGGATAGATACTCTAAGTTTCTTAGCTATTTTTGGAATACATTGTGGAGGAAGGTTGGGACTTTTCCTTAGTACTTCTCATCATCCTCAAACGGGTGGTCAAACGGAAGTTACTAATCGAACTTTGGGAACATTGTTACGGGGATTGGTTAGAAAGACACAAAAGGATTGGAGTATTAAGCTTGCACATGCCAAGTTTGCTTATAATTGGTCACCTACTCATGCTACGGGTCATTCTCCGTTTAAAATTGTTTATGGAGTTAACCCATTTGTTCCTTTGGATCTTATTCCATTACCAAAGGATGGGTTGGTTCATCCGGATGCCGATTCAAAGTTAAAGTCTATGATGAAGCTTCATCAACAAGTTCGTGATCGTATTGAAGTTATTAATGCGGAATATCAAAGGAAATCAAACAAGCATCGGAAGCCTAGAGTGTTTAATGAAGGTGATTTGGTGTGGTTGCGTTTGAGGAAAGAACGATTTCCAAATAAACAAAAGAACAAGCTTATTCCACGAGCCCAAGATCTATACAAAATTATTACAAGGGATAATGATAATGCATACAAGGTTGACCTTCTGGGAGATTATGGAGTTCATGCTACTTTTATTGTCGGCGATTTGTCTCCTTATCTTGATGATGATGGTATTTCGGAATTAAGGAAAATTCATTTTAAAGGAGGAGGGGATGATGCTGTTTCAAGTGATCGAGACGTGATATTGGTGATTGGGAGTGAAGGTTACGAAGGAACGATGGCTAAAGGAGTTTGCTTGATCACTGCTACATATTTGGGAGGAAAACAGAAGACGGGAAACCGTCTGATCAATGACTGCGTCGCATTATGGAGCACTGTGACGCAGTGCTTAGCTGACGACGGGACTTTCGTTTCGGAAACAAGCCACTGTGACGCATTGGTTAAGCACTGAGGCGTGGTCGTTTAAGTCGGTCAAACGGAAATTTTCTATTTTACTTTCCTTTTTGCATATTTTTGGTTTCTTTTGTTTCCCTTAAATAGGGACAAATTTTATTGTTTAGAACTCAGTTTTTATCATTAATCCAAGGTTTTTCACCTTTACTTTGAATTGTTGTTACAATTCGTCTTTGTTTAGATATTAGAACGCGTTTTCTAAGCTTGAAACGTTAACAAATAGATAGGTCTCGATTGTGTTACCACTTATTGATTGAATTATAGGTTTAATTCAATTTATATTCTATCATTTACTATTATTCTGCTGCAAATTCGTATCAACAGGTCACTGCTGCTGTTCAACAAGCACCACATCAGCCTAACCAGCCTAATAAACCCAACCAACCCAATCAAAGATGCACTTATAAAGTGTTTCTGAACTGTAAGCCCACAGAGTTCGATGGCAAGGGCGGGGCCCTTATCCTTAATCAGTGGTTCGAACAGGTTAAGTTAGTGTTCGACATCAGTAACTGCGGTGATTAGAACAGGGTTCGGTACGCTACACACCTCCTTAAGGGAAAAGCCCTCACTTGGTGGAATTTAGAACTTCAGACTAGTGGCAGGGAAGCTGCACTAGGTATGACTTGGGATGATTTGAGAGCCCTTATGTTGGAAGAATTTTGTCCTCGTAACTAGATGAAGAAATTGGAGGTGGAGTTTTCGCATAATACCATGGAAGGAGCTAACCTTACATCCTACGTCGATCGCTTCCATGAGCTTGCACGTCTTTTCCAGAGATGGGGAGTCTCAACGCATTGAGCATTTCATTTATGGTTTACACCCCGCGGTTCGTCGTTCGTTGAGGTTAATGATCATCCCACCATTCAGAGCGATATTCAGCGGGCTGGAGATATCAACGATGATTTGGTTCGAGACGGTATATTATCGGTTGAGAAGAGGAAGGATCGTAGTGACGAGGAGCAGGAAAAGTCCAAGAAGGTTAAACGAGATTCGGGCCAGTCTAGCAGTAGCTCGAAGTTTGGGTATACTGGTACACTTCCTCTCTGCTAGAAGTGTAGTCATCATCATGAGAAGCACCTGTTATGCACTTGTTAGCGATGTCAATGGAGAGGCTATGTGGCCACATATTTCCGTTCCAGGTCGTTCGTTGTCGTGCCTGTTAATGTAGTGAGGCCTAATGCTTGTTTTGGTTGTAGGAATACTGGTCATTTCTTCGAGATTGTCCTCGCAAGCAGGAGACTGTTGGTCAAGCTAACCCACCGCAGACCGCTCAGGGAAATCAAGGAAATCAGGGTGCTCCAAACACTCGGGCTCGTGCTAGATCATACATATTGGGAGCTGCGGAGGCACAGCAGGATCCGAACGCCGAAGCTGGTACTTTTTCCTAAACAATCCCTTTGTCTCTGTTTTATTCGAATCGTGTGATGATATTATATCCCTTAATTGTGCGCCCTTATCCTTTCGGTGATTCGTTTTCGTGACGGTATTTTTCCACTTGAATTTCGGGACAAAATTCTCTATAGCTTTCTCTACAAGCCTACAAGCTTAGCTTTAGTGGGGGATATTGTGACAACCGTCACTCTGTCTATCTCTAGTTAGTCTGGTATTCCTGTAGTTCATTACCGTTACTTACTTAAAATTCTTTTTTTTAGTTTCCTATTACCATGTTGTTGTGTGTTTATGATATGTATCTTGTGTGTGAAATTGTGTTATGCTATAGGTGCACAAGTAGATAGTCCCCGATAGATAAGCTTCTAAATGTTTTAACGAATAATCCCGTGTTCTTATGTTATTTGAGTTAGTGAAACTTATTAGACAATTAAGAGTTCCCCTCTTCGGTACTAAAACAATTATATACTTAACTAATGACTCTGAGTAATGTCTATCTTATGAATTCCGCTTTTGCGAATCGTCCATTACTTGTACACGAAATTCGAATTTTGTTTTAGAATTGAGTGCGCCGCAGTCGCAACCAAGATCAGGTTTTTCTAACTCGTTTGTGGAATGGTTGATTCGGGTTCTTACCCATGGGTTCCGTCTTTTGGCTCAGTAACCGGTCCCAAACAACCCCTAGTCAACTCCTAACCCTAATGCATACATATATAAACCACATTATAACAAAACCCTATTTTTCTTTTCATACCCGTCGCCTATCACAACACCAGCCTTCATTATTAGATACTTGGAGTTCCTAGCAGATCATCATCAAAATTCGGTCAAGTAACAAGCTATTGTGTGGTTAGGTAATCTGTTTCTTTTCGTTTTGTTCCATCTTGAGTTGCTTAGCCGATAGTCATATTCAGTTTTTGATCTTGTGTTCTGTTAATCTGATAAAGGTTGATTACTAGATCATTCTCAGCAGCTTTGGCGGGTTCTTTTCGTGTAGCATCCAAATCGCGTTTACGAGTTTAATAAATGGTATCATCTTTAAGACATATCATTCTAAGGGTATAAACCCTAATTCGTATTTTTATTTTAATCATTTGTTATATTTTCATGGATCGTGTTTATGTTTATGATTAAATCTGATCTTAGATCATTCATAAACTAATATATCATCATTGGAATCGTTCATGCAAGTTCTTATACAAATCGTCATTTAAAAACCCTAATTAAAAGGTCTATATATGTGTAATATTGATAACTTGTTGATCTGAAATTTGACATGTCTTGTGTCTCAAATGCTTTTGTATTTTTAATTATGGTCTAAACCAAAATTGTAGCTCTCGGAATCTATTTTCTGGAAATATAAGACTCGTCGTCCAGTTCTTTATCAAATTCTCATAAACTGTAACTTAGCGAGTGGGGGTCAAATCTGAAATCTTAAAACGGTATTGTTAGGTTCTTACAACTTGAATATGTGTAATGATTTAGCAAGACTAATGATATTGTAAAACTGATTAATATAATCTCATAACAGGTCTAATATTTCACCAAAAAGGTTTGGATCATTTGTGTACTCGTTGAATTCCTCAAACTCGTTTTAAAACTCAAACTATTGAAATTGGTATTTTGGACATATTCCATAAGATTTTTTGTAAAGACCTTAACTCTGTGGCCATCTGAGTCTACTTTCCGTACATATAAGATTCATCATCTAACTCTTTTTCAAACTCGAGTTATGGCAGTTTTAGTAGTCCCTTTATATCTAATTCTATCCTTTTATCTAAAGTTAGTAAGTAATATGCAACGGTTAATCGGACACATCTAAACATACATTAAACGGGATTGAATCTTTTAAAACGGAAACGTACACACAAGTATTTAGTTATACTTATTAGGGAAGCTCATCGTATAGTCGAGACTAGCTTTTGACCTACCACGTTAGATAGACATTTACACTACTTGAGTAGTGTCATCCTTTACTACACTAGAGGTGAGTTCATTGCCCCACTTTTTACTGCTTTATATGTTTTAAATAAATCGAGAGAAAGTAAAGCTCAACCAAAATGGATTTTGATAAATGGTTTCATCACTTACTATAAATAAATATTTTTATCTATGGAAACCTTCTAGTTTTGGATACATACTATATTTGGAAACTTACCATAAATAGAAATTCCTATTTATGAAAACTTACTACATTTGGAGTTCATAAAACGTGTAACAAAACTTAATGCATAACTTTCAAAACTATTATGGGATACTGGTTGTGATGATTACTTGCTTCAACGTGCTCATTAGTAGATTTCTACTAATGGAGTCTTCGTATGGTAGCATGGCTACCTACATATATTACATGTTCAAACGTGCTCGTTAGTAGATATGTTCTACTGACAGAGTCTTCTAAACGTGCTCATTAGTATGTGTCTACTAATGGAGTCTACTTGCGGTAGCGTGGCTACTACAGATGATTACGGATATTTGTGGATGATTGTTTCTTACTACTTACATGCATTAGTTACACGTATTTTATACATTAGTGTTGGAGTGAGATTTGGATTTATTTCTATTACTTTTCACTTACAACTCAATGAACTCGTTCAACATTATGTTGACTTTTAAGCTTTACTTTCAGATAAAGAGCAGTCATAGGAATTCGCTTATGGGACTGGACTCTAGAAGACTTTAAGATTTGCATTGCATTGTGGCACTTCTATTTAGACATTATTTCTTTGGATTTATTTTTGGTTTTCCCGCCTAAGTACTTTTTATACGTTGCTTTGTTGTTTATTGGATATTACGCTTGTAGTGATTGACGTATTCGTGTACCAAAGATTTTTACCTTGGGCATGGAGACGTCATGACACACTATCTTTTCATTTATCATATAGACTGTCTCTTACTTACCATTTGTGTTATGGCGATCGTCAATCGGACATACCCTGCCTTTCCGCCACTGACGGTGTGTGACACCAAGGAACGAAATTCAAAAATTGGAAGTTGAATTTTAGGAATTGACTTGTATGTATAACATGTTTCATCGTATGCATGAAATGTTGGGTCATATTTGTATTGGATCTTTTATATAGTCTGTTACATCATATATGTATTGAATCGTTTATATAATTTGTTGCATCATATTTTTGTTTTTCACCTTATGTTTAATCTGTTGAATTATATTTGTATTGGATCATATATATTATATGTTGCATTTTATTATTAATTCTATTCCATCATATTTATACATTTGTTGAACTATTTAAATCACTGTTAGAAATATGATTCAATAATATCGAACGATAACGAATTAAAATGTTAATTCGATTTTACGTCACTACATTATCGTAAACGTTTTATGGCATCATGGTTAAAACATTTGTTACTTTACAATTATTGGATCATAGTTGAACTATTATAGTACACATATTAAGAAACTTGTTATAACAACTTAAAAGAAAAAGGAAAGAAAAAAACCCCGTAAATTATAGTAAAATTAATTAAATTAACAAAGAAAAAAATCAAAGAGTAAGTAGAGTATTTGAAATAGATATACTATTACATATACTAACGAAAAGGAAATGAGATGTGACATAATGAATAGTGACGTAAGTATGCCTATATGGTTATTTTATTTTTCTTTGACTTTTTTCTTTACACTATTAAATAAGGTTATTATTCGTTTATATTAGTTGATTGTTAATTTTTAGTTTAAGCCTTTTATTTTTTGGTTATATTTTTTTCTTTTCAAATATTTGATTAACTTTTATTTTTTGTGTTTTGCTATTAAATAAAGTAATTACGTCTTATTTTTGCCTATTGATGATTTTTTATTTTATTTATTTTTTTTGGATTACATTAATTTTTTTTAAGGTTATACTATTAAATATTTAAATTATATATTGATTTCAATTGATTTGAATTTTAGTTTATTTTTCTTTTGGGGTTATGTTTTTTTTTTAACTTTTCCCAATGTTAGATTATTGTTTTTATTTTTTAGCTAGCGATTAAGATATAAGATTTTAAATTCATTGCAATGCTCGATATAAAGACCAATAGTGTGACAACCGTCTAAAATTCATGTGATTCTCACTTACTACATCGGTTCGAATCTTTAGTTACTCTCGTTATTATGTTCATATTGTTCTAGTTCGTACTTATTGAGTCCTTATTTTGTCGGAATCAAAGTCGGAATCAAATTATAAATCCTAACACCAAATAAATTACACAAGAACTTGACTAAGTTCATAACGGAAACTAATAAGATTCTGGTCCTTAACTAACTATAACGGAAAACTTAAAACGTCACCGAGCTGAAAAAGCCTTCTAGCCGACGGCTGTAGGCTTTTAGCCAGCGGCTGAAGCCCAGCAGACGGCTGGATATGGTCAGCCGGCGACTGAAAGCCGCTAACTGTGCCTAGGTGACTCATTTTTGCATGAAAATTTATTGGACCAACCATATTGGCTCGGGACTGGGCAGAATTAACTGCCATTTGGGGTCCCAAGACCAGTCTTGGCTTCTTTCCCACCTCCCCATTTCATTTTCATAATCACATTTCACAATTCAAAAACACCTAGTTACTCTCTCTCTAAATCCCTCTCACTTTCTCTCACGAAAACTCAACTAAAACAGAAACATTGCAACATAATCAGTCCTCAAAACACATAAATCAACCACCCAAACTCATCAAAATCGTTCTAGAGTAAAGGGGTATCAAAGAGGAGGCTTTAAATCGGTTTTTTGGAAGATTTTCTCTATCATTTTGGAGCTAGAATCACATCCAACCGTCACCTTGCTTTTTCCTTCGTTAGAACCCTTTCATTTTACTCTTTTTACTTAAATATTTGATTGCATGTAGGATATATAAACTGAAAAAGTGATTTTATAAAAATCTAAAACGTTTTCTTGCTTAAAAACTAGTTCTTTTATAATAGATCTACCTTTTATCATATAAATCCGAAAGAAACAATGACTTTTACTCTATAAATGAATATATTTGATAAATAACAGTTTGCATGTTCGAATCTAACACTAAAACGAGCTAAAAATCGAAAAATAACGAAATCTAGAAACTGGCCGGCGGCTGAAGGCACTCAGCCGACGGCTAAGGTCCAGCCGCTGTCTGGATCCTGCTGTTCGTAAAATATGTCGTTTTAAGAGCTTTAAACGTGAAAATAAGCTAAAATAAGTTACCACATATTGTATATTTTTAAAAGCTTACTGTTTTTAATAAAGAAACTGTTTGGGAAAGATTGAGGATTTGAAACCTTTGTATTAACGTTCATATTGGTTAAAATGCATGGTTTAAAGCGGGAAAGTGGTTTTGAAATTGGACTTAATTTTTATAGCGCGGAAGCGCTGCCCAAATTTCACCGTAAAATATACCCAAATTCAGTAACTTAATGTTTTTATAACTTATACATATTGACCTTGGACATTGACACTTTTTGGACTTAATTGGACTTACCGGACTATAAAACGTACACGAACACATTGAACCTTATAAACTTTCCGTAATAATCTTTTGGGACAGAATCTAAAGTATAAGAAATTGGGATTTAAGATGTTAATTTGGAACTTAACATAACTTTAATCATACTAATAAAACTTACACAACATTCCGGTGTTTTAGGTTATCTTTTATTTCCGATGTATTCCGCTCCATCCGTGATTGTTCATATGTTTTCTTCGCAAACCGTGAGTTACAACCCCACTTGTTTTACTATTTATGCTTTAAACATTTATTTGGGGGAAACATAAGATTGTATGCTATGTAACTTTCGAAACTGTTTGCTATTCGTTGGTACATTTGAAATTATGAAACTTTATTGAAACTTTGGGAAACTTGTGTGAAACTTTGAAACGTTTTTGAAACTTATGAAACTCGTATACTTTGGAAACTAGTACGAAACTTGGAAGCTTGTGAAACTATTATGCGTATATGTGTTGTCACTCCTTAATTGGTTAACTAAATTTAGGATACTTGTTAGAGAACCAATCCTTGATGAAAAATATAAACCCGTAAGTGATTACTGCTATTTTTAGAAACATAACTCAGTTGTCCCGTTTTTGGTTCGGAAACTTTATACACTATTAGCAATAGTCGTTAGTATTATGAGTATCGATACTTAGGAGAGGTCACTCCTTACTCAGGGTTAGCGACCTAAGTACATATTACTAAGATTCAGTTGGAAACTCAATGAAACATTTTGGGGCTAGATCCTGACCAGACAATATGTTTAGTGTAAACTTACTATTTATATTATGCCAAGTGATTGATACGAGTTACTAATTTAGTTAAGCGCATATTACCCACGCATATACTTTTTAGCGATGGATTCCGCTTCAACTTTTATCATAAGAATTTTATTTTTACTTATGTGTGCACGAAACTCCTTACTATTTATTTATATGTTCTCGCGTCGCTCCGATCCTTTTTACTTATGACGTAATCACATATATTGCTATTTTTGGAAACTTTTATCGAAACTCTAAACTGTAACTCACTCACTACTTTATGTAGTTGACACTTTATCTTATGTTTCAGGAAATTAGTGTAAGTGTCGGGATGCATGGCAAGGAAGGGTCGATTTGGTCACGCGAGGCGAACGTTGGGAAAGACCCTTTTGTTATTTTGGGAATTATTTTGGAAACTTGTATTTGTACTTGGATTAAACTTTGAACTGCTTGGTTGTTTTGAACTGTGAACTGTTTTTAATTTTTAAATGAAATGACTTGAATCGTTTAATTTGCTTATAACCGTGTAATGATATTCTTACTCTCACATTCTGTGTTTCCGCTATAACGGGGTGTGACCAATAGTTTTTAATTAATTAAGGGAGGATTTGACAATGAGGATTTAACAATAGACATCTTTATAATTCTTCTTATATTATTTATTAGATTTACTCTATAAATATACAATATAAAATTTAGAGTTTTATTTTTGATTATTAAGTTTTTTAAATTTGTTTCGGCTTATTTAGGGTGTTTATAAGCTTATTTAGATTTTGAGAAGTTAATAAACCTACCTTTTTCGACTTATGATCTTTATCAAGTAAACCTTATGACATAAGACAAACCATAATCTCAAGTAAATAAGCTTATAAGTCCAAGAAAATGAGTTTATAAGATTTTTAAAAGTTAAATAAACTCATATGCTGGGTAATAAATCGAAACAAACCTAGGACTGACAATTCGGTCGTGTAAGGGTTACTGGATCGTGTTTTTGTTGACCCAGACAATTTTGTGTCAATTTCGTGATGACCCAGTTTCGACCCAACTTAATTTCGAGTCGGGTTCGGTTCAATTTTTTTAAATTCGTGTTAGGTTTGAGTTGTGTTTCGGGTCGACCCATTTTACCGACACAAATTTTTTTACCTACTATTTATTGCCATTTTAAACCACAAATATTTGAAAAAAAATATAAATTATGAATTTAATAACAATAACAAATTGTCATTGTGTATAGATAAGTACTTAATTAATAGAGAAACTTACAAAAATAATCATCGTGTACATATATTTCAAAAATAATCCTATGATTTGTGAAAAGACTATGTGCCGGCTTTTTCGTCGCGAGAATTAAATGTGTTTGATAAAACGACGCAATAATTTGGTGTGATAATGTAGCTTAAGAATGTCGAGCAAAAATATGACATAATTTATACCTCTTGTTTAGGCGAGAGAATGTGACGTGACAACAAATCTATTCCTACGACAAGAAAAGTGGCGCGAGAACTTTTTACGAATTTGGTGATTAGTTTTGAAATATGTACGTGTTGAATAATTATTCTTTAATTTTCTCTAATTAGTATCTTATAGAAACAAATCTACTATTACTTATAATCTAAGGGAACCACACCATCTAAGGTGTGAGTTATCCCAAATAGTGGAATGGTGTGTATTTCAAACTCCTAACTCTTTAGTTGCCCTATGTTTTAATTACCATAATGGAGAGTTTTACTATGTCCTAATTCTTTAGTTGTCCAATGTTAAACCCCTAACTCTTTAGTTGCCCCATCTTTTAATATATGTTTTAATTACCATAATTGGGAGTTTTACTATATCCTAACTCTTTAGTTGCCCCATGTTAAACTCCTAACTCTTTAGTTGCCCCATTTTTTAATATTTTAGTTTAAGTATCATAATGGAGAGTTTTACTATGTCCAAACTCTTTAGTTGCCCCATAACCTATAAATAACTGCTTTGTATTCCTCTTGCAAAATGATACAGGTGTTGGAAACTATGCAAATTAGTCTTGGCAAGTTGGTTGGCATGTCGTTCACCGATGGCCTACAAGACCATGTTTTCACTGTTTTGGCAACAGTTGATCGTCTATAAACTCAATCGGGTTGGTGCTACAAGAGTTGTGGAGAGTACAACAAAGAGTTAGTTGTAAAGGATGGTTTGTTTTTTTGTGATCTTTGCAATGACTTTTGCAAGTACCCTATGATAAGGTTGTTGTTTTGAGTTGTTTTATGTAGGGACTATGGTATTAACCTACCCAATTCCCGCCTTTTGTAATGTTTGTTTTCGTTGTTGCAGGTATAGGGTCCATGTGCATGTTGTTGATGAGACAAGTGATACAATATTTACCATTTTAAATTCCGTGGCGGAGAAGGTGTTTGATAAACCAAAGCCATATAGTATCAAGCGAAAAAATCTTTTGAGTCAATATCATTTGCAATATTAATTTGACATTTTTAGCCAACATAGTTAATTTTACAACTACGTGTCATAATTTCTATAACAATATTTTTTGTTTGGCATTTTATTGAGCAAAAATTCACAAACATTTGGATTATAATTATAACAAATCATATATGCGGACCCAAAAATTGGCACTTGTCTATCTATACGGACCCAAAAATTCACAAGAATCACACTAATTAATGGAAGTGTACACATGCACTTGAAACTCCTAACTTTTCAACTTATGCTAATTAATTTTGTTATGTTTGTTAAAGTCGACTATAATTATAACTAATCATATATAACTCAAAAGACGTGTTAGTAATTACAACATGATATTTCACTAATCCAAGACTTTAATTCGTGCCCATTGAGTTGAATAATTTTTTATTTTGTAAGTAACTAAAACAAGAGCATTAGTTAGCGACTTTTGGCAGTCTTTTCCATCCAGGTTATTTATAAGCATCTGAACCATATAAGGACCTCATGCTCTATCATATGTGTATCCCCCCAGCTATTCCCTATCTAGAATCAATGTTTGTAAACAAGAAACTTTAAAACGATTAAAAAGCAGAAAATGTTTGGTCATTTTATAAAGAAGCGTTTATTGGCATGTCATAGGTGATAATGTTGCAGTGAATCTCATTTTGTTATCCAATATACATGTGGCTTCGATATGTTTCGTATTAAAAACCCTAATAACAAACAATGCACTTTTTCAAGTTGTTTATTGTGTTTTTCAATTTGGTAAAAAGTAATCGAACATATGGATGTAAAATAAATTCAGTGTAGCATAATTGAAACATAATGAAACTACAGTGCTTTATAATTGCCTAATAATTACCTTTAGTTGTGACCTAAATCATAAATCGGACAAATCTTATACATTATTAACCTGATTAATTGGCAAGTACAAAACCATATACAAATCACAAAACAATTACGCTTCTTAATTTTGTAACCCCTATTTTCCATTTCATTTTTGTTATAACTACCTAATTAAAACCTTTAATTATGATTTAAATTACACCTTACGTATAAAAACATAATTTTCTAATAATGACCTTTAGTTGTGACCTAAATTATAATTGGGAAAAATCTTATACTTTTATAAATTGTGGTGTAAAACGACAAATCAGGTAGAGCTTGCACGCTCAATGTCTTTGGCTCAATTAGGTATATAAGAAAACATAAATCAATTCGCATGTGACATAATTCCCCAATTACTCTTACGGTACCGATTTTCAAAAAGTTTCAAAACAGCCCCCTAAAAAATTGCTCATTGTAGCAATAACCCTAATACAACTCCCATAATTTTATTCGAAGGATATCAAACCCGGTTAAAACAACCCGATTCGGATCATTGTTTGTGTCAAATCCATTAAAAATTGTAATCCCGCAACGCACGGGAATACGCCTAGTTTAAAAGGTTTCGGTTTATGTATCTATAATCTATAAATCTATAAATAATACTAAAACAAGGTTTTATGAATCCTATGTGGACACCATGTTGTTTTGCCAAGTAAGCCAAAATCCACATGTAATATTCTAATTTTTCTAAATTATTTTTTCAGTCCACCGTGTCTTTTTGTTAATCAGCAATAAATTCTTTTAAATTTTAAAAACTTGAACTAATAATCTTTTAACTAGGAAGCTTCCCGTGCGTTGCACGGGTTCGTTTCTTCTGCGTGTGTCGCGGTCCTGAGGTGGATAACGTTTGCTCCAACCGGTTTCTGTGTTTTTTTTTGTTGATGCTTCTGATATTGGCAGTTAGATTTTTGTTGTTGGTTGTTTTTGAAGGTGCCAATCCCGGGTAATTTGTTAGATACCCGTGTTTCGTACTACGATTTTCTGGGAGCATATCAGGTTTTTTTAGTTAGGCTTCATAGTATCAGAGGTAGTGAGCCAGTAGTTGTTGTATCTGTTCTTCAAACTTTAAAGACAATACCAAATCGGGCACGAAATTCAAGTGAAAGACGCAATTTGAATAGGAGAAGAATAAGCGTAATAAGTACCATTTATGTAATTTACTCTTAATAAGCAAACCTATGAATTTATCTTATCATAAGCCTATAGGCTGCTTATTAAAAATAAGCTAAAACAAACAAACAAACAGTCCCGGTTTGCTGTTTGTAAGTTTTTTTTGGTTGTTGAAGAAAATCACAAAATAGAAGTCAAAAGCATATAAGTATATACAAATTAACAAAAGATAGTATTATATTTAAAATACTATGCATTAATAAATCAAAAGAGCTTACTGTTTGGCTACATGTTGCTTTAAGATGATATCGAGCACCCTTAAGGCTTCCATCGAGTTCTCAGATTCCTGACCTCGTAATGCTTGTGCAATTGCTTGCATTGGGATTTTAGCTGCAAAACTCAGCTCCACTTTGAATGTCTTGGATTGGTATGCACGTTGCATTCTTTTCTTGTCAGCATCATTTTCTTTTTCTGGGCTGGCATTTCCATTGTTCCTGAATTTTCAAAATCACAATAGCCAAGTCAATTACCAGTTGTGTAACTTACACTGTAACCGCATATAAGTTGTTTCGTAATTTTAAGCATACCTATTTGAAGTCACACTATCAAGAACAACAGTGAACTCGAGTTTGTTTCTTGGTAGAGCACCAACAGTAAACAAACTTTTCTCACCATCATAAACGAACTCTTTGCCAGCAAATTCAGAGTCGCACGTTTCATGAACTCGATCAAGAATTTTTCGTCCTACACCTTTTCCATCTAAGGGGCGACCATCTTCGTAGAAAAGAGCAACCCATTTGTTTTCACGAAATTTCCTGAAACATGAATACACGGTCTATAAAAAGAAATACAAAAAAGCACCTTGTTAACTTCAATTATCGTTAGCATCTTTCTTCTAATTGTATTAGTAAGAACGGCTTCAACAAATTGATCAACTTTACACACTCATTAAAAACAGTTAAAACACTTAACTTAAAGTGTTTAAAATCCTAGAAATCGCCCTAATATTTTGATTCAAAAATTGTCATGAAAAGATATTTCTAAATTTTTACAGTTTTAAGTCCTTACTTGTCAATATTGACTACATTTTCATGTATTATTTTTATATACGAATTTTTTTTTATAAACGTTAGTGATTAGGTACGCCATTTAGGCATGCCGGTCATTTCTCAAATTACATAAATCAGTTCCTTTATCATTTGGGTTTACAATACCGTATAATAATAAAATAAAAAAATCGACAAAACTCTTTCTTATCACACTGTTTCCAGTGTGTCACACGAAACATAATACTAAAAGTAGCACATTGTGACGAACATATTCCAATATTAGCGCAGATTTGAAAATAAGTTAGCTAACCTGTATTCTCAAGGAGGTACATCCGGCTTTCAACATGTACAGTTCCTCAATCTTTTCTATAGGTGGCAGGATTGCGTCCAGCTCGTATAGCCCCTGCTGGATTCCAGCTGAAAGAGTTTTGAGGTTAATACTGTCTTCGTAATGTTGCAAGACGTGAAAGGTGCAAGTTTTTTAACGTACCTGAACTTGTAAGCTAACGATTTAACGCATATACTGTAACACTGGCATTACACCCCGTAAAAAGTTTACCCTTTTTGACTCGAGCCCATGTCAATATTACCCAACCCCTTCGACCCTTTTATCACCTCTTAATGAAAAGGATTTCCAGTTGAAGATTAAAATAAGTACATATTTGGAAAATAATTTAATTACGGAGAAGAAAATACTTCACTGTTACAACTGAAAATAAAAAACTTACACCAAGAGGTATCCACAGCTACTATAATAGAGTCGTCCATGCGGGTCAACTCCCAATAAATCTGCTCCTCGAATCGGTTTCACCACATTAATTTCTGGATTTTTCTTGTTAACAACACACTCGGGGCAATACCAATGAAATGCTGCAGGGCAGCCGCCACAGCATATCAAGTTGCCATCCATTTTACAAAGGCAACAGTCATCACCCGTTTCTTTTGCCTTATTTCTTTTTGCCTCCCATTACACAAATAATCTCTCTTTTCTCATTAAATTGTCATTAATAGTGAATCCCTGTATTAATTTCTTAAAAATCAGAATTTTTAAAACACGCAAACAACTACTTGTGTAACTATTAAAACGTTAAACATTTTCAAACACTGACCGAGCTTAAAAAAAATAAAAATAATACCTTCACAACCGAGGCAAAATTATCGTCTAGTATTATAATATCACTACTCTCTTTTGCGACCTCAGTTTCTTGGATACTGCTCAGGCAGCACATCCTCCTCGAAAACCAGCTCGTGCATCCTCAAATCTCTACAAAAAAACAAACAATCGAAAAATGATTTCCAGAAAATTGAACGTGGTTCCTATTTCAACCTACCAAAGAAATCACTTTTTCTAAAAATTGAAACACCAACACACGACTCAAATAGAAAGGATTGAGTAAGTGACAAATATGACTATAGATTACTAAATTCCTTGTTATCCTTCCTTGGCCGTTGCTTCGGCTACTAGTAATAAGGGTTAGTCGGGCAGAAGATTTTGGAGCAGACATTGGAGATAGAGACCTGAAAAGATCGAGCATATAAATTTAGAAATTAACAAAAAAGAAAGTGTTCGGCTAAGTGCTATATTCAAAACATAGAATACACGATCGGAAACAGTAAATAAATAAACAGAAACCATTTACATAATCATTTAACACATCCTTTACCAATATATGCTTCTACCGATAGTTGTGAGATTATTCTCGTTACCAAGTCTGTGCACATTTGAAATAACGAATTATATATATATATATATATATATATCTACGAAAATATAAGTATGTATCAGGTTTGTAGACATACGTGTGACAAGTTCAACACCCAATACCATACTGAACACGTAGATGCATAATTCTGCCACCAACATATAAAAATTGTAAATACGTCGCCTGACGAAGCTGCAGCATCCAAAAAGAATATAAAATAAAAATAAAATAAAATTATGAATAATCATCTTAAACATGTAAAGTGATATACGTAGCGATTTACCTTTAGCGCTCAGGCTTTTTGAATCCTGTTGCTTGAAATAGAAGCTGCGATGATCAAGTGATTTATGATAGTTTTTAGCGTAAATTTCTGCCCAAACTTTTTTAGTTTCGGAACGACACCTCAACCACTCTTCTTGTTTCTGCTTCAAACGGGTTAATATTACTGGGAGCGCAAGTGATGCATTTTTCCTTAATACATCCATCACATCAAGCCCATGATCACCATATAAACGCCCAATGCATCTCAAATGTATAGCTGACCCACACACACAGAAAATCAGTATGGTGGCAACTTTTACCCGTCTATATACAAATGGGTCAAATGGGTGTAACTGGCTGAACCAAATCGGTTTTTATTAAAGCAAGGTTTTGATTATTTTTGAACTAATATAGTTTGTAATAATATCTAACATAAAATACAAAAGTGTTTGTAAGTCGGCCAAACCCGACCTGTTTTGACCTGACCCTGTTATCCAATCTCACGTAGTAGGAGGTTATTTTGGTCACTAATCAACTTCTTACCTGTAAAGTCTTCAATGTGAACCACATTGTCTGTCTTATTGGAGTTATCATTAATCCTATCTAACAGTTCTTTCACACGTTTGGCTGTTACATTCACGGATTCAATTAACATGTCCAATTCAAATCTGGCATATACGAACCAATAACATTTCTTATCAGTAAACTATAACCAAAAAACTTTCAAGATGATTAGAATCAAAATAAAAACATTTATCAGCATTAGGAAATCACTATAACCTGTCATCTTCACATCGAAATAAGCTTTCTTCATACTGGTTTTTACGCATGTGTTTGAAAAAATAATCCTCACTTCCAGAAGTAACAGACACCCAATGATCATTCAACACCTCAAAACCGATCTTTGTTTTTTGGCTTGCTGACTGAATTGGATTCTGTATCAAGAAACACCCAAATCTATAAAAAGAAAAACAATTGAAGGGCACAAAAAATGAAAAGTAAATTTGTCCTTTATGTATAAATTTTCTACATTATTTGGCAGAAGCCATCATCAACAGATTCAGCATCATGTATATATATATAGTAGAGATGTACAAAGCTATAGGTTTTTGAATGTAGTTACCTGACGATTCGAACGGAAGCTGCCTTGAAGTAGGGGGTCTGCTGGTCTCGTCTATTGTTGATGCATCTGCGGCTGACGGTTTTTTAGAACAACAGTAAAAGGAACATTTTAGAATACTACAAGGATGAACATGTAATCTTCACTAACGTTAAAACAACTTCTTGCCATCATTAATAACGAAAATGAATCAAATGTAAAAAATATTGAATAAGTTATGTCCGTTATGAGATTACACCACATACATACCTTCTATATGATCAAATTCCTTTATAAACCGTGCTGTAAGACTGTCGAAATGTTCTCTTTCAGCAACATTAAATACATAAACACCACTAAGATCTTGCAGATTCTTCTTTTCTCTCTGCCAATTAAACACTGATTAGTTACGATGGAAAAGAAACTCGGTGTACCATAGATGTAAGAGACTTACAATTTCATCATACGGCCTATTAATGATCTGCACTTTGAGAGACTGCGCAATACAACTGACAGCAACATGAAAATGAGATGTATCCTCTTGATGAGTAAATATTCCAAAGTAACAACCTTACCTAACTCCTGAACACGTAGATGCATAATTCTTCTTCTTCTCACCTAAAAAGCTTCCGCCACTTCCTCCCGCTTTTACATGGAATCGAGACCTAAATCCACAACACACCCATCCATTTCTTATAATAAATTCATAAAACAATAAAGCAAATATAGACTGTGATTCTATTCCAAACCTTGGATACATCTTCTGACAACTTTATACGGGATTGGTTATTAATATCGACAAGCTTAGGTTCGCGAAGTCGGACGATAACATCGAATGATCACAGAAACAGTAAAAAAAAATCGAATCCTGAGATTAATAAATGAATGTGATTTTATCGAATTACCTTTGGATTTGATAAAAATGAAAAAATTGATGAGAATTGGGACGAATCAAAAACCCCTAATTTTAGAAAAACCTTGAATACAATAGGAAACACAGCAACACCTGGCGAGAAGGAGAAAGAAATCAATGTGATGAGTAAGCTCGACCGACACGTGTAATCAGGCAGGCAAAACAGCAAAAACACAAACACGCCACGCGTCGGAAGGGACAAAGTCATGGAAAATAGGCCAAAAAGGCAAAAGAGAAGAAACAAATAAATTAGCCCAAACCAATGCCAAAGCCCGTAACCCGAAGCCCAACCCGTTTACCCGAAAAAAAACCACCCGGGCACAGTTCCATAAGACAATAGCAAATTTAATATGAAGAGTAATTCTCTATGATATTCCTTCCCAAATTAATCTCGGATCAAGTTTCTAATTTAATTATGAAAGACGCGAGTCCGATGAATTGTGTTTATATCATTGTTGTTTGTATCTGTAATGTTTTAACAATTTTGAGTATTTAATTTTGTACCTATTTCTTCATTTTCCGTTTTCAGTAAACGTTTCGACATTGATAACAAAAGAACGAGGACAAATTAGAAGTTGAAAATTAGTTATGTCTTAAAATAATTGTACAAACTTAATTACGTAATACAATAATATATCAAAAACATGTAGTACAACTGAAAGAATTATAATTGGAGTTTATATAAATTTCTTTGTTGTTTCTAAACCCGACTTTCATATAGTTTAAAAAGGGCTAATTGTTTAGAAATGAATCGAACTTTACATCCAAAACTATTATATGCATCCATCTTTAAATTGGTCTATTGTATGTATCTAAATTTCAAAAATCTCTATTGAATGTATTCGACTTTCAAAAATCTGTTATTGTATGTATTCAACAATTTGTGTCATCCATTTAATGTGCCACGTAAGTTGTCATATCATCGTTTTGCTAAGATTTCATTGGTTGAATATATAAAATATCGATTTTTGAAAGTTAGATACTTACAATAGACCAATTTAAAGATGGATGCATACAATAGTTTTTGATGTAAAGTTCAATGCATTTCAAACAATTAGCCTGTTTAAAAAGAACAGTATCTTTATATAAATTTCTTTGTTGTTTCTATATTTCAATTTAAACTTATTGCATAAAATAATAATCTAAATACTGATGAGTTTAGTAAGGATTACCTATGTATATAAAGATAATTCATAAAACCTAAATATAATAATGGGCTTTTGTGTTTAAAGCCCACCACTACAACCAAGCCCATGCAGCTTGTCAAGTTGTCAGCTGTCAAGACTGTCAGCGGCTGTCAAGCTGTCAGCGGCCTGTCAAGATTGTCAGCGCCTGTCATTTGAAGCGCCTGTCATTTGAAGCGTCTGTCTTATTGGCTGACGTCCCGTCATAATGCACTTCATGACTGCTTTATGGTCGTCATAATAGTAAAGCGTTACATATACTAGGGATTGATGTCAATTATTAATGATCATCATTAATGGACCAACGTTCCATATACTTGAGACTCGCCATATAAATACAGAGTCTAAATCATTGTCGACCTCATCTTATTTCAACTGATACTGACTGAAGCATAAACACAGAGTTCATATACTCTTGCCTTCATCCTCAACCGTGATCACCCTAGGTTCGTCAAGAACTTGCTGGGTCTGCACTGTGATCATCACAGGAGATCTAAGGTTGACATCACCTAATCTTCGTGTTTAACAATCGTTGCTCGAACATTGGCGCCATCCGTGGGACTCGTTTTTTAAACGGCGTTTCACTCTTCCATTTTTTTGTTTTTTCTCAGTAATCAACCGTTTCCATGGAGTCAACACATCCATTACAGATCACTTATTCAACGCCAGAAATAACCACTACCATGACTACCACTGCACCGAAAACGATGATAACTTCACCCCCTGCTTTTCCTCCATCACCTGTTCGTACCACAATGTCGGAATCATACGTTGACTCTGAGTGGACGGTGTCTGATTTAAGGTCGTCACAAGGGTATCACTCTTTAACCAGTCCCCTTTTCTCCACAAGGCTCGAAGGTACAAGTATGTTTACTTCACCACCGCCAGTGACAGCCATCCCTCCGTTTCAGCCTCTTTTGTCCCACGGGACAAGCTCTCAGGAGGATGGCACAGATCAAGTCAGACAACCTATTTCAAACTTTCCTCAAACCGCTACTCAAAGGGTTCGGGAGGATCCAATTGTGGAGTTGCTTAGAAGGTTGGCTCAGAGTACTCAACCACCACCGCCTCCTCCACCACCTACTTAATCGGACCTGTTGTCTCAGTTGGTGGCGGCGTTGCGCCCAGCCCCGCAGCCGACGCCTCTCCAACCAATAGATCCCTTGTCACAATTATTGGAGCAGTTAAGGCAACCACACATTCACACCCCACCACCACCTCCACCACAGGATACATCTAATGACATATTGTGAGTGTTGCAAACACTAGTGGCAACAGCTTCACCACCTCGAGCATCCACTATGCCTTTGTTAGTGGTTTGTTCTAAGTTTTGTGACTGGGTGGCCAGATTCCCACTCCCAGAGAAGCAAAAAGTTCCATCCATCGTTGGTGCTTACGACGGTACAAGAGATCCCGATGACCACCTTGCTCTTTTTGAACAGGCCATTATGACAGAGAAATGGCTAGACCCAGTCGCTTGTCACATGTTCCCTGACACATTGCTGGGTTTAGCTCGTGATTGGTTTGCTGACTTACCGGATAAGAGTATTCAAGACTTTGCAGATCTAAAAGCTAAATTTGTGACTCATTTTGTACAACAAAAGAAGCAGCAGCGAACTCATATAGAGGCGCATCTGATACGACAAATGGAAGGCGAGGGGTTACGTGACTTCATTCAGCGTTACACGCATGAGTGCCAGAAAATTGTTTCCTTACCTGAAAGTCAAAAAATTTCGGGTTTTACCCTCTCTTTGCTCCCAGGACAAATGCAAGAGAAGCTGATCAAGCGAACTCCGGTGACTTTCAAGGTAGCCACTGACCGAGCATACGATTTCCTCAGATCTTGGGAAACTATTACTCTCTCAAGGGGAGTTCTCAACAGGAAAGACAAATGGGGGAGCTCATCAAGCGCTAGACCTGACAATCGCCAGGACAACAGGAAGGATCGCAGCCGAGACCATCGCAGGGATTTCAGGCGAGATGACAGAGGTAGCAGGAGGCCTAGTCCATATGATCGTGGTATAGGCCCCAATCTAAGTAAAATTCCAAGCGAGATATTGAAGACAGAACAGATGGGAGCAACATTCAAAGCACCTCCTCATATGTTACACAAGTCCGGAAAGAAAAATATGAGCAAACGTTGTGATTTCCATGAAGATTATGGTCATGATACTAATGCATGTAGAGAACTAAAGGCTGAAATCAATCGTGCCTTAGAGGAGGGGAAATTAGAACATCTCGTACCAGGGGCAAGACAACAAGCAACAAAAAATCCGGCCAAAAAGGCTTATAGTTGGCAGAAGAAGGGAGACAATGGCGATCATCCTGGACCGCCTGATGGCCAAGTATTCATGGTTCGAGGCGAGACATCGTCTAAGAGAAAAGCATCGGTCCTTCAAAGCTGGATGATGGCCATTGTCTCCCTTCTTCCAATAATCCTGTTGTCATTAAGATCCGATTGTCCAATTATGAGATTAACAAATCTTATATTGATACAGGTTGCTCTACTGACATAGTGTTTGAGCATTGTTTCATGAAGTTACCCCAAACAGTCAAGGACACAAAAAGACCAGCGCAGGCACCGTTGGTCGGTTTTTCTTGAGAAACACACTGGCCTGTGGGAGAAATAACTTTACCGATGATGGTGGGGGAATATCCACAGTATAAGGTAGAAATGGTAGATTTTGCCATTGTTAACGCCCCATCAGAGTACAACGTTCTTCTTGGCAGACCATTGCTGGAGAAGTTCAAAGCCATACTTTCCACTATTCACGGCATGGTGAAGTTTACTACTCCATCTAGTGTTGCTACTATGAGGGGGCAGATGTCATGGCCACAGGAATGCAAGCAAGTCGAAAAGCCAAAGCAAAGAACCGATCGGGCTACACAGGCGGAGGTAACAGAAGGTCCAGAGAGCAAGGTAGTAATCAATGCCAATTTTCCTGATCAACCTGTCATTATTGGCTCATAATTACCTTCACAGATAAAAAACAAACTCATTAGTTTGTTAAAATCAATCCTAGATGTTTTCGCATGACATACGTCTAATATGACAGGTGTCCCTCGGAGCTTTGCCAAGCACGCTCTAAATGCCAATCCAAACATTGTCCTAATCAAGCAGAAAAAGTGCGGGCTTGCTATTGATCACAGCAAAGCAGCATGTGAACAAGTCAACAAGATGGTGGAAAGTAGAATCGTCAGGGAGGTAAAATACCAGACCTGGATTACTAACCCGGTCATGTTCAAGAAAAGTGATGGTTCGTGGCGGTTATGTGTCGACTTCAAATATATCAATAAAGCATGTCCGAAGGATAACTACCCACTGCCAGAGATTGACTGGAATGTAGAATCCTTGGATGGCTTCCGGCTAAAGTGTTTCCTAGACGCTTTCAAAGGTTATCACCAGATCCACATGAAGCGCAGTGACGAGGATAACACAACTTTCCATACAAAGTTTGAATTGTAAGCTAGCAGCACTCAGCCGATTCCTCTCAAGAGCAGCTGATCAGTCTCTGCCATTTTTCCACACTTTGAAAGGCTGCATAAAGAAACAAGATTTTGCATGGACACCTGAAGCTGAATTAGCATTGAAAGAACTAAAGAAGTTTATGGCCACCCTTACTAAGTTCACAGCTCCTGTACCGGGAGAAACATCGGTGGTATACCTGGCTGCTTCTATGGAATGTGTTAGCGCAGTTATGATGGCGCAACGTGGGTGTACCCAAATGCCAATTTATTTTATCAGCAGGGTGTTGAATGGTCCATAAATAAATTACACGTGCTTGGAAAATTAGCCTTTGCTTTGGTACATGCAACTAGGCGTTTGAGACGTTACTTTCACGCTCACCCTATTCATGTCTTAACAGACAAACCAATCAAGCAAGTACTGGGAAAGCCTGAGGTGTCAGGACGTTTAGCTAAGTGGGCAGTCAAATTGGGGGAGCATGAAATCTCATTCCATCCAAGAACTTCTATGAAAGGTCAGATCTTGGCAGATTTTCTTGCGGAGATAGACGGAGAAGAAAAGGAAAGGCAAGTACATGAGGTAGAAGATACACCATGGACACTTTTCACTGACGGTGCCTCTAATTTGGAGGGTTCTGGAGCTGGTTTAATTCTTACAGACCCCAATAAAAATGAGTATACTTATGCCCTTAAGTTCGAGTTTCCCACAACTAATAATGAAGCAGAGTATGAAGCTTTGTTAGCAGGCTTGAAAATCGCCGGGAAAATGGGGGTGAAAAGCATATATGTATTTGTAGATTCACAACTCGTTGCAAACCAAGTCCGTGGAGCATTCGTTGCAAACCAAACCTCCATGCAGTTGTACTTAGAAGAAACTAAAAAGGTAATCTCCGAATTTACAAAATTTACCATTGAGCAAGTGCCCAGAAATCGCAACACGTTAGCTGTTGCACTAAGTAAGTTGGCTTCGTCCGCCTTCGCCCATCTTAAAAAAGAACTACTGGTGGAAATCTTGAAAGAAAAGTCCATTGCGCGACCAAAGGAGGTTACCACGGTCACAGAGGAAGAATGTTGGATGACTCCGATTTTAAATTTCCTCAAACATGATGTACTACCACCCGATCCACGGCTAGCCAGAAAAATTCGTATGAAGTCACCAATGTACACGTTGGTTGACAACTGCCTGTTTCGCAAATCTTACTTGGGACCACACCTACGTTGTGTTGGCCCAACCCAGTCTAAAAACATTATTGAAGTTGTACATAGCGGCGCATGCTCCCTCCACGCTGGTCCACACTCTGTCACTAGTAAAATCATGAGATTGGGATACTTTTGGCCAACGATGCATCAAGATGCAAGGGAGGAAATCGAAAAGTGCACAGCCTGTAAAAAAAATGCTTCTGTCGCCAAATTCCCAAAACAAGATCTTATCCCTGTTACCAATGCATGGCCATTTTACAAATGGGGGATTGACATTTTTGGGCCATTTCCACCCGGCGTTGGCAATGTCATGTTTCTCATTGTTGCTGTTGATTACTTTACGAAATGGATAGAGGCAAAGCCCTTGGAAACTATCACAGGGAAGCGGGTTATCAATTTTGTCTGGGAACACATAGTTTGCAGGTTTGGGGTACCACATGTCATGGTAAGCGATAATGGTAAGCAGTTCGCGGAAAATCCGTTCAAGGCTTGGTGCTCTGACATGAATATACAACAGAAATTCACGTCAGTGGCACATTCACAGGCCAATAGCCAAGTCGAAGTCATGAACAAAGCCATCATGAAAGCAATCAAAGAAAAATTGGGCAGGCGTAAAACTGCATTGGTGGATCTATTACCAGGTATCCTTTGGGCTCATCGAACCACCCCAAGTACAACTACATCTTAAACACCTTTCAGCTTGGTTTATGGCACGGAAGCAGTCATTCCTCCAGAAATTACTCATCCAACTCAAAGGGTTATGGACTTCAACCCAGAAGAGAATGAGGAAGCACTACACGAAAACTTAAACATTGTGGAAGAGCGTAGGGAGATCGCTCTCATCAAGCAGGCCACCAGTCACATGCATATGGCAAAATATTACAATCAGCGAGTCCATCCTCTCTCTTTTAAGCCAGGCGATCAGGTATGGAGGAAGAATGAGGCCAGCAAGGTAGAAAGTCAAGGAAAGCTAGGCCCTACATGGGAAGGCCCTTATCAAGTACTTCATGCTAATGGTAATGGATCTTACACCTTGTCAGACATGGACGAACAAGCTATTCCCAGGACATGGAATGTCATGAACCTGAAGAAGTGTTATGTTTAATAATTTGGTTTGATCATGTATCCCAACTTTTATTCAATAAAATCAATACGATAACACTTTTTATTATGTACAATGTTACAACACATGCATGCACAAATTAAACCGTCAAGAACATAGTTCAATATAAATTACACCAAGTCAAACAAACAACTTTGCTTGGTCTATACACATGCATTCAATTTCATCTTTTGATCAACTTGATAAAAGATAAGCACTTCCTATTTTGAAGCGACATCCTCGCGAGTAAAACATTTTTTCAACGGTTAACCAACAAATACATACATAATTTCTATAGCAAAGTACATGCATAGAAAGAAAACAAGTAATTTCAACCATATAAATTCCACAAAATTATTTAAAGGCTACAAAGCCATAATCAAATCACAAAGTAAACCAAGTCACAAAGTCATAACGTATCACATGCATGGATAAACAAGCTAAGGTTGTGGATGTGGTTGTGCCGAAAATAAGGCAATAATAGCTGGAAGTGACAACTCCAAATCTTGCACCAGGGTAGTCATAATGGGAAAGGCCTTGTCTGCAAATATTTCGCTCACACGAGTCATGTTACCATGCGTTGCAGGGTTCAAAAAAGGCAAGATCTCAGAAGAAATATTAGGGAGTGCATCCTTCACTTTTTTGCTGGCAAGATGTCTCCCAAACATATGAGAAACACGGTTAAAGTCGTTAAGAACATTAGAAACATCAGGATGTTTAAGCATCAAATCAAATAGTCGAGGCAATGCAGCAACTAAATCTTTCCTCATATGCACGACAGCATCGCGTTCTTCACGCATCTTGACCATTGCTTTCCTCATAGTCTCTAGCTCAACATATTTTTCAATTAATTGTTTCTATTTTTGGCCAACTGCTCATCGCGGGCACTCAGGGTTGCTGACATCTCCTGTTTTCTGTTTCAACCTTAGACAAAATGGCCCCCTGTTGGGATATTTTCTCCCTAAGCATGCACACTTCCTCTTGACAACGACTAGTTGTAGTCTGCTCAAGCGCTAGATCTTTCTTTAGAGAGGTAATATCATCTTTGCTATTATCAACTTTCACTTGTAACTCGGCGCACGATCTCTTTAATTCCCCATGTTCCTTGCTTACAAGTTGTCGGACATAACCCATAAAACAATTGAACATATTTATATATGATGCATCAATTGCACCCCCTGTACTCTCGTTTATAGATCTTGATGGCACACTCTCGCTAGTATAAATAGGCAGGGTAGTACATTGCAAAACGGGAGACTGTGTCATACCAAAATTCTGGCTAGATGCCAAACTAGTGGACCCAAAAGGAGCGTTGATCGTCCCAAACATACTACTGGATGATCCAATTATGCCGCTTGCTCCAAATGATCCAGTGTTACCCCACGATTAACCAAAGTTGCATTTGAGGGAAGATTAGAGGGAAATGTCAATTTTGGCACCTTGGACGAGGGGATGTCATAATCACTTACATCTAGACTCACTCCCATTTTACCCAGTCCCAATGTATCTCGGTCATCCAATCTGGAATCTGGAAGTGATGTCGCCCCCAGGTGATCGAATTCCTCTGTATATCCATAATAAGATCGTTAAGCAACATGTAATAAGTAGGCAACGACTATAATTATAGTGTTACCTGTTTCATCCTCGTTATCACTCTCAGCAATAGTCCTAGACAATGACTTTTCATTATCAGCGGCATCTGTGAAACACAAATCATGTCATTACTTTTTACCATAATAAATACATATGTGTAGAGGTTGTGTAAATATCTGGTGTTGAGTTTAATGTAACATCGGTGGTTGATGTCATGTTTATCCCTGAGTTAACTTGAGAAATGGCACCAGTTTCTTGTTCACCAAGGGTCATATCACCAGGATGCTTTCAATCTCATACTCCATCCAAGTAGGATCTCCCTCCATGAAATCCATCAAGCTCATAGCTGCAGGGAAACATACAACAGGTCAGTACTTGTAAAAAGCTAATATAAAAGCATGTCAAAATAACAACAAGCACCCACGTTTCCCGGTCTCCCGAGTCCACTATAACAGGCTTCACCCCTTCATCCCAGCTATCCGAAATACGAGCTAACACCAAAGCACCTTCCTCATAAACTCGAAATGCAATCGATTTTCGTAAAATCTGCTTGCACAGCCTTTGGCTTTGAGGCGTCAGGACAGGAGGATTGTTTATCGATTTGTCAAGCCCAGTTTTCCATTTAAACAAGTTACTAGCCCAAATATTTATGAAAGCGGTATCGACAAACACATATCTATATCTCCAATTCCTATAACTAGTGAAACACTCCCAAATCAACTTTTTCTTTCTATCTTTCAACTCTACGGAATACCAATCATGAGATTTACTCAGCTTATAGCACGCCCTAAACAAAGGTACTGAGGTATTTTTTCCCATGGCCACCAATAACATCTCAAAAGTCATGACTTTTGATACAGCTACTGGGTGTAACTGTGCAAACCCCAACTTGAAATAGTTCAACACACTCAAATAAAAAGCAGTGGCAGGAAGTCTAAAGTTGGAGTGGGAAAGGTAATGGATGTAGATGGCTACTTTTCCTTGCGGAGGGGAATGGGCTCGTTGGTTTGGCTTAGGTACGATATCATTATATTTCTTAAGGCACGGATACTCATCCATAAGTTTTGTTAGCATGTGGTCCTTGACTTTGCTAGGGCTACGACTAACTGATGGAGTTTCCACCACAATAGGCTCTGTCACTGGCACTGGCTCTCCCATGTTAAACAACGACAACTACAATATGCCTATTAAATAACAAGGTATATAAGCTATTACTAACTACAAGCAGGGGTGTAAACAAAGCAAAGCAAGGGACGAGCAAATACGTACTTGTAAGGTAGCGAGCAACCCAGTTAAACCTGCAGCAAGACATACAATTACAAATAGCAAGGAATTAATTGTTTATGCGTACAAAAAGTTGCTACCGCGGTCACCTAGTTACCGCCGGTTCACCTGCTGTATAATATTATCTACTTACGTGTCAAATAATGTGATCGTAATTTATATTAAAGTTGGGACCTGATTTTTGGGCCTGTATATTTAGGACAAGAACTGTTTGATGGGCTAATGGCTACACCATTCAAAACAAAGATCCAAAACATAATTGGCTTTAATGTCCCATTTTGTTCACATGTCAACATACAAATTATAATATGTATGATAGGTGTGTTAATTTTCACCCGATAACGCCGGTCAACTTGTCACCATAAATTTTATACTATTACTTGGTGTTTGTTTTAGTATTTCAGTTTAAAGATTTTATTCCCATTTTCAAATGTTACAAAATGCATGTATGAAAGGACAAATGAGATAGTTGGACCAAAGTAGACATCAATTTTCGAATAGAAAGGAGCCCGACACATACATCCGGTACAGCCGGTTCATTCCGGTCACTGCCGCAAGTCATGGCGCGGTCACTACCGTCGGTCATTAGCGCGAGTTAAAAAAATAAAAATAAACCGGCTAACAAGAAAAGTGGCATCGCCGGTATTTGGTGGCTACTGCCGGTACAGGGTGGCACCGACGGTCCAAGGGTGGCCGGTACAGGGACCGCCGGTCCAAAGCTAGCCGGTCTAGGGTGGCCTCCATTAGTTAATTCGGTTAATTGTTTTTACATGACTACATTTGGTAACTACCGATTAAAAAAAAAAAAAAAAAGACTTACGAGTACTAATAGTTACGACTTGCAAAACTGTTGTTCTGGAAAATCCTAACTCGGGGGTATGATGAGGTTAGTAAGGATTACCTATGTATATATAGGTAATCCATAAACCCTAAATATAATAATAAGCTTTTGTGTTTAAAGTCCGCCACTACAACCAAGCCCAGGCAGGCTGTCAAGTTGTTAGATGTCAAGACTGTCAGCGGCTGTCAAGCTGTCAACGCCCTGTCAAGATTGTCAGCGTCTGTCAAGTTGTCGGCGCCTGTCATTTGAAGTGTCTGTCTTATTGGCTGACGTCCCGTCATAATGCGCTTCATGATTGTTTTATGGTCGTCATAATAGTAAGGCGTTACATATACTAGGGATTGATGATTAAGGCAGCTCAAGTATTCATGATCATCATTAATGGACCAACGTTCCATACACTTGAGACTGACCATATAAATACAGGGTCTAAATCATTGTCGACCTCATCTTATTTCAACTGATACTGATTGAAGCATAAACACAGAGTTCATACACTCTTACCTTCATCATCAACCTTGATCACCATAGGTTCGTCAAGAACTTGTTGGGTTTGCACTGTGATCATCACGGGAGATCTAAGGTTGACATCACCTAATCTTCGTGTTTGACAATCAAATACCTAAAACAAATGTTGTTTTATAATTTTGGCATTGTACGGTTGGAAGTCTAGTTTAATATAAACAACGATTTATTAATAAAAGTATATATAAGTAATATGTAGTTGTATTTTCATCATTAATTTTATAAATCAAATTTATCATGTATCATAGTTGTAATTTTCAACTTCAATTTTGTTGGGAATGAAAAAGTTTTTGGTCGAATGTTTAAAAATTTTCTTACCGTTTTCTTAGATTTACCATAAACTTTAAAAAAAAAAAACTATTATTATTTATAAAAAGATTAAACATGTCAATGTCGTGTCAAACGAGTTAATTCTAACCCGGCCCAAAAACTATTGAGTCTGTTTCGTGTTGATTCACTTATAATTCAGTTAGTGTCGTGTTTATGATAACCGATTTTATATTCGATTCGAATCGTGTTTCGGATTAAACGAGAATTGCGAGACTTAAACAAATTCCTCTAGGTAGTGGCTTAGCATGTAAAAACTTGCTTTTAAGGAAAGACCGGTTTGAAATGTCCTACCACTAATTATAATCTAATCCTTGATACATTGTGTAATTATAAGACGTGTAGAGTGATAACATGGTAACGCGTCGGACGGAATGTTTGAAAAAATGTAATCAACCGACCACGACACGATATATGAGTTGTCTAACAAATCATTAAAATTAAAATTAAAACTAAAAACAATAAACAATAAACAATAAGCTGGAACCGACTAAACACAGCTTTGTATATAAAAATAAACCCCCCTTCATTCCTCCACACCATTTCCACTTTCATCTTCTTCCACGTTCTCTCTCTCTCTAAAAAAAACCATCTTCTTCGTTTTACTAGAGAGAGAAAACAAATAACAATGGCTTATTCATCAACCATGTCTATTGCTGCTATAATTATCGCTTTATTCGCGGTTTCCGCATTCGCTCAATCACCAATCCCCGCACCAACTGTCTCTCCAACCGCTTCTCCCACCGCTACACCCGTCGTTATGCCTCCTTCCGTCGCTCCAACTTCTTCACCGACTGAATCTCCGATGGCTTCTCCACCTGCTCCTCCTACCGTCGACACACCTGCTGGTGCACCGGTTCCTTCCATTGCTTCCACACCTACTGATTCACCTACTTCTGCACCGTCTTCCGCTACCTTAAACAGATTTGGAGTTGTCGGATCTGGTGTCGTTGTCTTGGCTGCTGCTTTAATTATGTAGAGATCTGATATTGTTTTGAGTTTTTTCTTTTGTTCGTTTGTGATTCTTTTGATTTTCTTTTTGGTTCTTTTATTTCATTTTTATTATTTATCATTTATTTTAGGTTTTTATGTTCACTGTTTGGTTCATGACATTGATCTATACTTTGTTTATTTGATGTAATATTATCACTCGGTATTATTATTGTTTTATTTAGGCTAAATAATCGTTTAATCTATAAATTCTATGATTTAATCACGTTAGTATTATGGTAATGTTGTTGTTATTTAAATTAAAATTGTTTGACAAATATGTTTAAGATCTATTCTTGATTCTAAAATTAAAAAGTAAATTAAAGTAAATGAATTTATTTATTTTATTTTATGATCATCTCTTAAATACAGTAGGATCAAATATAGTCGGATTGTTTAATTAAATAAAATGTATGAACTTTACCTTTTAATCCTTTCTTTGCTTTCTCTTTCACATGACAAAATGTATGAACTTTACCTTTTAATCATTTCTTTGCTTTCTCTTTCACATGACGATTTATTTATTTCTTTTTCTTTATATTTATTTATCCTAAACTTCGATGTTATTGTTAACTGTGTATCTTTTTTGGTTACCGAAGATAAAGGTCACCATACAATGGTTCATAAGATTTGATTAACATTTGATTAAACCTATGACCCATACAATGGTTCAAATTATTTTAATAAACTTAGAATGTAAACGAGTCGAGCCTTGATCAAAGCTTGAGCTCGGCTTGTCTAAGTTTAATAGATTTCGGGTTATTAGGAGTGGAAAGCTCAAACTCGGTTCTTAAGACATAAACTAGGTTCAGTCGAATTTTATGTTATTTTGATACTCGGTTCGATGTTGGACTCGGATCGAATCAAGCTTTCTACCATTCCATAATCGAGTAGCATTCCATAATCGAGTAGCTCGGCTCATTACATCCCTAATCTCTCATGTTATTGTTTGGTTAAAGTTTTTAATCAAATTGTTAGAATAAAAATAAAAATATTATTAAAAGATAATTAAATGAATAAAATAAAATTTAAAAGTTAATGATTTAATAAATGATTAGACCGTTGTGAGATATCTAACGTGCAAGTGGTAATGCACAATGTATATATCTTAGTTGTTAAGGTTTTTCGGTGGAGGGAAGAGATAAGGGTGGGATTGTCGTTTTACTTAGAATAGGATGTCGTTTGGTTTGGGTTTGAAAGGGATGACATAAGGCATGTGTAAGATGCCCATCTTTTATAATTGTGGGTTGTACTTTGAAGCCATGTTACTCTTGTTGTCTGTGTGTGATGTGTGTTCATTCTTTATTTGGTGTTCTTTCTGTTCAAGGTTAGGTCCCCACTGACACATTTTTTACGGATTCCAGCCTTGCACTTCAATAAATTAACTATTAATGTCAAAATATCTTTAAATAAAGAAAATATTGTTTTTGTGTCTTTTCAGTTCTCATAAACCATGAGGAAATACACTTTTAAGTTATTTTGTTCAAACATTTATACGTTTACTTCATAGAGATTATACCTGAAATATTATTGTTAGTAATAAAATTCTTTAAGATATTCAAGTATTAAAAAATAATCAGTTTTAATTGAATCGAACTAGGATGGTTAGTTAATTTACAATAAAATTGCAGACAAACGAAAACAAGTTGTTTCGTAACCTCTTTTGGATGATAAAATTTATTTTACTGAAAATGAAGTTTTGTTTCTAAAGGTTCAAAAATTACTTTACACAACCTATTTAACTCTAGTCAAAAACTTCATTGCCTTCAAGCCAGAAAACCAAATATATCAAAAGTAAATGGGATAAACACGTGTTATCTTTAATATATAATAAAAGAGTGGGCTTAAACGACACATGACGAAATAAGATCCTTTGGATAGATTAACTTCTTTCATTTCAGCCGTTAGATCAGATTTATGATGTCATCAAAGATTATTTTCACTTTACACCTTCTGACAATACATAATTACATTTTTTTATTTCATTCCATCTACACTTAAATAAATAAAAACATAATTCTAATTTACTTATAAATCGCTCAATTTGAATTATGATTACTTTATTATTATTCTTAAATCTTCTAATACAAAGTATCAAAATATGTGTATAAACGTAAACGTATATATGTTATTATAACTATAAAAATGTCTAAACGTAAAAATATATATGTTATTATACGCGTAAAATTGTGTTTACATAATAACTTAATATATACATAAAAGTAAAATTTACGATTCAATTTTTATCTTTATCCACGCTATCGCGAAAAAATAATTTAGTTCTCTATATATTGGAAAATAATTTATATATTTAAGAATTAAGTATATATATATGGTCATTGTGGTTAGTCGAAAATTTCAAATTTTGTCTTTTACTTTTGATTTTCAGTTCTTGTCTTTGGGGTGTCAATACATTTCGGATCTAGTACTTCTATTGTTAAACATATAGGTTTGTCGATAAGAATAGAGACCAAATATATAATGAATAACAACCATAGCGACAATTTATTTAATTATCTGATTTTGAAGAAAAATCAAGTGACGTCCACGCGTCACACACGCATACATGTCGTCATCACCTCATCAACCTTACATTATTACCTATATTGTTGACTAAATTTATTTTCGGATTCAACTTTTAAGATCTTTGTTATGAAGTTACATTTGCAAATTTTAGAGGTTATATTTAGGAGTTTTATTAGCCTCGCCATATATTATATCTCATCTATTGGTAATTAGATCCACCATATGATATGATGCAACCTTTATATTCGATTTTGAATGTTACGTTTGAAGTTATAAAGAATTGTGTTTTAATATTTTTTATATAAAAAATTATAATTTGTCCTATCCCACATGATTTTAAAATGTTAATGTCATAAGTGTTCATGCATTAACGACAATTAACAAATTCAACAATTGAGTGACGAGAGATACGTATGAGTTAAAAATCTAAAAGACAACATCCGAAAAGTAAAAACTCAAGGTACTCAATTTGTAATACATTACATAAACCATTTATGTAATTAACTATTTGTAAATTACACCATTGGTCTCTATGTTTGTACTAAAATCACTAGTTTGAGACTTTTTTTTTAAATAATTACACCAAACGTCCCCATTGTTGTAATTCCATTACGTCGGGTCCATTTTTAACAATTTTCAACAGAAAAGACCGAAATACCCTTTTTAAATCAATTATTTTTGTTTTTCAATTTCTTTTAACATTTAATATGATAAAATAAATAAACAATAATAATAATTGTCACCTGAACATACCACCCTCCGCACCCTCTCCCTTTTCCTTCCCCGTCATTTGCTGCCACACCCATTCAACACCATTTTTGTTTTCTCAAGCGAAGTTCTCATCTCCGGTTACCTTCTCCGAGGACCTTTTTTTCGTTGATCTTTCGAGTCACCTGCAACTACCACCTATAAATCCTCCACACCCTCTCCTCCTCTCTCGATTAATCAGCCATGTCTATTTCTTTTTTTCCTACTCTAGTTCTTTGAATTATTGTATGAATTAGTTATAAAATCACAAACAACAACTCTCTTCAGATTATCAACTTTGTTAAATTTAAATTGAAGATTTTCATCGAGTAAAGAATTGGAAATAATCAATTAGGTTTTGTTTTTTAAATTGGGGAAAAAAATGTGAAATCGTGAATTTATAAAAATGCTTTTTTCTTTATTAATATGTACTTTCTTTTCAACACAAATACTTTGAGAAGATCGAGAGTATCATCAACCATTCTTCCTTTACTAGGTAAACCTAACCTAATTTCACTCCTTTCAACTAGTTTACTTTCTTCATTACCTATGTTCACAATTGTCACCGCCGATGATGAGAGAGAACCGGTGTATTTTTGATGATAACGGTGGCAGCAAATGACGGGGAAGGAAAAGGGAGAGGGTGGTAGTTGCAGGTGACAATTATTATTATTGTTTATTTTTTTTATTATATTAAATGCTAAAAGAAATTGAAAAATAAAAATAATTGATTTAAAAAGGGTATTTCGGTCTTTTCAGTTGAAAATTGTTAAAAATGGACCTCCGACGTAATGGAATTACAACAATGGACGTTTAGTGTAATTATTTTAAAAAAAGTCTCAAACTAGTGATTCTGGTACAAACATAGGGACCAACGGTGTAATTTACTCTAACTATTTTTTAGTTAGAATTACATGAACGAGCCAAGCTAAGCTCGGGCCCGACCAGGCTCGTAAGACATATCCAAGCTCGAGCTCGGCTTGGGTTCGACTCGTTTAAGTAAAATATATATCATTTTATTACTCGTTTAAGTAAAAATATTAATATATTTATAAATACATATAATATTAATATATTATATAAATAAAAACTCGTTTAAGTTTGTTTAGCCTCGCAAGTATTGTGTAGGAAGTTCGGGTTCAAACTCATTTAATAAATGAACTTTATGTTAATATTCAAGCTCGGATTGAGCTCGTTTAAACTCGGATCGAACTGAACTTTTTACGAATCGAGCTCGAGTAGCTCACCATTAGCTTTGATTCAACATACCTATAAACATATACATATGTATTGATTATAAAAAAGAAAGTGCCTATGACAATTTTCGGATATTGAAGAGACTAAGGTAGCATTGGTTTGCAATGAGTTTCCTAAAAGCACATATAATAGCAAGGTGTAGACCACCTCCTAATGCGTTCATTACACATTGGTCACTACTTTTTGATGGCACCTAGGTGAATATATATATCAGTGTTCTAAATAACCCGCCATGAAACCGTCATGTCTCGCCATTTCTCAAGGCTTGGAGTAGCCGCCATGTCTCGCCGTTTCTCAAGGCTTGGAGTAGCCGACACGAAATGATGGATAACTTCTTTGTAAAGCTTGGTTACTATATTTTACATTAGTTGTATATTGATATATGAAATTATTAACTTTTTATAATTTATTGGTGTTGATATAACTTAATAATAGTAAATATATATATAAAATTATATATAAAATTATAAAATATATTAATTTTTTGCCGCTTTTTCACGCCTTGAAAAACGCCATGTCTCGCCATTTCTTGCAAAGCTTACGGCTTGCTCATACCGCCACGTCACGCCTTACGTTATCTATAACCTTGATATATATATATATATATAGGGTGAGGTTCAAAATGGATCTCCAATTCTTTAGAGATCCAGAGATCCACTTCCTATTCATATATTCTTTCCTTAATTTTTTTTTTCTTTTACTATGTTTTACTTAACTTTTTTTTTTCTTTTTCAAAATCACATGTGATTTGTTTGTAAAAAATTGAAATCACATTTGATTTCAAAAACCAAAATTTATAAATTTTAAAATCACACGTGAATTTTTTTTTTTTTTTGTCGAAAATCACATGTGATTTTCAAAAACCAAAAATTATAAATTTTAAAGTCACACTTGAAAAATTTGTTTTTCGAAAATCACATGTGATTTTATAAGCAAAATAGTTTGTAGGTTAAAAATCACATGTGATTTTGGTAAAAAATAATTAATAATTTTTTAAAATCAAACGTGATTTTACCCATAAGACATTTGTAGATTGAAAATCACATGTGATTTTTAAAATTAAGATTAAAAATCAAATGTGATTTTTGGAAGAAAAAAAAATAAAAAAAAAAAAAAAAAATAAAAAGGTAAAAGAAAAAAGTTAAAAAAATTTTTAGAAAAAAAAGTAAAAAAGAAGAAGAAATATATAAGAAAAAATGGATGGTTAGGAAGGGATTCCTGAATCTCTAGAGATTATTATGGATCTCTTTTGAACCCCAATTTATATAATATATATATATATATATATATATATATATATATATATATATATATATATATATATATATATATATATATATATATATATATATATAGAATAAGGATCCAATAAAAAGACATGGAAAATAAAAAGGATAGGAAGTGATGGGGGAGTGACACATGTCAGAGAAAAAAAAATCCCAATAAGGGTATAATGGTCATTTGACAGCACTCTTTTACTTTTAAATCCCCAAATCAAACCTAACCATATCATCTCTCTCTCCTTTTTATTAGATCTGCTTCCGATGAATTCTGCCCTCCGATGGCGACGCCGCCATCACCTCCAATTAAGCCACCGGAGTCTAATAAAAAGGATGCTTTCTCCAATTTCTATCATCAATTAACGGAGACTGTGAAGCTCGCCGGAAACAGCGGCGGATCTGCTCGCCGGAGCGGCGGAGTTGCAGGTCAGGCGGCGGCGGAGTTGCAGGTTCAGGCGGTTTCCGGTGACGGTGGTTCAGGCGGTGTTTCAGGCGAATTCCTACATTACGATTAACGGTAACGAGGAGTTGTGTGGATCTTCGTTTTCCGATTCGGATACTTCGTATATGGTAGGGATTAGTGGTGGTTATGGTAGATTTGTGGTTGGTGACGGTTGCGCGTGGGATGGAGAAGAGGCGCGTGGGTGGATTGAGATGGATGGAGAGGTGGATTGGTACTGTTACGATGATAAAACTAGTCTAGTTTATGGAGCTATCCAGGAAACAAGAATGCTATGACTATGATATATTTATTTTTATTTATTATATAATAAATTGTAATACATGTCAATTTCACTTGTACTTCATTTCAAATTTGCTGACCTTACTTTGAAAATGATTACGTGTATGAATGGTTTTTGCAACCATTTTCGAAAGCAGATGAAGTTTTAGTTCGTAGCTATTTCTTGTGACGATGACAGGCGGTTTTCCGGTGAAGGTGAAGGTGACGGTGTTTCAGGCGGATGTTTTTTTTTTTTATGCACAATGGTTTTGTCAAGTTATGCACAATGGTTTTGTAAAGTTATGCACAATCTTTTTGTAATTATGCATAGATATATTTAATATTTACGCACAATGTTTTATAATTTTTTGTATAAAAAACTTACATAAAATTAATGCACAAGTTATTTTTATAAAAACCGATACACAATGTTCGTATTTTTTATATAGAAATTTTTTATGCACATAAAACCGATGCACACGTTATTGATAAAAGTTATGCACAGAGATTCAAAAAATAAGTAATCTGATAAAATGAAAAAAAAAAAAAAAAAAAAAAAAAAAAAAAAAAAAAAAAAAAAAAACATATTTTTGCTTTATTACCAAAAGGGCATGAAAGTTCGAAAATATTACCAAACTGCCACCGCGTTGACTTTTTCAAATCCCCCTTTTGTTGACTAATTGTGTGGCTAAGAATCCTCCCTACCCTTTTTATTTTAAAATCTTTTTACATTATCCCTACCCTATATATATATATATATATATATATATATATATATATATATATATATATATATATATATATATATTATTTTAAATTATTTTTACTTTCGCTATCGATTTAAAAAGGAAAAGGATGAGAGTTGTCTTAGATTGGTAAAATTGAATTGGTAAAGGTAGGTAAGAGGTTTAAGTGAATGAGATAACTATGTGACAAGATGGTGAGGGCGGTCTATTATATGTTTGCCTATTATATTTTTGGTAATATGCATATACGAGAAAATTAATCCGCGAGTTGTGGCGGAATATATAAGGATTATAATAATTTACTCGTGAGTTGTAGTGGGATATATAAAGATTTTATTATAAGACACATTTTTTTATAAACAAAAGACATGTAAATTATTATTTTTTATTGTTGTTTCTAAATTGTTGAAATATCAATGAATAATAAGTTTATATATAATAGTATTGTATTTATATGGTTGAGATCATGAAACACTATTAAAAGTTTTGAGAACAAATGAAATGGACCAATCATAACTCTTAATTTCAAAATTCACTTTAATTTTTTTTCTTCTTTCTAAAAACTAATTATCTTAAAAATTATTAACATATTAAACGAATAAATTACACCATTGCAACGAGTATCAGATTCTCTTTCTATAGACCACCCACTCTATATACTTTTTGACGAAATTTTTTTCCGGGTTTTGTTTTAGTGGTTTGTAATTTTATATTATAAAATCACATTTTTATGACATACGATACTAGTAGTATAAAATGTAATTTTTTGTATTTTCTTTTTTATTTTAGTTTAATATATATCATATGGCGTATTTACGTTTTTAAATTCTACTTTAATATAAAAATTACATTTGATATTACTTTACGATTTTCACATTTGGCCATAAACGGAAAAGTAAAAGTCATAAAAATTCGAACTATTTTTCGGGTCTATATAGGTTATACATCAGATAATATTATTGTGTTTTAACTTTCATATTTAGAGTTAAAATCATGTGTGTTATTGTCTTATAAGTTTATGAAAGTTACATACATAGTAATATCATACATAGTAATATCATATATGATTTACAGTACAATCACATGTGATTTTAGTATTACCACATGTGGTTTTCGTACTATTACATTGATATCAGAAAACGAAGAAAAAAGAAAGTTGTCGATATTCATTTTTTTCTTCTTCTAAATATAGGTAATTTATACGTTTCATAGTAATTATCCTTTATGAAACTGTACGTATTGGTGTTAATATCAAATGTGATATTATCGTTTTAATTTCAATATCCACTAAAAAAAAAAAAAAGTTGTCGAAAGTATATAACATCATTGCTCTATTTAAAGATAAAAACGAGACGGTCGCAATGACGTAATTTGTTTCATCTAACGATTAAAGGTTTGTGAGATATTTTAATTTTAAAAAAAAAAAAATGAGTTTTAGTTATAATCCTAACTATTATATTAAAATGAGATTAAGGACCAAGATTATGTCTTTTAGTCACTAGAAAATTATATGTCCTAATTGATTGATTATTTGTATTTATAAACAATTATAAATTAATCTTTAATATATAATAAAAGAAATGTCACATGTTGAAATAAGTTCCATTGGATAGGTTAACTTCTTTAATGTCAGCCATTAGATCAGATTGATGATGTAATCAAAAACTATTTTTTATTTTACACCCTATTACAATACATAATTACACTATCTCTTTCATTCAATCTCTACTAAAATAAAAAATATAATTATAATTTATTTATAGAATCGCTCAATTTATTTGGACTATAATTTACCTTATTATTATTCTAAAATAACCTAATACAAAATATCAAAACATGTGTATAAAAATAAAAGTGTATATGTTATTATAGCTATAAACAATGTGTATAAACGTAAAAATATTTATATATATATATATATATATATATATAGATATATATATATATATATATATATATATATATATATATATATATATATATATATATATATTACACGTACAATATTATTTTTTCATAATAAATTAAGATCTACATAAACATAAAATTTATGATTTAATTTTTATTTTTTTCTACACTATCGCGGGACAATAATCTAGGTCTTAAATATACAAAGATAAGTTATTAGTAAAATCTAATACAATTATATGTTTACAAACTTATTATAAAAATACGAACATTTTTATAAAATCAAAATATAATAAACATCAACCTATTTATAATTTTGGAAGAGGTATTTGAATCAGGCCATTTATGTAACAGTGTGATGTGTTACCATTTGGCTGTGTAGGTGATTTTGTAAAATCACTTGCAGTAAAAAATAATACTTAAGAATTCAAAAGCTAAAAAAAATAATAGGAAAGTAATTTGAGAAATGTAAGATATATAATTACCTTCTTTTTTCCTAAATAAATTAGGATAAAGACGAGTTGTATACTATGGAGGACTGAATAGCGCCAAAAAAATTTAGAGGCATTTTTATCCTATTATAAATATATATACATGTTGAATTTCGGTTTATATTACATAAAGTATCATATATTTACATATGTACCGGTGTATTTGTAGGGCCTATTTTTTTCCGACATAGACATCACTTGGTTAATAAAATTTGTAAATCGGTGGTCTCTAATTCCAAAAAGTAAAGCCACCATTCTTCCCGAATCCGAGGTCTCCGAGGCTCCGACCCTGGTGTTCATGTGTGTGAAATAGAAAAAATTGTACTCTCTTAAAACAGGAGTGATGTCTCTCACAATGTACTTGAAAGGAAGAATACAATGTGCGCCGTTGCACCTTACCACGACACGAGTAATCATATTCTTTTGATCTTGCCATGCCTTCCGTGTTGAAACCAAGAAGATTGAAAGCGTTCATATGTTTTTGAATTTTAGAAGATGATACTAATACGACTACTCCTTCAACCGATGAAGACTCGTAGTCACTAACTATACAATTGAGTCTTACTAAGAGTAATGATATATTGATCTAAAAAGTAGGCCTGCATATAGATCTATCCATACATCAAATGACATGCTCGCTCAATTTCTTTCTCCTTGTACACACTGCTCATTTTGACAGAATGGGTCGCTTTTAAGCCATATTAATCATCTTCCGCCTTGCTAAATGCGTGTTTACTTGTGGAATTCTCCATCATGCCGTGTCGTTTGTTGAAACTTTTAATTTTGGATTCAGAGTCGAGGAATATAAAAAAATTTAGCACCACCCGACACAACCCTAGAATAATGTGACGCCTTCTTTACTTTTTCCCCAACAATCACATTTTATTTATTTATTTATTTATTTGTTAGAACGGCTATTTTAGTGATTCGGGGTCACACTGACATCCAATTAGGTAGTATCCAACCCGCGAACCTTACACCAAAATTCAAATTTAAAGCATCAAATATGTTTTAACGAAATGAATCTCTTGTGTTTGTTATAATTCCTTTTTGTGAACAGTATAAGTTGAACATACCAAATTGGCTGGACAGCTAGACCACCGGTTTCTGGTTTAATTGGTTCAATCAATCGTTCTTGCCACCTTGATCAAACAACGATTAAAGCGACACGTGTTCGTGGTGTATGAGACTCAAATCAACAATTTAATCTCAACGTCTTCTTTGTATGGTTTTATAATCACCGAAACTGTTACTGATTAACTTGTTAATGAGAAAAATCAAACTTTGTTAACCAAATCAGTAGTATCTGACTATCTGTATCTTTAAAAAGATTAGCAATGTTAATGTTATACTTATGTTAAGATCTTTGGCCCTAGCATATTCAAAACTTCATAAACATTTTTTTAGCAAAAACAAAATCTTATCATCAAACGTGTACCAATATCCATTGCCATTTGAGCTAAGGAATCCGTTCGTCAATGATAAAACTCCATATGTCCATAAATAAGATAACAGGTCATTATGTTATATCATAAAATCGTAGATTCGATATGATCTCATATATGTCAAACATGTAGAAAGATTTTTGTCATGATAAACTAACTAAAAGCTTCTGGGGGTTGAGAAGAAATATGAAGTTTGATACAAATCCGCATTCTTCAGTATCAAAATTTATGATGTGAAAACGTGTCATACTTATGGTCAAACGTTTTGAATGAAGTTTTAGAACAACGTGGTTTCTATGTGTGTAAACACAATATGTGCTACAAAATTAGCAATACCGAAAGACGAATCTAAGCAAAAATAAAAAATAGAAAAAATTGTATGTGTTACTTGTTATATGGCAATGGAGACAGCACTTGCCTTGGTGAATCAGAATCACTGAAATCGATCTTCTTCTCAATGGGGCTGTTCTCTTTCGGACAAGGGCTAGATTTTCTAGAATTCTGCACCATAAGATAGCAAATCATAAAAGTGTAATTCATTATCTCATTTTGTAATTGACTTCATACAGCAGGTTTGTTAATTACCTTGATGGATCCGCTACTATGTTTCCCCCCAGAATTAAGGTGCCTTTCTTCTTGGAGTAGCCTTATCAACCTCGTATTTTCCTTGTCTAGTATGTTGTTTTCATCAAACAAGACCGAAACCTATCCACATACAAGTAAATTACGTTACTACCTATTTTAACATTTTCATTGCTTTGTATGATGTGATAAAAAATGACGATCAAATAATAAGTATGAATTATCAATAAAATCCAGCTAAAAGGGCATTGATAAACAAACCTCGTCTTCAGCTGTAATGAGATTAATTCGTAGATGGTCTTTATCTTCCTGCAGTTTCTTGACCTCAAAAGCCAGAGCCAAAATGTGCCGTGTTGATGGATTCAAACTATATTTATATACGTTGAATATTAATAAAGGGATTCGCACGAAAAATTAATTACTTTGTACAAAGCTTTTAATATATGTACATTCACAGTAGCCTCACAGGTACTAAAATTATCACATGATGAAAAAACGAAAAGAGTACAAACCTATCCCATATTTTTATCAACTTTTGGCATGCATCAACTCCACTGTTGGCCTCTAAAAACGAGAGTGCTATTGATGCAACTTCATCCTTGTTGATCAAAGCTGAGAGTAATGTATCAATAAGAAAGTTTTCGGTAGATTCATTGTCTGTCATCGTACCAACCTTTAATCAATAAGTCAATAACACATTTATGATTGTTAGCACGACTGATGTGAAAAACGAAAAGCATAGTAATAAATGATGGACGAACTCACGAAAGAATAGACTTAAATAGAGAAAACTAGCAAAATCGGTAACCAAAATTCAGCAACCGGTATTGGTCATTCATTCTTCAAATGGTTATTTCTCATGAAAATAGAAACTTTTATCGGGATATAAAAGTCTTTTAAATTTCCTTCACTTATGTAAAAATAGTTATTGTGATGGCAAATTAAGTAATGTTGGCTTGAAATACAGCTAAAAATGAAAACGTTACAATTTACTTTAGATATGAAAGTTACCATTTTCCCATCAGACTGTGGCTTAAAAGACTTGAGTTCGTCAAACACTTTGTCCAACTCCTCCTCCAAATAAAGAACCCGAGACTCTGCTACATTGGCACGCTCATCGGCCTCGTTTCCAAACTCCATTAAAACTTTAGCATCACGATCATACAATGAATATTCGTTCTCCCACTTTTCACACTGAGTCAGCAAGTCATTATACTCCATAGCCAATTTATGATTCTCTTGTACAAATTTCTTTACGGCTTGTGCATTCATATTTGCTTCAGCCTAATGAATATATCAAAATTCACAAACATAATAACTTCAATACTTTAAAAGATTAAAAATACAAAGATAAGGCGTTACGAGTATTGAAAACCGTAATGTTTTGAAAAAAGAATGGTGAGTGTAAAGGGTATAGAAAACACAAACCTTAAGACATTGGATGGTTTTATCTTTTTCAAACAATTTGGATTTGAAATAGAAACACTGGTCGCGAATATGTCGTTGGGCTTCATCAGAGAATCGAAGCTTTAACTCGAGACTAGGTGTAGAGCCAAGTGAATACTCTATTGATTCTCGTAAGCAGTCATCATCATGTTCTTGGGTAACATCCATTCTTGAATGTGTGACCGTTTCCAAAGGGTTTTAGGGGGTTTTGAAAATATTTGAATTTTGGGCTGTCAGTAAATACGCTACCATTGATTTAGCCCATCTACTTTTTCTACGTAGGAAAATACTTTATAGGATTTTCACATTACAATAAAATCGATCCGAATATTATGGATTTTATAAGTTAGAAACCATTTGGTTCGGTATCATAATTTGGAGGTTAAGTTTAATTCAATTTGATTAATTGTTTTTTCTAAATTTAGATAAATTCGGCTTAAAAAACAATATTTTATTAATTTTTTTATCAGTCAGTTTTAACCAACAATTTAGAATACCTTTGTAACAAATAATTTTATCAAATATTTTATAATGTTTTTTTCCATAAACAGAATAAATGTAATCATAAGTTACTCCATAACTAAAGCAAATATCAAGCAAATCATATAGAAAGCATAAATCAACATTTTCATTAGAAAGTAAATGAAAAAAAAAATTCTTATTGAAGTTATTTGAGCTCCAAAAAGTATGAAAAATAAACCAAAGGGTGTTTGTTTGGGCTTATATAAGCTGCTTATGACTTATAAACATTCGGCTTATATTTCATAAGCCCGGATTTTCCGACTTATGTATCTAATTATGGGCTTATTACTGTTTATTACGTCAAAATAAACAATAATAAGAACATAAACGGTTACATAAGCCGAAAATTCTGGGCTTATTAAACATAAGCCGAAATATCAATAAGCCGTAAGCTCCTTATGTAAGCCCCAAACAAACATCCCCTAAAATGAGATCGAAAGCCATGAAGAAATGTATGGCCGATGTACTTTAGAAAGAAAAGAATCGTTGTATCCTGCCCGCTTATCGGTTCGAGCCGCATGTTGTCAAATCTTGATTTCATTTTGTTAGACATCTCAAGCTTCTTCTTTCTTTTAAATACTTGATAGTTGATAAATGGGTAGAGGTTTTATGATTTATTGTTTTTCTTTGTTTATGTTTGTTAAAATTAATAATGATAATCAAATGATTGTGGATTTATAGGTTATAATTATATATATTGTTCTGACAGTGGATAATCGAATGATATATCAGTCTAAACTATGTAAGAACTCATTCAAAATATCATAAAGGGATATCTACTAATTATTTTTCTTCTTATTAAGCAATCACTTATTCATTTATCCAATTTACATCTTTAAACCTAAATTTAGACTTATATAATCTAGTTATATTTATTATTTTCCTTAAATTATATATAGATAGATTATACTACCAATGTTAGGAATAAAGAAGCAAACGAGGAAAAGAAAATAAAAGGTTAATGTAAATGAGCAACTCCGAAACCAAATCATGTACACCATTTTGATGCAAAAAAGATCATATTTATGGAATATATTTACACTAAAACTTAATCTTCTCCAATATATTATACCAAGTTATTTTTTGTTTTTCATGCAAATATATTTAACTAATTCGTAAATACTCTAAATAATTAAGTTCTAATACAATATTAATATAATAAACATAATAAATTTGAAGTGAGAGTTTGTTTATCCAATGCTTTTGATCTTTGGTCTCTTTATGATTTGGGAAAAACTACCGATGACGAATTAACAAGATTTTGAATAACTTTTGGAAATTAGTTAGTGCTAATCTTTTAGATGTATTTTCATTTGTTTTACTTTGTTGTAAAATATTCATTAAGTTTGTAGAGTTTGAAGGTTGTAAAAATTTTAAATATAAAATGTTTAATTTTTTACTTTTATCATTTATATATATATATATATATATATATATATATATATATATATATATATATATATATATATATGTGGATTCATTTAGGAACCATCAATTATTTAGGAACCATTAGGAACCATTTTTAGGCAAGATGGCAATTTTGTAATTAAGTCAAATCCCCAAATTGGAAATCAATTAAAACCCACTTTAAAATACTAATTAACTTTAAATTAACATATCTAGAGTATAACTAGGTTTTAGGAAAAACTAAATACACCACTAAAACAAGCATTTAATTATATTTCCAACGAGCACCCACTTGATATACTTTTGACGACTTTTTTTTTTTTTTTTTTTTTTTGTGAGTTTCGGTATATACACTAGTGTATATACTAAATATTCACCAGTGTATATACTAATTCACCAAAAACACATCTAAACCATATACACTATACACTAGTGTATACACTATATTCACTAATTTATACGAATCTTTATATTAATTTCCTTTTAATTGTGAATACGCAATATACAAAAGTGAATATACAATATATATATACACAAGTGAATATACAATATACACCAGTGAATACGCAATATACACAAGTGAATATACAATATACACCAGTGAATACCATGTATTCAATAGAGAATACATCTTATACATTAGTGAATATAGTGTATACACTAGTGTATATTGTATAAATACACTAGTGTATAACTATACATTAGTGAATATAGTGTATACACTAGTGTATAAATACACTACTGTAGTGTATAAATACACTAGTGTATAACTATACATTAGTGAATATAGTGTATACACTAGTGTATAGTATATATGGTTCAGATGTGTTTTTTGTGAATTAGTATATACACTGGTGAATATTTAGTATATACACTAGTGTATATACCGAAACTCACTGTAAAAAAAAAAAAAAAAAAAAGTCGTCAAAAGTATATCAAGTGGGTGCTCGTTGGAAAGATAATTAAATGCTTGTTCTAATGGTGTATTTAGTTTTTCCTAAAACCTAGTTATACTCTAGATATGTTAATTTAAAGTTAATTAGGATTTTAAAGTGGTTTTAATTGATTTCCAATTTGGCTCCCAATTTTGACTTAATTACAAAATTGCCACCTTGAGTTTAATTACAAAATTGCCACCTTGCCTAAAAATGGTTCCTAATGGTTCCTAAATAATTACATGGTTCTTAAATGAAACCAACTCTATATATATATATATATATATATATATATATATATATATATATATATATATATATATATATATATATATATATATATATATATATATATATATATATATATATATTGTTATTTAAAATTAATTAATCTATTTTTCTAAAACATTATAACTAAATAGTATATAAAATAAAAAAAATTAATGTATTTTTCAATCATTTTATATATCTTAAAAAACTTGTTTCAAAGATATAATTTTATAATTTAATGTTAACTTTTTATATTAATAATATAGAGAAAAGATAAAAAAAAAGACCAATAATTTTCTAAGGATTAAAACACTCAGGGCATACTTGGTTCAAGTTTGGGAATAGTAATGGGAAAGATAATGGGAATATAATCATTAACTAGTTTTTCATTAACCTCAATCTAAAGGATAATGGATATTACTCATTAATGGGTAATGATTGATTGCTTTATAACAAACCAACATCAATCAATCATTTTCATTACACCCCATTACCCCCCATTACCCCTAACCAAGCACCCCCTCAATCTTCACCATCTATTTATTTTCAGTTCAATAGCTAAGATTAAATCAAAACCAATTTTTATATTATTTTTTTTCTTAATTAATTTATCTCGCAAACCGTTAATCGTTATAAATAAATTACACCGTTGCGACCGTCGTGTTTTTCCTCTTTAATTAGAGCAGTGGTCATACATACTTTGGACGACTTTTATTTTTTCCATTTTCGGATGGGTATTGAAATTGTAACGTTAATATCACATGTGATTTTAAACCTAGGCTACCCGGTAACACCCAAGTCCCCTGCCTGATACAAACCTAATCTACCCGGTAACAAACCTAGTCTACCCGGTATACTCCCATTCCTACCCTGTAGACCTAGTTTGCCTTACCCGGACAAACACTTGGCCCTGTACCCAGTAATAACTTGTCCGGTACAAACCTACCCGGCTACACCATTTCTACCCGGTAGGCTTTAGTGCAAGCCCGGGTATGAGAAATTCCTACCCGGTAGGCTTCAGGGTAAACCCTGAACTCAAGAGATTTCTACCCGGTTTTGGTTTCCTAGCCCGATATACATTTCCAATTCTACTTGGTTGCTTTAGGCTATTGACTTAAGTTGACCTGATTTCGCAGGCGCGCATGATTTCGTCACTCGCCCACTTATGGGTCATAAAATGACGGCCTACGAGCGTAATCATGGCCCGCGGCCCATAAGTGGAAGCCCTAATTTCGGGCCTGTAAATACCCCTCTTGTCATTGTCAGAGGGGACCGGTTTTCAATCATTTGCAACCTACACATACACGTTCAAGAGAAGTTTTCCCACTCTCTTACGTCATCAACGCTAATCGTACGTCACCTTAGGCTCGCAAAGAGCTTGGTAGGTTCGCACTGCCCTCGCAGGAGTTCGTATCGATTAGCCGACACCTCCAAATCGTTTAGCACGTCACTCGTTGCTTAAGCATTGGCGCCAACCGTGGGACCGTTTTAGTCAACGGTTTTCACTAAGGTTTTTTCCTTCCAAGTCCTTCATTCTCTATGGATTCAACTAGTTCCCCTATGAATCCACCATTAAGCAGGGAAGACCTGGTTCCCTTGGTGGACCTCAATACCACTCCCCCCAACTCCCAAAACACTGACGCGGGAGTCAGGAACCGGAAATACCCCAAGGATTAATGAGGAAAATCTATCAGAAGTACGGGCTAGACTCTTCACTACTGAGTCTACCGACACCGCTGAAGTGGAGGTGCTTCACACTGGTGGGACGGGTCAGTCAAGCTTTCAAGGCTTCCAGACGGGAAAGTATCCTATCAACGCAACACAACCCTCTCCCAGAAACACTTCTCCATTTCAAAACACTATGTCGTTGGTTCACTTGGAAGGGTTCACAGTGACTCAACAAGCAATCCCTATCCAAACTCCCTCATTTGCACAACCATCACTCCGGGAAGTGTTAGAAGTACTAAAAGCGGCCTTGGCTCCACAGAGAGCATCCACCCCACCCCCTCCACAAGAAGACATGCTAGCTCAGCTGATGGAAGCTCTGAAGTCAAAGCCAATCCCGCAAGTAACTCCCGCGCTAGACATGACTTCTCTGCTAGGATTTTTGGTAGGAGAATTGTGCAAGAAAAGGGCTCCAGAACCCACTCCTCCCCTCCGCAGAATGCTGCTCGAGAATTGCTTACTCTGTTAAAGACATTTGTGGGAGAAGAAGCTGAACCACCAAGAACCGCAACAATGCCTACGTCAGTGGTTAATTCCAAGTTTTGTGACTAGGTAGCAAAATATCCAATCCCGAATCGGCAGAGGGTCCCTTCCATTGTAGGCACGTATGGCGGTACTCGGGATCCTGAAGACCACTTGACTCTGTTTGAACAAGCCATCATGACAGAGAAATGGGTCGACCCCGTAGCATGTCACATGTTTTCGGGAACCCTGCAAGGTTTTGCCAGGGACTGGTTCACAAACCTCCTGGAGAAGAGTATCTATGATTTTCTTGACCTCAAGGCTAAGTTCATCCCTAATTTCTTCCAACAAATGAAACAAAGAAGAACTCACCTTGAGGCCCACCTCCTTCGCCAGCGGGAAGGAGAAAATCTGCGAGACTTCATGTGACATCCGCAAATTTCGAGGTACTAATTCCGAGTTTAACTTTCTTTAATTATCGTTATTTCTTTTTGACCCAATTTACTATTTCAATATGTCGATTTATTGCATTTGTGTTTGTGTCGGATCGCGTATAATAACCTTTGTTTTATGTCCTTTGTGACTAAAACGTGTATTTAACTAAGTGCCTAGCAATATTAAGTATTCTCATAGGTTAATTTTGGTATTTTAAAGCCTTCGTCTTTTCGAGAAAAATTAACGTTTAAAATATTACAAATTCTACCCTCAAAACAAAAATCTGTTACAAGGTTAGTCCTTTAACGGGATCTAACGGAATCTGTTACGATTCCAATCCTTTTAACGGACCAAGTAACTGGGCAGGAAAAGCACCAGAACGGCGCACAGGAGCCATGTGCGGCGTCCTGAAGCCTGCAGCTTCACAAAATTCCAAAATCGTTTTTGTTGCTTTTCTTGAGATGCCAAACCACATGCTAGCATGTGAGACCTGCCCAAATCTTTCTCCAAATGATATAGGATGAGTGAAATGTGGATCCTTGACCATATTTCACCATCTCTCATTCCAAAACTTAACCTTAAACAACTTTCTATCACATACTTCACTTTTGTATCTTTCTTCAACACAAATTCTCTCTAGTTTCTTCTCATTTTCAGAAACTTTGAGAGACCAAAACCCCATTCAAAGGTGGTAATTGTGTTGGGAAAGATCATTGGAGGTTATCTAATCAAGCATTCAACTTTCGGTAAGTGTTTTACTTCGAAATTTCCATCCTTCCTTACAATAATCTTCTTCATTTGCTTCTAAGAGTTTACTAATCAAACTCTCATGATTTTGCAAGGAGTTTAATCATCAAAGTTCATTCACCGACTTGTCCTTGATTTGGAAGGATTTCAAGCTTGGGAAATTCGGTAGGAAAGAGTTATAACAAATTTTTCCTTTCAAAACTTCCTTCTAAAAATCTATTCTAACACTTTGTATCCTTTCTTGTTTTGGAGCTTTTTCCTCCACATACCTTTTTGGGAACTTCCGGGTCACTTTGGAGTATAAGATTTTCCCATTTTGGAGAAATCGGTAAGTGACTCTCAAACACTTCATTTCACTTTATTCTTCATAAAAGTCCATACTCTAACCTATTCTTTATTTCTCTTTTGGAGCTCTTGCACTTCCATTTTACTCCTCAAAGTTTTCCGGCAAAAGTCTCTAGTTCTATTACCATTTCAAGACTTTCCGGTAAATATCCATATTCTCCTTCTTTACGTTTTTAGTTTAATTCTCCATTTTCATCACCTAAAACTACCTTAAAACTTGATAATATGACTAAAATGGTTAATATAACTATTATATCTAAAAAGTCACTTTAAAACTTAATACTTGTCATATAAATAAGTTGTTAAAATGTTTAACCAAAAATGTTATATAAACGTTAAAACCGGATAATTACATATAAGTTTATTAGTAAATTCTTCGAAAATGTTTCCAACACCTTATTTCGCTTAGTGTACTTAAATTTAAGTATCTTTATACATAATATGTATTATAAATAAACTTAACAAAAGATAACTAAAACTTGTAAAATCATGTAAATAAATATATGTATGTTTATGTATGTAATATATAAGTTTAAATATGGGTTATTTGACTAAATAATTTCACTTAGGGGTTGTTTGATAGCTGCAGACCGAGTTGGTGCAGACTGAGTTGGAGCACATACTGAGTTGGAGCTCAGACTGAGTTAGTGCAGACTGAGTTTGTTGTGTTTGATTATGCCTCGGACTGGCTATGCTGACTGGGAGAAATGACTATTTTACCCTTCTGTTTATTTATATTGAATGTAGTACACAATCCAAATTAACCATAAATCTAAATGTCTTACAAAATCCAAATTAAACAAATCCAAATGTCTTACAACTTCAAATTAAAAAAAAAAATCCAAATTAAAAAAATCCAAATTAAACAAATCAAAAGAAAACCTAACAATGATTGCGTACAATTAAGTTTTATTACAGCATCATATATTTAATATTACAGCATCATATTTTTTTTATTATTATTTCTCAGACATTTAATCAAACATATAATGGTCAACCAAACAACCCAGTTACTATAATAATCGTCACAAAAAGTATCCAAGTTAGAAACACCATTAACAAACAAGACAAGTAACTAACAAGATAGTAGGAACCATAATCAAAATTCTCATTTAAACTTCAAACAAAAGAATTAGGCCCATGTTACCTGTAATTATATTAACTCCTATAAAGAGTGCCCGCAAGTACCCGGAATCAAGAACAAAGGACAAAATAAGATCAATTTTGGGTCCTTTCTATATCATCTCAACATATAAAAAATGAGCTTTGAAGGGTAGAGTTGGGTTTTTTGAATGAAAAAATGAGTCTTCACTTTTTTATTAAAGACTCAATCTTTGATATGGGTCCGTGGTACGGACCGAGTCCGTGACAACCTTGGTTTATCAAACACGCGGACCACGGACCCGACACGCGGACCACGGACCGGGTCCGTGGTCTGAGTCCGAGTCTTTGGTCCGTGGTGATATCAAACACCCCCTTAATAATTTGCAAATATTCATCTAAGACGTTAACTAACCTACCGTATCGAAAACGATTAAAAACGAACAAGCTGGAATTGAGTAAACATCACTGTGCGCCGTTCCTAGCATGTAGGACGACGCAGCGGGCTCTGTCCCAAAAACAGAACGACACACAAGCACTCTGTGCGCCGTCCTGGCCTCTGTTTTCGCTATTCCGCGCATTTTCGACGATTTTTGTGACAACCGTCGAAATTTCAGGTGATTTTCAGTTACTTAATCGGTTCAGAACTCTAGTTCTCTTTTATCGTGTTCATATTGTTCGGGTTCATACTTATTGCGTCTTTTATCGTCGGAACTAATGTCGGAATCAAAATATAAATCCTAACACCAAATAAACAATACAAGAACTTGACTAAGTTCATAACGGTAATTAAAAAGATTCTAGTCCTTAACTAATTAACAGAAAACACAAAACGTCAAAAACCTGGACTTTGCAATCCAGCCGGCGGCTGAATATATCCAGCCGGCGGCTGAATCCTGCTGTCCAGCTGGATGATGACTCATTTTTGCATGAAACGGGATTGGACCAACCATTTTGGCTCGGGACTGGGCAACCATTACTGCCATTTTAGGCTCCCAAGGCCAGTAAACACCCCCCTTAATCACTTTTACTTCATTCTTTTGAATCACACACACAAAACACACACTCTCTCTCTTTTTCTCTCTAATTTTCTCTCAAGAACTTGAACACAAACCAGAAACTTTACACCATTTTCAGTCCATTAACACACATATTCATCCATCAAAACACATACAAATCGTCCTAAGATCAAAGGGGTAACAAGGAAAAGGTTTAAATCGGGTTTCCAAGTCATTTTTGAAGCTAAAACTCATCCAAGCCATCACTTTACTCTTTCCTTCGGTAAAACACTTCCTTTTTACTGTTTTTATATATATATTCACTTGCATGAAAGATCAAAAACCTGGAAATAAGTTTTCATAAACATGCAAAACGTTTTCTTGCTTAAAAACGAGTTTTTATGATAGATCTATATATTTAACTTGTAAATCCAAAAGAAAACAGTGATTTTACTTTAAAAATACATATGTTTGAGTTATATCAGTTTGCATGTCGAATCTAACGGTTAAACAAGCTTAAAATCGTGAAATAAAGCAACTTTAAAATTGGCCGAAGCCTTTTGGCCGGCGGCTGAAGGATTTCAGCCGACGGCTAAAGGTCAGCCGGCGGCTGTTTTCCTCCAGCCGCCGCCTGAATATTCATGTTCGCTACTTTTGTCGTCTAAAGGCCGTAAAACGTGAAAATAAGCTAAAATAAACCATCACATAATATATACATAATAATAAGCCACTGTTTTGACTTATAAACTGTTGGAAAAGGGCTTTTGGAGTTGAAACTTGTGTATTATTGCTTAAAACGGTATATTGTGTATTTTGAAGCGGGAAAGTGTTTTGAAAATGGACATAATTTTTATAACGCGGAAGCGCTGCCCAATTTTCACCGTAAAACACATCTCAAATTCAGTAACATAATAACTTCGAGACTTACACACTTCGACTTGGAACTTTGACACTTTTTGAACATAATTGAACTTAACGGACTGTAAAACGTACACGATCATATAAACCTTATAAAGATTTCCGTAATGAACTTTTGGGACAGAATCTAAGTATAATAAATTGAGACTTAAAAATGTTAAATTGGAACTTAACATAACTCAAATTATACTAATATAACTTATACAACATTCCGGTGTTTTAGGTCGTTTGTGATTCCCGACGCGTTCCGCCTCTCCTTGTGCTAGTTCATATCACTTATCTCCGCAAACCGTGAGTTACAACCCCACTTGTTTTACTTTTTGTACATTTTAAACATTATTTGGGGGAAGCATAAGATTACATGTTTTGTAACTTTTAACATTATTTGCGAATTACTTGAAACTTTCGGAAACTTGTACGTAACTTTGGAAACTTGATACTTTCAAACTCGTGAAACTTTGCAACTATTGGAAACTTGTTCAAACTTTGAAACATTTTAAACTTTGGAACTGTGGAACTTTTACAAACTTGGAACTTGCAACTATTATGCGTATTTGTGTTATTGCCTTAGTGGGTTAACTAAACTATGATACTTGTTAGCGACCAATCCTTGATGGATATATAAGCTCGTAAGAACTCAACACAACTTTTGGAACTTTGTACAATTGCCCGTTTTGGTATCAAGTTTCCTTGATGGATTTCAGCCGACGGCTAAAGGTCAGCCGGCGGCTGTTTTCCTCCAGCCGCCGCCTGAATATTCCTGTTCGCTACTTTTGTCGTCTAAAGGCCGTAAAACGTGAAAATAAGCTAAAATAAACCATCACATAATATATACATAATAATAAGCCACTGTTTTGACTTATAAACTGTTGGAAAAGGGCTTTTGGAGTTGAAACTTGTGTATTATTGCTTAAAACGGTATATTGTGTATTTTGAAGCGGGAAAGTGTTTTGAAAATGGACATAATTTTTATAACGCGGAAGCGCTGCCCAATTTTCACCGTAAAACACATCTCAAATTCAGTAACATAATAACTTCGAGACTTACACACTTCGACTTGGAACTTTGACACTTTTTGAACATAATTGAACTTAACGGACTGTAAAATGTACACGATCATATAAACCTTATAAAGATTTCCGTAATGAACTTTTGGGACAGAATCTAAGTATAATAAATTGAGACTTAAAAATGTTAAATTGGAACTTAACATAACTCAAATTATACTAATATAACTTATACAACATTCCGGTGTTTTAGGTCGTTTGTGATTCCCGACGCGTTCCGCCTCTCCTTGTGCTAGTTCATATCACTTATCTCCGCAAACCGTGAGTTACAACCCCACTTGTTTTACTTTTTGTACATTTTAAACATTATTTGGGGGAAGCATAAGATTACATGTTTTGTAACTTTTAACATTATTTGCGAATTACTTGAAACTTTCGGAAACTTGTACGTAACTTTGGAAACTTGATACTTTCAAACTCGTGAAACTTTGCAACTATTGGAAACTTGTTCAAACTTTGAAACATTTTAAACTTTGGAACTGTGGAACTTTTACAAACTTGGAACTTGCAACTATTATGCGTATTTGTGTTATTGCCTTAGTGGGTTAACTAAACTATGATACTTGTTAGCGACCAATCCTTGATGGATATATAAGCTCGTAAGAACTCAACACAACTTTTGGAACTTTGTACAATTGCCCGTTTTGGTATTGGAAACTTTATACACTATTAGCATTAGCCGTTTGTCATATGGGTATCGATACTTAGGAGCGGTCACTCCTTACTAAGGGTTAGCGTCCCAAGTACATATTACTACCACAACAGATGTTCACTCAATTAAACACTTTTGGGCTAGATCAGGACCATACAATCGGCTTAGTGTATACTTACTACTTATATTATGCGAAGTGATTGATACGAGTACTATTTAGTTAAACACATACTACATACGCATACACTTTTAGCGCCTGAATTCCGCTACAACTTTACTACGAGTTTTTTTAATTATTTTACTCGCGTACATACAAACTTTTACTATTTACATATATGTTCAAACGTCGACTCGTTCTTTTACTTATAACGTCAATATATGTTTTGTAACTTTCTATTTTTGGAAACTTTATCGAAACTCTAAACTGTAACTCACTCAGTACTTTATGTAGTTGACAGTTTATCTTATGTTTCAGGAAATTAATGTAAGTGTACGGAATGCATGGCAAGGGAGGGTCGATATGGTTACGTGAGGCGCTAAATGGGAAAAGACCTTTCTATTTTTTTTTGGGAATTTTATTTGAGACATTGTACTTGTACTTTATTTTAAACTTATGAACTGCTTGGTTGTGAAACTTGAACAATTTTAATTTCAAAATCGAAATGACTTGAATCGTTTATATTTGCTTATGACCGTGTAATGATATTCCAGCTCTCACATTCCGTGTTTCCGCTATAGCGGGGTGTGACAATTTTAAGCATACGTAACCCTAATCTAGTATACGTAAAGTCTTATAAACCGTTAAATATGTGTTTTGGACTCATGAAACGCAATCTCAAACTATATATTATTTACCGTTACAAACATTAAAACGTCTTTTTATCGTCTAAACGTTTATCTCTCCGAAAACGATTAAATCTTCGATTTTTAAACTTAAACTTTTATATAACTTTTATAAACTGATTTCTAAACATATTTTACTTAAATATTCAAACTTATATCTTTAAAATATTCAAATTGGTCAAAGGTTGACTTTGGTTGACTTTGACTCCTCTTTAAATGGTTGACTTTCGTTGACTTTGACCAAGTCAACTATCCTTGATATTGACTTTGGTTGACTTTGACTTAGGTTGACTTTGACTTAGTTGACTTTGACCATGGTTGGCTTTGACTTCGGTTGACTTTGACTTTGGTTGACTTTGACTAAATGTAATACTCCTTTCAACGATATTCCTGGTAGTCATTTTGGGCTCGAATATCATTCATATCTAATCATATTTATAAACTTAAATGATCGATGTCATTATCAACTCGAATCATCAAATACTTTTTATTCGTCACCTCGCTACGACTTATCGCTGGTGGATTCGACGACTTCAATTCTAAATATTTATTATTCGTCTAAACCCTACTAAACTCTAATATTTAATATAACGTTAATTATATACGAGGCTAAACCTATTACATTAGGGATACTTACAACTTTTATGTCTTATGCTAGGGCACTTAGGCGGTGGATCTTATACCGCGTATCTTTGAGTTTCCAACACTCTTACGCTTTATTTACGCTTTTACGCTACCTGTGAGTTATTCGATGCCCTTTTACCGCTTTATAAATTTTATTTCGGGCATGATTAGCGTAACTAAATTTTATATATCTTGTTTATGCAAATTAGATTATGATGCCTTAGTATTATCGTGTTACCTTAATTACTTATATGGCCTTGGTGGTAGTATAAGGCCCCGTTTACACACTTGTCAACTGTTATTGAGCCTACGGTTATATATATAGATCTATTTGGGTTTAACAAACCCTCATCGACGTATTGGGATTTTGCCGGTGTTATTACCGTGTATTATTTCATTGACTAAACTTAGCTTAACACACTAAGGGGGTTGTTGCCTATTATGTTTAGGTTCAAGTGTATTATTCTAGGCTAAGGAATGTTCATATTGCTATTTGCTATTTTAAATCAAGATATATGTTTATTACTAATGATTTTACTAAACCTTCTAAATATTCGGGTCAAAAGCTTTATTACTTATGTTTTATTAACTTTACGAATAACCCACCAACATTGTGTTGACGTCGTTTTTAACGCTATTTCAGGGATTTGAGGTTACTTCTTGATGACTATTATATGACTACGTGGATCTTGCTTGGGAACTTGTTTTGCTATGATTAGTTCTATTAGGATCCGTATGTCGATTATGTATGTTTTATTTCCCGAACTTATGTACTTTGTAACATTTGTAACTCGATAACTTATATTTAAATTCGATGTTACCCTTTTGTTATTTAATTTGTTGTAACCTTATGACTCTGAATATACTAATACTGTACATCTCCGGCTTCCGCCTGAGCGGGGTGTTACACTTCATCCTCCGCTACACACAAGAATGCCAGAAGTTATCAGGTCTACCGAGAGTCAGCAAATCTCCGCTTTCACACTCTCACTACTCCCAGACCAACTCCAAGAACTACTCGCAGCAAGAATCCGAACTACCTTCAAAGAAACGACTGATGTTTTCTATAACTACTTGAGGTCAAATGAGACAATTTCCTTGGCTAGAAGCGTAACGAGTGGCAAAAGAGATAAAGGATGGGGTGGACTAAGTGTTGGAGGATCAAGCATTCAAGACTCACCTAGTGGAGAGGGTAGTCGTCATGACAACCACAAAAGAGGACCGACGAGAGATAATAGACAAAAGCAAAGGTTTGCTCCTTATGACAAAGCCTCACTAGCCTCTAGCCTCTAGCCTCAACAAGTCTCCCATGGAAATTTTGAAAACCGAACAAGTATGTACAACATTCAAGCCTCCCCGCCCAATGACCTACATGTCAGGGAAGAAAAACATGAACAAATATTGTGAATTCCATGAAGCCCATGGACATGACATAAATGCATGTAGAGAGCTCCAGGCCGAAATCAAGCGAGCATTGGAAGAGGGACACTTGGAACACCTTGTCACGGGATTAAAGCAAGTGATGGAGCCCCCGCTCAAGAAGACCTTTGCATGGCAAAAGAGAGCACACATAGAGGACCCAGGACCACTAGACGGACATGTACTCTAGTCCTACAGTCCTCCAAACACCCCTCAAATCGACGACGTACTACATCATGAGAGACCATTAAAATCCTAACAAGGTCATGGAATACCATGTATTGAACTATATCATGTTTTAGATAGAACAAAATGCTTGATAGAGCACATCTATGTAGTCATCTATGTTGCTAATAAAAATCATCTTTTTTCCTATCATACTTTCCCCCAATCAATACCAACTTGATAACAAGCTACTCATAGCTATTTAAAAAAAATTAACTTGAAAATTTTCTAAGTGTAAAAAGCCACATAAGGCATACAAGGTTGGGCTGAACACAACTTTCCGTCTTTCTTACCTATTGGAGGAAGGATAAGCACTCCCTATTAAGGAGCGATAATCACACAAATTTCCGCCTTTCTTACCTACCGGAGGAAAGATAAGCACTCCCTATTAGGGAGCGACAATCTCGCGAGTAAAAAATAAAAATAAAAAGCATGCAAATAAAACACGATAATTAAACATGGCATAGTCATGATAACAAAAAGAGTTGTCATAACAACCCAAAATTAATATATGGATCCGAAGTGGCAAAGCCATAAGACATAAGTAATAACACGTGAGCAATAGTTTTTAAAACAAAAGAAAAGTCCTAAGCACAAAATACTCCTAAGAGCAAAGTATTCCTACGACGCTACTAGCGTGCAAAATTTTTACCAGGAACAAAGGCTTTTCTACAACATGGCTAATAGGAAAATTCATCCTAAGGCACAACACACAGTCACTACGTTCTCAATAAATCAAAGTCTTTAAAATTCCAAGTCCTTAAAGCTAAATTTTTAAGTTTCAACTATTACTACTTAACTAAAAATAAAAACATGTAAAGCCAAAGGAGGAGGACATGCATAAGGAAAGAAAATGGTTACCCTACAACTAACCACGGCAAAAGGACAAACAAACAACATTCTAACCCTAGTGGGCAAAGCCAAAAAAGAAAAAAAAGTTCACCACCACCGCCGCCCTAAACCCGCGGGGGAAACACCACGGCAGAAAAATTTTAGAATGAGGGGAAAGGTGGGAGGGAAATGGAAAAGTTTGAGATTTTGAAAGTTTGAAAAATTTGGCGAAATATCAAACTTGGGGGGCTGTTGGGGTGTGATTCCGACACCGAAAACGACTAGAAAATAAACCCCGATGACAACTTTACACCCGAGCTCAAGCCAAGCCAGCCTCGAGCCTACCCGACTCGGACACACCTTGGTCGTTATCGAGAGTTTATGGCCCCGGCTTGAGCCTAGGCGAATCACTCCCTGGTTGGCCTAGAGCCTAGGAGGATCACTCCCTGGTTGCCCTGGAGCCTAGGAGGATCACTCCCTGGTTGCCCTGGAGCCTTGGCGAATCACTCCCAGGTTGCCTTGGAGCCTAGGCAGATCACTCCCTGGTCGCCCTGGAGCCTGGGCGGATCACTTTCTGGTTTCCCTGGAGCCTAGGCGGATCACTCCTTGGTTACCCTGGATCCTAGGCGGATCACTCCCTGGTTGCCCTGGAGCCTAGGTTAATCACTCCCTGGTTGCCCTGGAGCCTAGGCGAATCACTCACTAGTTGCCCTGGAGTCTAGGTGGATCACTCCCTGGTTGCCCTGGAACCTAGGCGGATCACTCGGCTTGGTTTCCCTAGAGCCAAGGTGGATCACTCGAGCGTGCCCGACACCAAACTCCCCGTCACCGAAAACACCCTAGCCGGACACGAGTGAAGCCGAATCAAACATCCTACCCGGACAAACCTAGGTCACCTACCAGGACAAACCTAGGTCACTTACTCGGACAAACCTAGGTCACTTAGCCAGACACACCTAGGTCACATACCCGGACAACCTAGTTTACGTGCCCGGACAACCTAGGTCACGTACCCTGACAAACCTAGGTCACGTACCCGGACAGACCTAGGTCACTTACTCGGACAAACCTAGGTCACTTACCTAGACAAACCTAGGTCACGTACCCGGACAACCTAGGTCACGCCCGGACAACCTAGGTCACGTACCCGGTACAAACCTAGTCTACCCGGTACATGAACCTAAGGTACCCGATACAAACCTAGTCTACCCGGACATGAACCTACGGTACCCGGACACGAACCTAAGTTACCCGGACACGGACGCTTCCTACCCGGTAACACCCTACTCGTATCCGGACACGAACCTTAGTTACCCGGACACGGACATGACCTACACGGTACAAACCTAGTCTACCCGGTACGTTAACCTAAGGTACCCGTTACAAACCAAGTCTACCCGGTACATGAACCTAAGGTACCCGAACACGAACCTAAGTTACCCGGACACGGACACTTCCTACCCGGTAACACCCTACTCGTATCCGGACACGAACCTTAGTTACCCGGGCACGGACATGACCTACCCGGTACAAACCTAGGCTACCCGGTACAAACCTAGGCTACCCGGTAACACCCAAGTCCCCTGCCTGGTACAAACCTAAGCTACCCGGTAACAAACCTAGTCTACCTGGTATACTCCCATTCCTACCCGGTAGACCTAGTTTGCGCTACCCGGACAAACACTTGGCCCCGTACCCAGTAATAACTTGCCTAGTACACACTTACCCGGCTACACCATTTCTACCCGGTAGGCTTTAGTGCAAGCTCGGGTATGAGAAATTCCTACCCGGTAAGCTTCAGGGTAAACCGCGGGATCAAGAGATTTCTACCCGGTTTTGGTTTTCTAGCTTGGTATACATTTCCAGTTCTACCTGGTTGCTTTAGGCTATCGACTTAAGTTGACCTAACGTCACAGGCGCGCATGATTACGTCACTCACCCACTTATGGGTCATAAAATGACGGCCCATGAGCGTAATCATGGCCCGCGACCCATAAGTGGAAACCTTAATTTCGGGCCTATAAAATACCCTTCTGGTCATTGTCACAGGGGATCATTTTTCAATCATTTTCAACCTACACATACACGTTCAAGAGAAGTTTTCCCACTCTCTTACGTCATCAAATCGTACGTCACCTTAGTGTCACAGACTTATATCGATAAGGGTATTCCGTGCGGCACTTAGTCTCTAGTAAGTCAGCCCTACTTGAACACTCAACGATCTAGGAAACTAAGAAAGAAAGGAACACAAGTGAAATGAGAAAATACTTTGTATTGCTAGAGAGAACTTTACAAGAGAAGATTACAAGTGAATTGTGAGATGCTTTGGCCAAATGAGGCATCTCCTATTTATACTACTCATCTAGGTATTTACAAGTTCTACACTCTTCCATGGAAGAAAGATTCTAGGGCTTCTAAGAGCTTCTAGGACTTCTAAGAGCTTCCAACATCTTCCAAGAGCTTCCAAGACCTTCTTGCACCCTCCATAGAATTCCACCAACTCTTCTAGTCAAGTGTAGAACAATCCGGACTCCCGGGTAACCCCGTAAAAGCGGGCGGGGCGTGACATCCTCCCTCACCTAAGCTCTCGACGTCCTCGTCGTGCCATCCTCGTGATATCTCTTGATCTCGTCCGCAAACTGCCACGGTAAGTCTTCCGCTTCCCAACTTGCTTCGCTATCGGGCAGGTCACGCCACTTGATCAAATACTCCTTATAGCTCGGCACTCCTCGTCTCCGTATCGTAGGATCCGAAAAGATCTCCTCGACCTCTTGATCGTATGAAGTAACAACCGCTGTTGGTGCCCGCTTGGACACCCCTCGTTCCGGGTCTTCCTCGTCTCCATGATAAGGCTTGAGAAAGCTAACGTGGAAGACCGGATGAATCTTCAACTTGGGCGGTAGTTGAACTCGATAGGACACTTTTCCAACACGTCCAATCACCGGGAAGGGGCCTTCATACCTCCGTATCAATCCTTTGTGCACCTTCCTCAATGACTTGAATTGTCGAGGCAAGAGCTTCACCATCACTTGATCTCCGACCTCGAACTCAACGTGTCTCCTCCTTTCATCCGCCCATTTCTTCATCTTTTTAGCCGCTTTGTCCAAGGATGCTCGTGCCAAGTCCGCTTGCTCGTGCCATTCCTTCATCGTCTTGTAAACGGTCGAGCTACTCCCCTCATATGATGCGGCTAAGGCATTCGGGGTCAATGGTTGGCGTCCCGTAACTAACTCAAAAGGACTCTTCCCCGTGGCTTTACTCCGTTGCATGTTGTAAGAGAATTGAGCAACATCAAGGAGTTTAGCCCAATCGTGTTGGTTGGAACTCACATAGTGCTGAAGATAGAGCTCCAATAAGGCATTCACCCTCTCCGTTTGCCCGTCCGTTTAAGGATGAAAACTCGTAGAGAAGTTCAAATCTGTCCCCATGATCTTAAACAACTCCGTCCAAAAGCGCCCCGTAAATCGTGGATCTCGATCACTAACGATAACATCTTTGACCACTCCATGAATTGGCTTGGCCGGTGAATTTACCGCCTTAATCGTACCACTAACCTTTGTAGCGTTAATCCCTAGCGGCTTAGCTTCATCAACCGCCACAAAGTTATGAGTCGCACCGGAATCAACAAGGTCTCGTACCTTAACACCGTTGATGGTTGCTTCGACATATTGTAGGCCCTTCCCTACAACCTTCGGCACCTCCGTCTTTTCCTTGATTGCATTCAAGATCCTCATCGAACCCATGCATCCGCCGTCACTCGCGCCTTCGTCTTCATGAGCCGACCTCCCATTGAGGCTTGCTTTCTTCGGGCAATCTCGAGCTCTATGAGGTCCATCACATATGAAGCATCCACCACTCTTGTAACTCGTCTTCACATGTTTGTCCTTTCCGGTGGGAGGTTTACGTGCATTATCGACCTTTGGTTGAGCATTCCTTTCTCCCCCACCTTTCTCATGGTCCACCCTCCGATCTTTTGGCTTGGACGAGTCCCTCCTCGTGCTAAAGTCAATCAAAGCCTCGACATTAGCAATAGCCGTAGCAAGATCTTGAACTCCGCGTCGCTCCAACTCCGTCTTAGCCCATCCTTGTAAACCATCAAGAAAGTAAAAGAGAGAGTCTTGGTCGGAGAGTTCCGGAATTTCCAAGACAAGTGTGGTGAATTCCTTGGCGTACTCCCGTATCGTTCCAAATTGCTTGAGTTTTCGAAGTCGACTCTTCGCTTCGTTCTTAGCATTCTCCAGATAGAATTGCTTCTTGAAATCCGCCACAAAATCAACCCAAGTATCGATAGTAATCGTACCTCGCTCGATATCTCCATGCCGACGTCTCCACCATAACTTCGCGGTGTCCTTCAAGTATCGGGTCGCCATCTTGATCTTGGATGCATCGTCCACCAAATTGACACCTTCCAAGTATTGTTCCATCTCCCACAAGAAATCATCAACCGCCCTAGCTTCTCGCTTTTCAACGAACGGTGATGGTTTAGGAACATCCAACTTTGGTCCATGATTAGTGTTACCGCCCCCACTAGCCAATGACTGCTTACACAAAGCCATATCCGCTTGCAAGTCTTCGATGGTTTGATGAAGTGTGGAGACCGCTTCCCCAAACTCCTCCCGTATCTTCGTGATCTCGCCCATGAACGAATCTCTTAAGTCATGGATCTCGCGCTTCAAGTCGCCACTAAGAGCATTGAGAGCTACTCGAAAGTCCTCTTTCATACTTTCAAAGTCGGATTCTAAACCTTCCAAGCCCTCAACTTGGGTCTTTAACTCCCCCATGGATGTCTCAACACCCGCTACTCGCTTATCCAAACTTGCCACAATATCCTTTGACATACCTCTCTTCTTGGGTTTTTGACGCGTATCGTCTTGACCCCGGTTCTCGTCAACAACCACACCTCCACTAGCACCATTCTTCTCGGTTTCGCTCGCCATCGCCTTGAATCGACTCGCTCTGATACCACTTGTCACGAAATTATCTCGATAAGGGTCTTCCGTGCGGCACTTAGTCTCTACTAAGTCAGCCCTACTCGAACACTCTACGATCTAGGAAACTAAGAAAGAAAGGAACACAAGTAAAATAAGGAAATACTTTGTATTGCTAGAGAGAACTTTACAAGAGAAGATTACAAGTGAATTGTGAGATGCTTTGGCCAAATGAGGCTTCTCCTATTTATACTACTCATCTAGGTATTTACAAGTTCTACACTCTTCAGTAGAAGGAAGATTCTAGGGCTTCTAAGAGCTTCTAGGACTTCTAAGAGCTTCCAACATCTTCCAAGAGCTTCCAACATCTTCCAAGAGCTTCCAAGACCTTCTTGCACCCTCCATAGAATTCCACCAAGTCTTTTAGTCAAGTGTAGAACAATCCGGACTCCCGGGTAACCCCGTAAAAGCGGGCAGGGTGTCACACCCCGCTAAAGCGGAAACACGGAATGTGAAGAGCTGGAAAATCTTTACACAGGTCATATCAAACATAACGGTAATCAAGTCATTAATAAAAATAAAAGTGTTTACAAATCCATCCAAGACACAATAATTTAGTACATTGAAACACAATTAAAGGTTCATTAGAAATTCCCAAAATAACTGGGCACGTCTTTTCCCAAAAAGGTTCTCACACAACCGCCTTGACCCGTCCATGCCATGCATCTCATACTTACACTAATTCCCTCAAACATAAGATAAAGTGTCAACTACGAAAACGCAGTGAGTGAGTTACAATTTAAAGAGTACGTCAAAAAGTAAATAAAGTATATAAGGTAATAGTTTCCATAAAGGAGATTAGCGGAGAAAAGACGCTTATAGTTTATATACTTTAAAGTCCAAGTAATGGGCGGACTGGTGCCCTAAGTTTGTAAAGACCAAATATAGTCAAATTTAGTCAAACAGTAGAAGCGTATATCTAACGCTAAAATTTTATAAGTTTATGCGTAAGTAACTAATTAGATTTTCTTGTAACAACCTCTTGGCATCTATAACTTAAGTGTTCACACTAATCCGATTATTCAACCGTGAACGGCCCCAACTTTCCGCCTCTCAAACGGAAAGTTAAACAGAACTCTAGTAATATGTACTTAGACTGCCATCTAAGCAAGGAACGGTTCTTTCCTAAGTATCGATACCCATAATTACTATACGGCTAAGTAGTTAATAATGTGAAAAGTCTAAGTCTAAATCAGTCGGGCACTAGTAAACTTTATTTTAAAAAAGAGAGAGTCGAACGTCCATCACTTAAGATCGTGTTATAGTTCCATCAAGGGTTGGTACGTATACAAGCATCAATAATCAGTTTAGTCAAAAGAGAGAGAGCGACCAGTAATTCTAAATAAAGTCAAATAATTTACGCATAAGAGTTTAAATAGTCGATCAACCAAGTCCAAGTACGAACCCAATGTCAAAGTTTAATAATTTAAAGTCAAAGTTTAATAATTTCAAAAGTCAAAGTTTAATAAATTGAAAAGTCAAAGTTTAATAAATTGCAATTTGTTTCATAAGGCTTAAAAATGCAATTGATCTTATGTTTCCCCCAAATTCATGTAAAACATATATAAAACGAGGGGTTGTAACTCACGGATTGCGAAGAGAACGAGAACTTGGAAACTCGGTCGGAATATGTGATCCGGGAATCACGGATTGCCTATTAATTACCAAGATAGTTTAATTAGTTGTTATATTATTATGTTCTTATATAATAATATAGATAAACTTTATTAAACTTTTAAGTGTCAAAGTTAAGCATAGTCAAAAATAGTCCAAGAGGGTAATTGTCACGTTTTTGTCCAAAAGTTCGATTTAACGTTTTTAGGTTATTATATCTTAAGTGCTTTTGCTCGCTGAAGTGATTTACAATTTCTGAGGAAATTTGGGCAGCGCTTCCGCGCCCAAATTTCATGCCCAAAATTTGTACTATCACTTCCGCTCACAAATCACCTAAAATACAATATCACATATATTATAGTTCATTATAGTCCAATACAAGTCATTATAATACTTATTTTTATTTTTCTCAGTCCCACTATAAGGTTAGAACAAGTCCAGAATGTAACATTATCTTAAAACGAGTAAAACGACGATTTTTCGGGAGAACAGCAGCTCGGTGCTGCGCACCTAGGCACAGGTGCGGCGCACCTAGCTGCTGTCTCAATCCCGTTTTGTGTTTTTCTTGCTAAAAACGTTTTGTGACTTAAGGATTTCGACATGCAACCAGTAGATACCTTATAAAATAACGTTTTCACAGTTTCTAAACAACTTTTACCCACAAAATATAGATCTAAGTATTATTTAGATAAAAATCGTTTTTGTGTGAAAAGTGACATAAATCCTTATAAAACTTATTTTGTTGTTTAGATTGAACATGCAATGAGTAGATATCTTTTAAGACACCATTTTAACAGTTTCTAAAGTGTTTTCATCCACAGATTCGTGGATCTAAAGAGTATTTCGATTAAAAACGTTTTTGACCGTAAAAAGTCATAGATTTATGAAAAATCATATTTTCAACCGTTAGATCTTACATGCAATTCATTATTTATGTAAGAATAGTAAAAATAAAGAAATCTACCGAAGGAAAAGCTTGGATGATGAGTTTGGTCGGATTTGAGCTCCAAAAATCTTTACGAAACTAGTCCTTTTTCGAAATAACCACACCCCTTTGCTTCTCAAGATGAATGGAACGATTTGAATGGCTTAGAAGTGAATTTTTATGGTGGAAAAGCTCTGGAACAATGAGTTTCTTGAGAGAAAGTTGAGAGAAAAGAGTGTAGGTGTTTTGTGTGTGTGTTTTTGTTTTTGTAAAATGAATTAAGAAAATGAATAAGAAATTGATAATAGGTGAGTTGGGACTGATGTTGGCAGTAATGAGGTCGAATTTGATTGGTGGAATTGGGTGGTGGAAGTGTAAAAACGAGGCAGGGACCAATTCTGTAATTTTTTTGAATTCTGGCGTGAGGTGCTGCGCACCTCACCACTTGGTGCGGCGCACCGGGCAAATTTTCAGCCTTTTTCAAATTTTTGTTTTTACGTTATTGCTTCGTTGGACCTTTTTGTTAATTAAAAGTTCTTAAGTATGATAAGTTATGAACTTAGGAAAGTTCAATTGATGTTTTCTTGGTATTAGGACTTATAATTTGATTCCGGAAGTTATTCCGACACTAGTTCCCAAAAGTTACG
>CAJVGC010000001.1:28850866-28880497 GCA_910822075.1 Senecio squalidus | reverse complement strand
TCTTTTATGTTGACTAAATGTGTGGCTAGGATTCCTTCCTACCCTTTTTATTTTAAAATCTTTTTACAATATCCCTCCCCTATATATATATATATATATATATATATATATATATATATATATATATATATATATATATATATATATATATATATATATATATATATATATATATTTATATATATGGGTAGAAGAGTAGTACCCTAACGAACTTTTATAAACATCAAAACAATCTTACATGAAATAATGAAGAACAAAACTAACTCGAGACATGCCTTAAATTAGAACAAAAAAGACAACTAGCTAAAACACGAACCGAATAAAGAAAACAAACAGATAGCCCGAGGACCTAGGCTCAACAACAACCGATTGACCACATCTTCCTGATCTCGTCTTCACGAATCGAATTTTTAAACCCCAAAAGCGTAATCTTCAGTCGAACCTTTGATATAATTAGCTGCACGACTTGATCAGTAGACCGATAACCTTTTTGTATAAACGAATGTTTTGTTCCTGCCAAATAAAATACGATGTTGCACCTAACACAAGTTTCCCTATAATATTCTAAACACTTTTCCGATGAGACATAGGAATTAAACATTCGACGATGTCTTGCCAAATCGGGGGATCCATAACCAACTTTGCCAATTCATTGACCTCCGTCCAATTCTTTTACGAATAATTACATTCAAAAAATAAATGCTGATGTGAATCTATAACCTGCAAACATAAAGGACACAAAGGGTTAACATTGGGCACATGGACTTGAGCCAATTCTTGATACTTGCTTAGCCATTCCACCGACCATCGCCATCTGTGGATGTTAACAACCTCATCTACCTTCGCATGCATAGAAAACCTCACCCGAGCTATGTCACGACATGAGATAAACGTATTAAAAGGATTTAAACTACACCATTGATCAAACCATGCATGCTTCAATTTGCCATCTCCCAACTTCGAATGAATAAATGATCTAACTGTTGGCCTAATAAGAAGAATTTTACGCCATTCCCATTGCAGTAAGATTCACCTTCCAAATACTCTTACCCTTCAGACGATACATATGAATCCATTTCACCCAAAGAGACTCCGTTTTCATAAGAATATTCAAAAGATGTTTTATCATGAGACCTGTATTCCATGTCGTTAAATATTTTAATCCAACCCTCTCTCATTCTTCAGTAACACAAACATCAACCCACGCAACTTTTGTTTTACCCTTTTTCTTGACACCATTACACTAGAGAAACCGTCGAAGAAATTTCTCAATCTCTGAAATAAGGGACTCATGTAGAACAAACACCGAAGACCAATATATGTGCATAGAGGACAACACATAATTAATCAATTGAAGTCTTCCCGCAAAAGATAATCATTTATTGCGCCAATCCCCAACCCTATTTAAACACGCTCCACTAAAACCTAACAATTCTTATGAACAAGACGAGATTAAATAAGAGGCACTCCAAGATAACAAATAGGAAGCTTTCCCTTAGCAAACGACATAATACTCATGATTTGTTGCTGAACATCAAGGCATAAATTTGCATAGAAAAATGTACTCTTAGCGATACTGGGAGCAAGGCCCGACACCCTTTTAAATTCATTCAGGGAATCCATGAAAACACCCTCCAAAATCATATCCCCGTGAGAGAACATCATTAAATCATCCGCAAAACACAAGTTTAATATTTTTAACCTTTCACAATTAGGATGAAATTTTAAATCACGACTCTTACCCACATTCCTGGTCAAAAGTAGAGAAAGAACTTCCATTACAAGCGTGCATAAGTAAAGCGAGATGGGATCCCCTTGACGAAGACCCCTCTTTTCCTTGACAAAAAACATGAAGATCTCCGTTAATATTAATGGTATAAGCCACTTGAGTAACACACGTCATAATCCATTTAAAAAACGTTTCACGAATTCCAAACTGAGTTAAAATTATCCGCAGAAACGTCCAATCAACCGTAACATAAGCTTTCTGAATATCCACTTTAAATGCACACCGAGGGATACCTCTCTTGATAAGGTAATTTTTCATTAACTCCTGATTTGTTGCTGAACATCAGGCATAACATTTGCAAAGAAAACCGTACTCTTAGCAATACTGGGAGCAAGGCCTGACACCCTTTTAAATTCATCCAGAGAATCCATTAAAAAAACTCGCCGAAATCATATCCCCGTGAGAGAACATAATTAAATCATCCGCAAAACACAAGTTTAATGTTTTTAACCTTTCACAATTAGGATGAAATGTGAAATCACGACTCTTACCCACAGTCTTGGTCAAAATTAAAGAAAGAACTTTCATTACAAGCGTGAATAAGTAAGGCGAGATGGGATCCCCCTGTCAAACACCCCTATTTCCTTGAAAAAGACCACGAAGATCTCCGTTAATATTAATTGTATAAGCTGCTTGAGTAACACACGCCATAATCTATTTAACAAACGTTTCAGGAATTCCATGCTGAGTTAAAATCAGCCACAGAAACGTCTAATCAATCGTATCATAAGCTTTCTGAATATCCACTTTAAATGCACACCGAGGGTTACCTCTCTCGATATGGTAATTTTTCATTAACTCCTTAGTTAGCAGAATATTATCAAAAATCTGACCACCCGGAACAAAAGCCGATTGATTCTCATTAACCACATTCATTAGACTACTCTTTAATCGATCCGAGATAATTCTGCTAATACACCTATAGAATATATTTCAACATGAGATAGGACGATATCCGTAATTTTTGCAAGGGCCGCAAATTCCGGGATCAGAGCCAAAATGGTATTGTTCCATTCTTTCAACAATTTACATGTGACAAAAAAAATTCCGTAATAGTTGCAGTAACATCCGGACCAACATTGTGCCATGAAGCTTTGAAAAACGCGGACGTGTAGCCATCCGGACCCGGGGCTTTATCATCGCCTATATTAAACATAGCAGTCTTAATTTCGTCTGGAGTAACAACACATATCATATGATTAGCCTTAGCCGTAAGCACTCTCCTCGGGAACAAATCCAAGATCTCGGAAGTTGTCTGCTCAGACCCAAGGAACTCTCGGAAGTGGTTTACAAAAGCGGAAGGCACATCATTTCCATTGATCAAAACATTCTGGTCGTTGTATATTTAGTTAATCCTACTTCGATGTTGTTTTCCCTTGATCACGCGGTGAAAGTATTTCGTGTTGAGTTCACCATCATGAAGCCAATAAGTCTTTGCTTTCTGCCTCAAGAAACTCTCCTCCTCAAACAAAGCTTTCTTAAATTCTTTGAGGTATATACTGTCCTCCTCGTAACTCCAAATTATACAGATCTTGGTCTAGAGCTGTTTGAACTATGTTGAGTTCTTTACGAATATCAACAACTCTCTTATGAATATTCCCCTTATCCTACATAATATTGCGCATCACCGGCTTCAAAAGCTTAAGTTTTTTAGAAACCTGAAAAATTTTATACCCCTCCACACAAGTATTCCACCCTTGGCGCACACTAGTCTCAAACCCCTCTTTTCCAATAATAAAATTTGCTAATTTAAATGTTTTAGCTCTATACCTGAAAGTCATAGGGATTTTGAGAATAACATGTGCATGGTCCGAAATGCTCATATGGCCGAAAGTCAACATAAGTCGTAACATATTGAGTAATAAACGTTTCTTTTCCCATTATCCGATCAATTTTCTTAAGAATTCCAGAAGAGGAATTAGGTATTTGGTTTCATGTATATTGAAATCCCACTCTATTAATATCCTCAACATTAAGCGTTTCAATACACTCCCTAAACTCATTCGTAGCCTTTGTAAAACCCAAAGATCCTGCAGACGAATCTCCTATATTTAGCGCCAGATTAAAATATCCAACTGGTGTTTATAAACCTGTGGCTGATAAAAATAAGGGGAGTACTAGCAAGGCTGATAAAAATAAGGGGATTCCTATCAGCGCTAACCTCTACCATTTCCCGAGAAAAATTTGGCCGACCCCAAGCCTCAACACACATGGTGCTTGTATAGGAATCCAACATCATGGGTCTCCCAATCTTTGTAGCAATGGCGCTTAACCCGTATTCAGTAAAACCCGCAAAAGGAATGTCATGTAACTTAACCCAAACATGAATCAGGCTGTGCACTTAGGAGTCCATCTGTTAAGAAACATAGGATTTTTACGAACCATCCATGGACCGTTTTGAAGCACACTTTGAGGTATTATTCAAAGTTTGTGTGACATTCGCGAATTTCTAAGTATATTTCTATCGTCACGTATTCGTTTTATTTATTTATGGTTACGTTTTGATCTTATTGTATTTCTTTTATGATTTATCGTATTCGTATTTTATGAGTATTGTATTCGTATTTCTCGTATTTTATGGGTATCGTAATTGTATTTTATGTGTATTTACGTTTATCGGGTATATAGTATGCGATTCGAATCTTTATGTCGGGAACGTATAGTTTTAAGTGCCTTTAGTATAAGTATAGTATGCTCTTATGATAAGTTTAGGGGAAATTATGCCTTAATTATATGATTAGGATTAACGTTTAAAAAGTATTTCATTTTTGGTCTTTTCGGAAATTTTATTACAAAACTAGTCCTACGGGAGAAATCCTATTACAATTTTAGTCCTATTCAGATTTTTATTACAAAAATCGTCCTAAAGAGTCTACCAACCTTTTTGTCTTATCTATATCTGATTTTTGTCCCAATTCAAACAAACACCATCATCACCTACTCATTCTTATCCACTCTCTCTCTCTCTCTCTCTCAAGAAAACACCTACAAACCTCCACCTTCTCTCTAGATTTTCCGGCGATCCGACCGTTGAATTTCAAATCCGAGACCGGATTCTTGATCACCATCATCATCTTCATCTATCGAGATTTCATATCGAGATTTGGATTGCTTTGCTATCAGTGAGTTATTCGTTGCCCTTTTTACTGCTTTTACATTTTCGGGCATGATTAGCGTTAAACAAATATATTTTATGGTCTGTATGTATTATGGTTATGTATTACGGTATGTATTTTGGATATGGATGCCTTAGGTTAGCATTACCCAACTCGTTCCGTCTTTGTGGTAGAACGAGGCCCCGTATACACAACTGTTAGCTTTTGCCGCTGGATCGTATATATAGCGCTATATGGGCCTAACAAGCCCTCATTGTTGACACGTTATTATGACGGTGGATGAGCCCTGTCCGTGTTAGCAATGTTATGACCGAATATTATTATCGAGGACAACGTAGCGTAATGCACTAGGTGGGGTTAGTTGCCAGTATCTATTGTTGAGGGTCAGGTGTATCGTATTTACCGAAGGCTATTATTCTATCCAGTATGGTATTATTTTATGAACTGAGTATGGTATTATTTTATGAACTGAGTATGGTATTTTTATAAATTGATTATGGTATTTTATGTATCAAGTATGATTATTTTATCAAAAGGTTTTGTATACTTCAATTATATTTTGAAATATCTTTTCAAAATGACTTATCTCCAAACCGTATCACTTTTGGGTCAAAATGTATTGAAACTTCTCCACTATTATGTTTTCAACTACTATTGCGAATAATTCACCAACTTTATGTTGACGTCGTATTTTAACGCTTTTCAGGGATTTGAGGTTACACCTTTATGTTTGCTATGCTTTGACTGGCTACGTGGATCTCTTGCATGGAATTTATTTTGTTATTGTAATTCCTTAGTTTCCCAAACTCTGTAGCCATATTTTGATATCATTCGATGACTGTAATAAGTATTCTATTTCAAACTCTTTATCTATGTTGATTATGTATGGATTACTTATGTTTGATGTAACCTTTGAATCTCTGATACCGTATACACTGCGCACCTCGGTTCCGCCATTCTATGCGGGGTGTGACAGAAGTTGGTATCAGAGCCAATAGTTATAGCGAACTAAGTGACCTTACGGAATCACTTAGACTATGACCTAGGCTTTTGGACCTATCTGATTTACTCTATGTGCGCATTTCTTTCTTATGTGGGCCTGTATGTGATCTATATGCTTTATGTGCTTTGTTTTGCGTTTTATGCTTTGAGGCCTGCTTGTTTTAGTCGCACCTTCGGTTATCGTTCTTATTTATTCTATTCGACTTTCGTAGAAGATGCCGCCTAAGAGAACTTCTACTAGGTCTACTCCTGCCGTCACTGCTTCGAGAAGGTCGGGAAGGCGAGGTCGCGCCAGTACTAGAGCGGGTGCTACTGCTCAGAATACCAGTGCTGTCCCCAATGCTAATACCGCTACTCTGGATATCAGCAAGTTGATTGCGGAGCAGATTGCAGCAGCTATACCCGTGATTGTGGCACAACTTAAGGGTACTGAAGATGCGGTTGATATTGTTGATCGGTTGACCGCAAGTGCGATTCGTGGTGGTACTCTCCAGCCAGTTGTGAGCCGAAGAGATTTTGGAAACTCTGAAAGGAGAGATATGAGTAATTCGAGGAAGAGAAGTCGTAGTCATTATCAGAGACCTAAAGCTTCTCAAGTATATGCGTTGACGGGTCATAGAGCTGGTTATCAGGGCGTGCGCCCTAAGTGTGGTACATGCGGTAGTGCGCATGCGGCGGATGTAGCGTGTTGGGTTTGTAAACGCTGCAAGAGGTTAGGCCACACTGAGCAATATTGTAAAAGACCTGTTGGAGCATGTTATGAATGTGGAGAAATGGGTCACCTCCGTCAGCAGTGTCCCAAGCTTAGAAAACCTACTCCCCTTCCTACTCCTGGTGCTGGTACTAGTGCGAAGGGAAATCCTGCTAAGAGTCGGGCTTTCGCCATGGAATCTTCCGAAGCTCATCAGGATCCTACCGTAATCACTGGTACATTTCTTGTCAATGATTATTCTACTTTTATCTTATTTGATTCGGGTACCGATAGAAGCTTTATTTCTAGTGACTTCCGTCCCTTAGTAAACCGTGCCTCTAGTCCTTTAGAGCCTGCGTATGATGTAGAAATAGCTGATGGTAGATGTGCCTGTGTTAGAGAAGTTGTTCGTGATATTCCCCTCGTTTTAGCCGATATTCCTTTTTCCGTCGACCTTATTCCTATGAAACTCGGTAATTTCGATGTCGTAGTCGGTATGGATTGGTTAGCGAAGCATAAAGGCGAGATAGTCTGTTATGAGAAGCTTATTCGTATTCAGAAGCCGGATGGAGATCAGTTGATTGTACGCGGAGCCAAGGCTGGGAAACGCCTTAAAGTCATTTCTTATTTGAAAGTTCGCAAGTATGTCCGTCAAGGTTGTTCCTTATATCTCGCTCATTTGGTGAAGAAAGATTCTGCGATAAAGATTGATGGTGTACCGATTGTTCGCGAGTATTCTGACGTTTTCCCGACGATTTACCTGGAGTCCCTCCCCAGAGACAAACTGATTTTCGTATTGATCTTATTCCTGGAGCAGCACCTGTTGCTAAGGCTCCGTATCCTTTGGCTCCTTCCGAGATGCTCGAGTTGTCGAAGCAAATTCAGGAATTGGTAGATAAGGGTTTCATCCGTCCTAGTTTCTCCCCGTGGGGTGCTCCTGTTCTCTTTGTTAAGAAGAAGGATGGCTCCATGCGTTTATGTATTGATTATCGGGAGTTAAACAAGTTGACTGTGAAGAACCGATATCCCCTTCCTCGTATTGATGACTTATTCGATCAACTTCAGGGTTCTTGCTATTTCTCTAAAATCGATCTTCGCTCTGGTTATCATCAGTTGAGAGTTCAGGAAGATGATATACCTAAGACTGCTTTTCGTACTCGGTATGGTCATTATGAGTTCATGGTGATGCCGTTTGGTATGACAAACGCCCCTGCAGCATTCATGGAACTAATGAACCGTATTTGTCGTCCGTATCTTGACAAATTCGTTATCGTATTCATCGACGACATTCTTATCTATTCCCGAAGTCGCAAGGAACATGAAGAGCATTTGCGTCTTGTTCTAGAAGTGCTTCGAAAAGAAAAGTTGTATGCGAAATTCTCTAAGTGCGAGTTCTGGCTATCCGAAGTTCAATTTCTTGGCCACGTAGTTAGCGCGAAGGGTATTCACGTTGAACCTGCTAAGATTGAAGCTGTTAAAAGTTGGGTTGCACCAAAGTCACCGACCGAAATCCGTTCGTTTTTGGGTTTTGCGGGGTATTATCGCCAATTCATCGAGAATTTCTCCAAGATCGCTTCGCCTATGACAAAGTTGACACAGAAGAGTGAACCATTCGTTTGGGGTTCCGATCAGGAGAGAGCCTTTCAGGTATTGAAGCAGCGGTTGTGTGACGCTCTTATTCTTAGTCTGCCAGTTGGTTCCGAGAATTTTGTTGTTTATTGCGATGCTTCGCACAAGGGTCTGGGTTGTGTGCTTATGCAGAATGGTAAAGTTATAGCTTACGCTTCGCGTCAGTTGAAAGTCCATGAGCAGGATTACACGACACATGATCTAGAGTTGGGAGCCGTCGTATTCGCATTGAAGATTTGGAGACATTATCTGTATGGGACCAAGTGTACTGTATTTACCGACCACAAGAGTCTTCAGCACATATTCGATCAGAAGATGCTGGACATGAGACAACGACGCTGGGTTGAGTTATTGAACGACTATGATTGCGACATTCGCTACCATCCTGGTAAGGCGAACGTTGTTGCTGATGCACTAAGTCGTAAGGAAACAGTCAAAACGGTCCGTATCCGTTCTATGATGGTATCTATCCAGACGAGCTTGAAGGCTCGGATTATTCAAGCACAAGAGGGTATTATGACTGAGGACCGTGTTAAAGAAGAAAGATTGTATAAGTTGGCGTTGGAACTAGAACCCAAGGAGGATGGAGTTCTGTATTTCCTCGAGCGTATTTGGGTTCCGAGTAGTATTCGTCAGTTGATTCTGGACGAAGCCCATAAGTCGAACTATTCCATTCATCCGGGTTCCGACAAGATGTATCATGACTTGAAAGATTTCTATTGGTGGCCGGGTATGAAGCGTGAGATCGCCGAGTATGTTAGTCGATGTTTGACTTGTTCTAAGGTGAAGATTGAGTATCAGAAACCGTCTGGGCTACTTCAACAACCGAAGATTCCCGAGTGGAAATGGGAGCGTATTACTATGGATTTTGTTACTAAGCTTCCGAGATCTTCGAGTGGTTATGACAGTATCTGGGTTATTGTTGATCGTTTGACGAAGTCTGCTCATTTCCTACCGATTCGCGAGAATTATCCGATGGAGAGATTCGTACGTTTGTATATTGCAGAGATTGTATCGAAACACGGTGTTCCTGTATCGATTATTTCCGATCGTGATGCTCGTTTCACCTCATGATTTTGGAAGACTTTTCAGACTGCTATGGGTACGAGATTAGATATGAGTACCGCGTATCATCCTCAGACCGATGGTCAGAGCGAGAGAACTATTCAGACTATGGAAGATATGCTACGAGCTTGCGCTATTGATTTTGGTGGTAGTTGGGATGTTCATTTGCCGTTGATCGAGTTCTCGTACAAAAACAGCTATCACACGAGTATCAAGTGTGCACCGTTTGAAGCTTTGTATGGCCGTAAGTGTCGATCGCCTGTATGTTGGGCAGAAGTTGGAGATAGTCAGATTTCTGGTCCGGAGATTATACAAGAGACCACTGACAAGATCTTCAAGATCAAGGAACGATTGATTACTGCCAGAGATCGACAGAAGAAGTATGCTGATAAGCGCAGGAAGCCTCTCGAGTTCAGTGTTGGAGATATGGTATTGTTGAAGGTATCTCCATGGAAAGGGGTTGTCCGATTTGTGAAGCGCAGCAAGCTGAGTCCGAGATACACGGGTCCGTTCAAGATTTTAGCCCGCGTCGGCCCAGCTGCGCATCGATTAGAATTGCCGGCAGAACTGAGCAGCGTACATAATGTATTTCATGTATCTTAGTTGAAGAAATGTCTGACTGACGAAACGTTATTAGTTCCGCTTGAGCAACTCCAGATTGATGACAAGCTTCATTTCGTTGAAGAACCGATCGAGATCGTTGCTAGTGATGTTAAGCGTCTGCGACGAAGTAAGATCCCGATTGTCAAGGTTCGTTGGAATTCCCGTTTTGGAGCTGAGTTCACGTGGGAACGCGAAGATGAAATTTTGCGGAAGTATCCTCATCTTTCTCCCCGAAGTAGCACCCAGTGTCAATTTCGAGGACGAAATTCTTTTTACTTGGGGAGACTGTGACATTCGCGAATTTCTAAGTATATTTCTATCGTCACGTATTCGTTTTATTTATTTATGGTTACGTTTTGATCCTATTGTATTTCTTTTATGATTTATCGTATTCGTATTTTATGAGTATTGTATTCGTATTTCTCGTATTTTATGGGTATCGTAATTGTATTTTATGTGTATTTACGTTTATCGGGTATATAGTATGCGATTCGAATCTTTATGTCGGGAACGTATAGTTTTAAGTGCCTTTAGTATAAGTCTAGTATGCTCTTATGATAAGTTTAGGGGAAATTATGCCTTAATTATATGATTAGGATTAACGTTTAAAAAGTATTTCATTTTTGGTCTTTTCGGAAATTTTATTACAAAACTAGTCCTACGGGAGAAATCCTATTACAATTTTAGTCCTATTCAGATTTTTATTACAAAAATCGTCCTAAAGAGTCTACCAACCTTTTTGTCTTATCTATATCTGATTTTTGTCCTTATTCAAACAAACACCATCATCACCTACTCATTCTTATCCACTCTCTCTCTCTCTCTCTCAAGAAAACACCTACAAACCTCCACCTTCTCTCTAGATTTTCCGGCGATCCGACCGTTGAATTTCAAATCCGAGACCGGATTCTTGATCACCATCATCATCTTCATCTATCCTCCGAAATTCATTACGATCGGGTAAGTTTTCTATCAATTTTGTTGCAAACTTTGTTATTTAAATTTAAACTCGGAAATCCCACTTTTCACCGTCAAAACCGAGATTTTATTGAGGGTTATTGTATGTAATCATATTCTGGACATAGGGTTCCAATTTGGGGTCAGTTAGACATCTTGAAACACTCAGAAATCGATTTCCAAATGTTATTTTTCGTGAAAATTCAGTTACGGCACGTAACTGTAGTTACATGCACGTAACTAATCTATTACGCACGTAACCAAACACCCCTGATCACGTAACAGATTCTCCATCACGTAACTGAGCAGTTATGTGACTTGTTCCTCACGTAACTAACATCATCATCACGTAACTATTACAGATTTACATAACTAGTCCCTCTATCGCGTAAATGTTCACGTAACTAGTCCCTTGTTCACGTAATTAGTCCCTTATGCACGTAATTGCCTTCATATTCACGTAATTGGTTCCCTAAGTCACGTAAGTGACTGGGATGTCACGTAACTCCCTTGCTGAACACGTAACTATGGTCCTTATGTTCCGTAACTTCTTGTTTTGTCCCGTAACTCTTGTATAACACGTAACTTGATACTTACGTGACTTGTAGTGCACGTAAGTATGAGAATCACGTATCTAGTCTGTTGACTTTCCGAAACACTTGTTATTCCGTTATATTGATATTCCTTTCAGTTATTTTAAAACCCGTATAAAACGTTAATCATTAAGGCATAACTCTACTAGACTTAGAGATACTTAGACATGTTTTATTTACGTGATGTATAGGGCACTTAGACATTGGAGCCTGACGGTATTATAGTATTTCCCGACATATCGAGATTTGGATTGCTTTGCTATCAGTGAGTTATTCGTTGCCCTTTTTACTGCTTTTACATTTTCGGGCATGATTAGCGTTAAACAAATATATTTTATGGTCTGTATGTATTATGGTTATGTATTACGGTATGTATTTTGGATATGGATGCCTTAGGTTAGCATTACCCAACTCGTTCCGTCTTTGTGGTAGAACGAGGCCCCGTATACACAACTGTTAGCTTTTGCCGCTGGATCGTATATATAGCGCTATATGGGCCTAACAAGCCCTCATTGTTGACACGTTATTATGACGGTGGATGAGCCCTGTCCGTGTTAGCAATGTTATGACCGAATATTATTATCGAGGACAACGTAGCGTAATGCACTAGGTGGGGTTAGTTGCCAGTATCTATTGTTGAGGGTCAGGTGTATCGTATTTACCGAAGGCTATTATTCTATCCAGTATGGTATTATTTTATGAACTGAGTATGGTATTATTTTATGAACTGAGTATGGTATTTTTATAAATTGATTATGGTATTTTATGTATCAAGTATGATTATTTTATCAAAAGGTTTTGTATACTTCAATTATATTTGAAATATCTTTTCAAAATGACTTATCTCCAAACCGTATCACTTTTGGGTCAAAATGTATTGAAACTTCTCCACTATTATGTTTTCAACTACTATTGCGAATAATTCACCAACTTTATGTTGACGTCGTATTTTAACGCTTTTCAGGGATTTGAGGTTACACCTTTATGTTTGCTATGCTTTGACTGGCTACGTGGATCTCTTGCATGGAATTTATTTTGTTATTGTAATTCCTTAGTTTCCCAAACTCTGTAGCCATATTTTGATATCATTCGATGACTGTAATAAGTATTCTATTTCAAACTCTTTATCTATGTTGATTATGTATGGATTACTTATGTTTGATGTAACCTTTGAATCTCTGATACCGTATACACTGCGCACCTCGGTTCCGCCATTCTATGCGGGGTGTGACAGTTTGGCTATGATTATTGACACCCAAACACAAACAAACAAATTGTAAAACACAGAATATTTGCCTGACTCGCAAAGACTCTTTTATTGAAGAAAATCTAACTCAAAAAACTTTAGTTACAAATATGAGAGGTGATAATTAAATCCTTACCGTACATGGTATATTTATACTAAACCAACATGTTTGTATAAAACTAGGATACTAATTACCATAATTATCTAATCCCAACACAATAAGATAATTATTCTAGTTTCCTTATCTAATTAGGACTACATTCCTAATTGGACTCTGAATCCGATCCATGGTCACGATCGTACTCAGATAAATTCTCCAACAATCACCCCCTGAATTTCTGAGTAGCGATGAAGAGATCTTTCACACCAAGAAACGTTATCATCTCTGCAAACTTCACTCGAGCTAATGCTTTAGTCAATGGGTCAGCTCGTTGTTTATCACAAGAAATGTACTCGAGAATTACTTGCTCATTATCCACACATTCACGAATAAAATGGTATCGTGTATGTATGTGTTTACTTCTCCCATGGAAAACTGGATTCTTTGATAATGAGATTGCTGACTTATTATCAACATGTATCAATACCTTTTGCTTCTCCATACCAGTTATTTCCGCTAGAAGTTCCCTTAGCCAAATCGCTTGACATGCTGCTGAAGTCGCTGCCATAAATTCGGCTTCACATGATGACAATGCAACCGTCTGTTGTTTATGTGTACACCAAGTGATAGGCGATTTTCCCAAGTAGAAAACATGACCCGCATTACTTCTTCCGTCATCAATGTCAACATTATGACTACTATCACTAAATCCTTCAAGTTTGATCTCATTCTTTTTTTCATAAACAATTCCATACGACAAAGTACCTTTAATGTATCGTAGAATTTGTTTGATCGCTTTAGCATGAGATTCTCTAGGACTTTGCATATATCGACTAACTATCCCAACTGAGTAAGCCAAATCCGGTCTCGTATGTAGCAAGTAGCGTAAACATCCAACAATTTTACGATAAGAAGTTGCTTCTACTTCTTTCTCATCTTCGGATTTTGACAACTTTAATCCCGGTTCCATTGGACAAAGTGTAGGATTACAGTCTTCCATTCCTGCTTCTTTTAAAATCTTCTTGGCATAACTTTCTTGTTTTACTTTCACACACTCATTCTCTTGAGTCACTTCAATACCCAAATAAAACACTAGTTCGCCAAGATCTGACATCTCGAATTGATTCGACATATCTTTCTTGAATTTCTTTATCATGTTCAAGCAAGTTCCTGTCACAAACAAATCATCCACGTAAACTGCAACAATGATATATTCTTTGTTCAATAACTTCCGATAGACCGCTTGTTCTTGAAGACACCGTTTAAATCCCAGTTTCTTCAAGATATTATCAAGCTTCACATTCCATGCTCGTGGTGCTTGTTTCAAACCGTACAATGCTTTTTTCAACTTATAGACTTTGTGTTCTTCACCCTTTTTGCGAAATCCTTCAGGCTGCTTTACATACACATCTTCTTTTAGATCGCCATGTAGAAAAGCTGTTTTAACGTCTAAGTGATGAATTTTCCATCCCATTCCGGCTGCTAGAGCAATCAATAGTCGTACTGTCTCGTGTCGGGTAACTGGCGCGAATACTTCATCATAGTCAATACCGTGTTGTTGCACATATCCCTTAGCAACCAACCTTGTCTTGAACTTCACAATCACTCCTTCCGCATTCCTTTTGATTTTGAACAGCCATTTCAATTCAATAGGAATCACTCCTTTGGGTTGAATCACAAGATCCCAAGTTTGATTCTTAACAATGGATTCGATTTCACTTCTCATTGCTTTTAGCCATTCTACTTTATCTTTAGCTTCTTCGTAATTTCTTGTCATCAAACGCCAACATTAACTCAATTAATTTGAGTTCATAATCATTGAATTTCCTCGGTGTAGACTTTACTCGTGTTGACCGTCGTAATGGAGTTTGATGATTTCCTGCATTCTGTTCCTGAAAGCCTTGTTCTTGCACATCTATGTCAGAATCTGAGTTTTCGTCAGACTGGTCAGATTCGTCCTCCCAACCGGCGGTTGGCCTGCTGACCCGGCGATTGGCCCTTCGTGGTCAGTTGCTGGTCCGTCGTTTCTGGAAAGTAGCTCAACTTCTACAGTAAACGTTCCAGCTTCAGTTTCGTAATTCCCAGATGTATTTTCCCACTGCCACCCCCTTTTCTCATCAAACGTTACATGGGTGCTTATTATGATTTTATCTTCCGTTGGGTTATACAACCGAAATCCTCCTGAGCCGGGTTCTTTGCCAAGATACACCATGGGTCTTGACTTGTCTTCAAGTTTCTTTAAATGCCTTGATACTACCCTTTCATAAGCTAGACAACCAAAAATTCGCAAGTCACCGAGATTTGGTTTTTCACCATAAAACTTTTTGGTAAGGTGTAGAATCTTCCAAAGCCTTTGTTGGTGTTCGATTTATGATGTAAGTGGCATGTCGAACTGCTTCACCCCAAAATTGATTTGGTACCCTCCGTGTTTTCATAAGGCACCTCGTCATCTCGAGAAGAGTTCTATTCCTACATTCCACTATTCCATTTTGCTGAGGCGAGTAGGGAGCCGTAAGCATTCGTGCTATTCCAAATTCCTCACAAAATACATTAAATTCCCTTGATGTGAATTCTCCACCTCTTTCTGAATGAAACGTCTTTAACTCTTTTCCAGTTCTTTTTTCAACTATCACTTTGAATTTCTTGACGGTAGCGAATGCATCACTCTTATTTTTTAAAAGAAAAGACCACATATACCGTGAGAAATCATCAATTAACACCAAGATGTAGCTATTACCTGACGGTGTAGGTGGATCGATTGGTCCACACAAGTCTCCATGCACCATCTCTAGAATAGACGTCCCTCTATACGATGACTTCTTTGAGAACGATGATTTCTGCTGCTTACCAAACATACACGGTCCGCATACTTCATCTTGATGCTTTATTATCGGTACACCTTTGACTAATTTTTTCATCAGCTTCATCGAACTAGACCCAATATGACCAAGTCTTGAGTGCCATAGACTAAAATCTGCGTCAGACTGATTCTGATTTAAACTCCCAACAGGCGGTTGGTAGTTGGCGGTTGGTGGTTCGCAATCAGCAACTTCGTTTTGCAAACTGTTTTCAAACGCACTTTATATAGCCTGTTTTCACTTCGTGGAACTTTCATCAGCAACTTACCCTGCTTGTCTCTCATCAAAAGTAGATTACCGTTCATACGAATGTAACACCCAAAAATCGTGGACTGACCTAGGCTTATAACATTGCTTTGAAGCGAAGGAATATAATAAATATCCTTTAACAGTTTTTGTTCGCCATTCTTTCCTTCGACCATGATCGATCCCATACCTTCTATTTTCACGTATGAACCGTCCCTAAATTTAACTCGACCGATAATATTTTTATTTAACTCCCAAAAATAAGAAACTTTACCCGTCACGTGATTGCTTGCACCGTTATCCAAGTACCACATATCTTCTTCGTTGGCACCAGATTCGCTTCCTTTTGGTGGGACGAAGTTTTCTTCGTTGAGAAAAATCATTCCCTTTTCTTGACTCATCATGTAGAATACTCCCTCTTCATGATGTTTTCGGTTTCATTCAAGTTCGCCTCTTGGTCTTTGAATCGGTCTGGGCACTTTGACACAAAGTGCCCATATTTATCACACCGATAACACTTGATTTTAGACATGTCTCTTTTCTCGTTCTGTCTATTATTCTGCCTTTGACTTTCTTGGTTCTTTGAATAATCTTGTTGGTTATTACCTCTTCCACGACCTTGACCTTGATCTTGACCACGTCCACGAACTCGACCGCGATTATTCGACCCACGTCCTCTACCTCTTCCAGAATCACCATTATTCGAGTATCTGTATTGGTAAAAAGCAGTTTTCCTTGATCATCACTAGCTTTACTTTCATCTTTTATTCGTTCTTCATAGGCTTTCAATCTTCCCACGATATCTTCAAATCCAACTGTTCTTAAATCAAGCACTTGTTCTAGTGCTGCCACGATGTGAAGAAATCTTTTAGGAAGGCTAGTGAGGAATTTCTTAACTTGTTTAATTTCTCTGATTGATTCACCGAGAGAATTCGACTTTGATGCAATACCCGAAATATTTGATGCATATTCATCAATGGTGCTCGATTCTTTCATCTTCAAACCTTCGAACTCCGTTAGTAGAGTTTGAAGTCTTGCTTCTTTGACACGATCAGCCCCTTGGTTTCGTACCTGTATAGCATCCCAAACTTCTTGTCCTGTCTTCAAATTACCTACTTGTAAGACAAGATCTTCTGGAATAGCTTGAAACAATAATCCTTTTACGATATTGTTTTGCCTAGCATCGTTCGTACCTCCTTCTACTACATCCATCACACCGTGAATTCCAAGGATTACTTCCATGCGAATTCTCCATATGGTGTAGTTCGTTGACGTTAACATTGGACATTGAAACGACAACGAGGAGTTTGGTTCTTTTACCACTAGCGTCGATGATGGTTGTTCACCACCCTTTCCACTCATTGTTGTCTTCGGATCTGCTTAAACTAGCCTCGAAGATAACCTGGACTTGCTGGAACTCGATGCCTTGAACTTGCTGATTTTTCAGCCTTTTACCTATTTCTACAGACAACTTAGACAGCTTATATATTTTGCTACACAAATCTGATCGAGAAATCCTTCGGTCCGATTGTATATATATGTGTTGGGAACCTACAAACCAAATTTCGTGACAATCCAACGGTTAACCAACGCAGGATCATGTTTTTCCCACAGCTGCGCAAGTCTGGCCGAAAATTGGGAAAAGTTTTGTAATTGTTCACCTTAGAAGAACCACGAACCGTGGCTCTGATACCAATTGAGGTATTATTAAGAGTTTGGCTATGATTATTGACACCCAAACACAAACAAACAAATTGTAAAACACAGAATATTTGCCTGACTTGCAAAGACTCTTTTATTGAAGAAAATCTAAATCAAAAAACTTCAATTACAAATACGAGAGGTGATAATTAAATCTTTACCGTACATGGTATATTTATACTAAACCAACATGTTTGTATAAAACTAGGATACTAATTACCCTAATTATCTAATCCTAACACAATAAGATAATTATTCTAGTTTCCTTATTTAATTAGGACTACATTCCTAATTGGACTCTGAATCCGGTCCATGGTCACGATCGTACTCAGATAAATTCTCCAACACACTTTTCAAACCCTCTTCACTACTGAATTTAAAGAAGAAAAATCCCTTCGCATTCATCATCAACTTCTGGATACCATATTTTTTCCAAACATTCATAACGTAGTTTTCATCAACAAGAAACGCAACTTTTTGTCCAATAAAATACCCATACAACGTGAATGTGTACTGCTTACCAGATTCACGTACCGCTTCCTTAGGTAGCATAACAGCAACGCTATCATCACCACTAGTATTATCAGTTTCATAAGTGCGGAAATTGACACCTTCATTATTACCCTTCACAACATTTGCATAGGACCCAGAACTCGAAGTCACCGTTTCTTTCTTATTAGTTCCAGTTTTATCATTAGGGTTACTAGTACTATATGAGACACCATCACCAGCTGCTAGGCCAGGCTTCTCGTTTTACCAGTTTCCCTAACCGAGGTACCTTGCTCCACCTCCGTACCAGGAGGTTCACCAGGATTAGAGTCAACATGGACATCGTTAACTTGAGCCCCAAGATCAGCCATCCCTGGACCAGATTTTGCGCCCACCTCCAGTTGAGAAGCATCCGATGATGCTTGAGCCTTGCCCCCACCCTCTAAATTTTCCTTCACGATACCTTCACGATAACTTCATCACCAGTCTTCTCCATCTCTAACACAGGTTCTAAATCCCTAGTAATTGTGCGATTTCTTAAAACCCTAGTAACCACCGGAAACACTCTTTTTCGTATTTTTTCCTCTTGCTAGTCGTAGAATTCTTTTCCATTCACAAGCATGAAAAACTCATAGACCAACAACGTGCCTTCGACCGGCGTTTTCCGACAAGCCGAAATTCGCCCAAACCCTAAATTCTCGGAGCAAATATATATATAGAATGGTTCATACGAGAACTCTTATTTTTGTGAGAACTGCGAGAACTCTCACAAAAAGTGTTAAATCACGTTTTATTTTGTTCATTCACATGTAAACTCTTTTGGATTAATAATCTAGTAAATATAAACGTTAAAAACTAAAAAGTTCATGTAAAATATCGTAAAAAAATTCCGTTCATATATAAACACTCGTTTTTTGAAAAAAATCGTTCACATGTTAACAATTCTAAATACGCGTGAATTCAGACAATTTTTTATTTATTTTCCAGCTATATTTTTACTAGATTTCCAACATTTATAAGTTTTTACATGTCAATGGATATAATTGCATGTTTATGACATTTTTTAATAGTTATCGCAGTTATCGAAAAAAAAATAGTTCTCGCATGAATTAGTCCCTTTATATATATATATATATATATATATATATATATATATATATATATGTTTGAGCAAATAGTAGTAGGCTCAGTAACTTGGGTGTTTGGGGTTCAACCTCTTGACCTCCTGCTAAGCAGTGCAAACCTATCAAGCTCTTGGCGAGCCTAAGGTGGTCAAGTGGTTGGTTGAAGAAGGTGATCGGAATATGATTACTACGGCAAGTAGGTATTCTGGTGAGATAATACTGTGTGTGTGGAGAGGATGGAATGTTAGCGTTCCTTTGAACTGCATCAGGGTAGGGTATTTATACCCAACAATCCCAAACATGGGAAACGGTTGGCCATAAAGGCTTATCATAGCTCTTGAATGCTATTCATGGGGTTCCAACGTTCGTGAGTTTATTGTCACCATAATGATGCCAACGGTCTGAATCCTAAGGCAGGAGCTTAAAACCGTCTGGCACAGTGCTTAGAGGGAACAACAATGAAGTAAAGGACCAGGAACCCGGGAGCCAGGAGATCGGACCCGGGATATCGGGAGCCAAGAGGCGGGGAGCCGGGAGCCGGAAACCTGGAGGCCGGGAGCCGGAAGGCCGGGAGGCGGGAGCTGAGATCCGGAAGGCCGGGAGCCGGAACCGGGAGCCGGGGTGGAAGGGACTAAGAGCCTTTCCTTGATGTAGAAGGGACTTAGCCTTTATATTGTGTTGTGTTAGCTTTTTAGGGCTTATAGGCTATATGTATCGAGCCTATTCCCTACTAACACTATCATGCCCCCCAGTTAGGTTTTAAAAAATAATGTTTTGAAGCCTAACTTCATGCATTTAATGGCTTTGCTTTGGGTTTGACCTTTCTTTTTCCACGCTTGGCATGTCTTTGCCTAGTTAATGTCTATGATATTTTTTAGTATCTGCACAAGTAGGTCTTTCATGAAGTGGATGAAGGAGGATGGTGCCAGATTGCTAAGTGCATACATATGGACTTCAAACTGATTGGGATTTGAACCTTCAGAGTGTGTCCATCACAAGTATTCTTTCCATTGTACTACGACATTTGGATAAGTAATGTGTCTATGACACTTTTGACTATCTATTGTGCCCATGACACATTTAGATTTGTATTGTGTGCATCACACTTGGATGGTCAAAGGTAGATTGACTAAGAAGAATGCCCATCTCACTCGATGTAAGGAAGACAAAATGTGGTTGGGATGTATGGATTCTGCCATTCCTTCTAAAAGGGATTTATTAGATGTCTTCGCGATTGTGCTTAATCACGTACTTAATCACCCTAACGTGATATATGTGCCTTGGGATGCCAATAGGCATTTCTTCTGCATAAGAGACATCTTGCAGACTCTTTACCCTGATGTTGGGATTGCAGTGCGGCCTTATTCCGATCCATTGGGTCACGGGGATATGTTGTGTGACAATGGTATGTTGAAGACTCGAGCTTTTCCAATCAGGAGCTGACTCGTGGAAAGTTTTGATATGTCTGCGCCAGACATCCTTACTCTCATTTCACGAAAGCCTTAGTATTTTCTCTTTGTGTTGGTAACACAAATTCATTTGTATGACTTATCCCTTTTCTATATGATATGTTTGGACTACCATTTGTAGTTTTTTCTATTCGTGTATGTTGCTATAAATTTTGTATGTGTTGGTTTTACATTATATAACCTTTAAATGAAAAAATAATGTATTATTGGATGATCAGACCAATAACATTTATGTGGCTTCATAGCTTTGTCAGATGTCTATGTTACATATAGATGTCCAAGACATTCTTGAATTTTATGTTGGTGTCTATGACACCTTTTGAATATTACAATATCATTGTGCTTATGACTCTTTCTTGTGTGCCCGTTGCATGTGTTATGCCCATGGCTTATTACATACAGTGACTATAACAACTGAATGGCAGTGACAAGTTCTTATATGCCTGTGACATTTTTCAGATGCATGTAGCATCTTTTAAAGGTTATATTTTGCTCGTGGCACTGTGCTTTTGACACTTTTTGTTGGTTAACCTTTATTTATTTGTTACTCGCGAGGATTGTCGCTTCCCAATGAGAAGTGCTTGCCTTTCCCCAAGTAGGTGAAAAGACGAAAATGATGATGTGCATGTTTGGCCTAGACAAAAATGTCCATCTTAGCCTAGGCACTTGGTCTGAACGTTGTTCAGAGTTATGTATATGATGATGTGCATGTGTGGCTTGGATTTAAATATCCATCTTGCCCCAATGCACTTGGTCTGAACGTTGTTCAGAATTATGTATGCACGTGTGTGCAATGTCCTAACCTTGTAATAAAAGGTATTGCTTCATTTGGTATTATTGGGATACATGATCAGACCAATATTATTTTATTCAGCCTCATGGCCTTCCAAGACTTTGCGGGATACATAGATCGGACCACGTGTTATTCTTGAACATGACATTCCATGATTTTGACAAAAAGTATTTATTAATTGAAATAAAATATGAGAGTAATCACCTTGAAGAATGTTTTCCCATGTTGATACCAAGTCCATCATGTGTGGTGAATATGTGGTCGTCTAAGGTAATCTATGTCGTCCTCCTTCTTCTTCCCACCACAATCCTTCTTAGTTGGGGATTTGTTCACCTATGGTCTAGCTCCTGGGATAAGGTGTTCGATCTTTCCTTCCTTCATTGACCGCTATGATATCCTTGCTACTTTTATCTTGAAAACTTGTTGCCAAGGATGATGGCACCTGCACTGTTTTATGTTGATAGGCTAGATGTGCTGAGACTGGATCTTGACAAACTGGTCGGGTGACAGGCGGTGTGCGGCCGAGCGGAAGATGAGTAGGCTGGTAGGGAGGAGGCAAAATCCCTTCACTTTTGGGAGGGGGTAAGATCCTTCCTTGCTGTGAGTAGGTACGGTCCTTTTCTGTCAGAAGGAGTTATATCATTCCCTCTTGGGAGGATATAAGATCCTTCTATGTTGAGAGAAAGGATATCCTTCTCTGTAAGATATTTCCCTTTGAGGATGAGGTAAAATTCCTCATTGGGAGGAGGTAAATAAGGTGAAACCTTTCCCTGCTGGTAGGAGATGAAAGCTTTTTCTCTTGGGAGGATGTGAAAGCATTCCCTGCTGGGAGGGGGTGAGATCCTTCCCTCTTGGGGGAGATGGAATCATTCCCTGGAGGATGTGAAATCCCTCTCTCTTGGGAGAGGAGGTGAAATTCTTCCTGTTGGGAGGAGGTGAAATCCTTCCTGGTGGATGTGAAATCCTTTCATCTTAGGGAAGTTGGTGGGCAGGCATACGTGGTATGGCACTCGTGCCTTGGTCCAACACTTGTGCCTTGGTCCGGCAGTAGTGTCTTGGTCCGGCACTCTTGCCTTGCCTTGGTCCAGCACTTGTGCCTTGGTCCGGCACTCTTGCCTTGGTCTGGCACTCGTATCCCGTGTCGGTGAAACCCTTCCCCCTTGGGAGGGGTGAGAGTTGGTAAAACCTTTCATTTTTGTGAGGAGCTGAAATCTTTCCCCCACTTGGAACCCTTCCCCCTCTTGGGAGGGTGGGATGTGATGAAACCCTTCCCCCTTGGGAGAGGTGGGAGGTGATGGAAACCCTTTTGCCCTTTGGAGGGATGAGAGGTGATACCCCACCGTGGTCGGCACTCGTGCCTTGGCCGACGCCTTACTTGGCTGGCACTCATGCTTTGGCCGGTACTCGTGCCCCTTGGCCGGCACATTGCCTAGGCCGGCACTCAGCCTTGGCCGCCTCCCTTTGGAGGGGTGAGAGGTGATGAAATCCTTCTTCTTTTAGGAAGGGTATGATTTTTCCTTGAAATCTTTATGTCTTGGAAGGAGGTGAAACCCTTCTCTGCTGGGAGAGGGTGAAATCATTCCCTGGAAGAAGTGAAACCCTTCTCTCTTATGGGAAGTGAAATCCTTCCCACTTGGGATAATGTGAAATCGTTTCATATTGGGAGGGGGGATTCTTCCCTCTTAGGGAGATGGAATCATTCTCTGTTGGGAGAAATGCAATCCTTTCCTTTTTTTTTTTTTTTTTTTTTTTCGATTTTTTTTTTTTTTTTTTTTTTTAATTTCTTTATATCTGAAAGGCATTGAGGGCTTTCCTCTTGATGGTGCTGAAATCTTTTCCTCTTGGAAGGGATAGGATGGTTGAAACCCTTCTCTCTCTTAGGGATGAGAGATGATGAAACTCTTCCTCTCTTAGGAGGAGTGGAACCCTTTCCTTCTTGGGAGAGATGAGAGGGGTTAAACCTTTCCCCTATTGAGAGAGGTGGAACCCTTTGGGAGGGGTGAAACTTTTTCCCCTCTTGGAAGGGATGTGAGGTTATGAAACCCTTCCCATTTGGAGGGATGAAAGAGGGGTGGAACCCTTTCCTCTCCTGGGAGGAAACACTGTTTCCCTCTTGGAGGTAAAACCATTTCCTCCGTGGGAGGTGATTTTTTTTATTATTTATTTATTTATTATTATTATGTTTTTTTTTTTTTAAATTGGCCGGCTGTCCAAGCGCCGAATATTAAGGTCCGGCACTAAATATCAAGTGTGCCGGACGAAAATATCAAGTCCGGACGAAAAATATCAAATCCGCCCAAAAATATCAATTTTTTGCCAAATTGGCCGGCTGTCCAAGCTGGCCAAATATCAAGGTCGACACTAAATATCAAGTATGTCGGACGAAATATCAAGTCCGGACAAAAAATATCAAGTCCGGACAAAAATATCAAATTTTTGCCAAATTGGCCGGCTGTCCAAGCTGGCCGAATATCAAGGTCCGGCACTAAATGTCGGACAAAAATATCAGGTCCGGACAAAAAATATCAAGTCCGGACAAGAATATCAAGTTTGTCAGGATAGGTATTATGCATGGATTGCTAGTATGTCATGATGGATATTATGTCTGGATGCCTATTATGCTTGGATGGCTACTATGCCCAGGTGCCTATTACGATCCAGTCGGCGGCTGTCGATCAGAAGTCATATCCAAGGCTGTCAGGATCTGATTAGGTGTAAATGACACGTATTATTCTTTATCCATGAAAATTTTGAATTGTGTCCCGTGAGACTCTTAGATCTTTATTCTGCTAATGACACTTTAAGATCTATCTTGTGTCTATGGCACTTTTGGATCTGTATCGTGTCCATGACACTTTTAGATCCATATCACGACATCCTGTCTCTAATTATGGTTCTGTCCACTGGGGTAGGGAATTTGACCATGTCATGGATGGTGGATGAAATTGTTCTAAACTTTTATAATGCATGCCTGCCCAATTGGACATTGTAGGCTGAAAGTCTTCATGGCATTCAATATCTTTGTGGGATACAAAGATCTGACTAAGTTAAACCTTTTCGTGTCTGGCCAACATCAATGGTTGCCTATGACATTTTTTAGACGGATTAGTATTTTGGACATGGCATCCTGTCCCTAAGTGTGGCTATGCCAACTAGGATAGGGAATTCGACCATGTCATGGATGGTAGATGGAATTGGTCCAAACTGTTGAGGGTCTGCCCAGTAGGACATTGTAGGCCGATGATGAACTAATTCTTGCTAATTTTATCATTTTGACCCAGTAGTAAGGGTATTCTCCCAACATTAACTACATGCTTATTTTGCCTACTGATCAATGTGTCTCACCTAAGAAGCTGACCAAAGGAGATTGTGTTGTATCGTTTTGAGTGTTTTTCCTTCTAGGATAGCAGCCATAGAATTGGCAGATGTACCTCTTCATTCGTCATTTAGATGTAATTATCTAGGGTGGTGAATGGGGTGTTGGTGGTTGTTTTTGGTTTATGTAAACCTATTTGAGATAGCAACTGTCTTCCATGGAGAAGACGAATTTGTGAAATTAAGAAATGAAATAAGATGGAAATGAAATGAAACACCGTTGCTAAAACGGGTCCCAAGGATGGCGCCAATGTTTGAGCAAATAGTAGCAGGCTCAGTAACTTGGGTGTTTGGGGTTCAACCTCTTGACCTCCTGCTAAGCAGTGCAAACCTATCAAGCTCTTGGCGAGCCTAAGGTGGTCAAGTGGTTGGTTGAAGAAGGTGATCGGAATATGATTACTACGGCAAGTAGGTATTCTGGTGAGATAATACTGTGTGTGTGGAGAGGATGGAATGTTAGCGTTCCTTTGAACTGCATCAGGGTAGGGTATTTATACCCAACAATCCCAAACATGGGAAACGGTTGGCCATAAAGGCTTATCATGGCTTTTGAATGCTATTCATGGGGTTCCAACGTTCGTGAGTTTATTGTCATCATAATGATGCCAACGGTCTGAATCCTAAGGCAGGAGCTTAAAACCGTCTGGCACAGTGCTTAGAGGGAACAGCAATGAAGTCAAGGACCAGGAACCAGGGAGCCAGGAGATCGGACCCGGGATATCGGGAGCCGAGAGGCGGGGAGCCGGGAAGCGGAAGGCCGGGAGCCGGAAGGCCGGGAGGCGGGAGCTGAGAGCCGGAAGGCCGGGAGCCGGGAGGCCGGGAGCCGAGAGCCGGAAGGCCGCGAGCCGGGAGCCGGAGGCCGCGAGCCGAGAGGCAGGAGCCAGAAGGCCGGGAGCCGGAACCGGAGCCGGGAGCTGAGAGCCGGAAGGCCGGGAGCCGAGAGCCGGAAGGCCGCGAGCCGGGAGCCGGAGGCCCGCGAGCCTGGAGGCAGGGAGCCAGAAGCCGGGTAGCCGGAACGGGGAGCCGGGGTGGAAGGGACTAAGAGCCTTTCCTTGATGTAGAAGGACTTTAATTAGCCTTTATACTGTGTTGTGGTTAGCTTTTAGGGCTTATAAGCTATATGTAATCAATATATATATATATATATATATATATATATAATATATATATATATATATATATATATATATATATATATATATATATATATATATATATATATATATATATATATATATATATATATATCATGATGATTAGTGATAAAAAAAGGGTTTTTCTTAATTGTATATAAATGGGATACAATTGTTATGAACAATAATTTTAGAAAAGACAAAATTTTATGTATTTGTATATATATACAATTTACTACCAATCAAAAAGGGTGTAAGTTTATCCCATAAATATAAAAATATAAATTATGTATGGTGGGTTTTATATATTTAAAAAGAAACATATGCCTCCTTGGTATACTAAACGTGGTTCATTCGATGTACACGGACCCGGCAAAGTTCTCCTAACATTTTGACAAAAGTTATAATCATTAACAATAGAACAGAAAAGAAAAAATAAATTTCAAACAAGAAGTTATGACTTTTCAATAATGTTAGATGAAACTATTCAATAGAAAAAAGACATTACAATATATATCTGATAACTGTTTCTAATTAGTGTAGTATATCTGTAGCTCATTACCGACTTATGTCAAACTTTTATCTTTTACTAAAAGTTGCTTTCCGTATATTGTTGTGTGATGGTTATTATTTTCTTGTGTTTTTATTTTATATATTGTTGGATATGTAGAGTATTCTTAAAATTTTATTACATAATTAATTAATATATTTAATAAACATTTAATTATTTATAAAATTTTAAAAATAATTAATTAATTTAGTTAAGCCTTTAGCGACGACAAATCGTCGCCAAAGGCTTAACTAAATTAATTAATTATTTAATAAATAATTAAATTTTTATTAAATATATTAATTAATTATGTAATGCCTTTGGCGACGATTTGTCGTCGCTAAAGGCTTAACTAAATTAATTAATTATTTTTAAAATTTTATAAATTATTTAAATAACCATTTAATTATTTATTAATCAAATAAAAATGTCAGATTTGGCTTTAGGCACGACAAATCTGAAGGTTTTGGCGGGATTTGGCGGGAATTATTAATAATTTTAGTTATTTATTTAATATATAGTCGTCGCTAAAGGTAAATGTCGTCGCGAAAGGGTCGTCCCTAAAGGCTAAAGTCTGAAAAAGTCAAAAAGTTGCCATTTTTTGTCGTTTAGCGGGCCTTTAGCGACGATTTTGGTGTCGTCGCTGTAGGGGTCGTCGCTAAAGGCCTCGATTCTTGTAGTGAGTAAGTAGATTCCACAAGATGAGCTTCTACATAACTTAACGAATTAATCCCATAACAAATCTATGATTTTATTTTGAAATGTGTAAATTCTAATTGATGTCTAGAACTCCCTGTACTTAAAGATAAACTAATTTTATATAACTAGTTATTCCGATTATCCAACGTATAACTTTCGTCTTCGGGAAAATTTCTACTCTCAAGAGTAAACCCGAAAGCTTTATGGAAGTGTGGTTTGTGCATGGTGGTAAGGGGGTTCAACCCCTTAGCTTAACTTAGGTTGGTCGTGACCGATTAAACATCCCTTGTAACTAGAAAACCCTAATCTACATGTTTGGTATAACCTAATAATAAAAACCCTAAATCTTTCACCCACTTCTTCCCCCTCCATTTGAGTCGTCGCCCCCTCCCCTCTCAATTTCCAGATTTTCGTTTGTGTTTTGGAGATCTAGAATTCATTTCTCATATCATTCTTTCATACAATCACCTTCTCCATCAAAGATGTCATTTCGGTAAGTGTTTTGAGTTCTTTTTTCCCTAGCCGATTCTTCATACATCCATATGTGGGTTCTAACTTGTTGTTGATTGTCTTTGATTGTGAGTGGTCCATGGATCGAATCACATCATCCATCCTCGTGTTTGTGGCTTTGATCACTCATTGATCAGAGCTAAGAGTTCGAGAATTCAAACTATTCAAAGTCTTGCAATCTAAGGGTATATATATATATATATATATATATATATATATATATATATATATATATATATATATATATATATAACCTAATTCTAGTGTTTTATCATTGTTCATATGATTGTATTTCATATTGATCTTATAAAAATCTGAATTTACAGAAGTTAATATTAGGGATATGAGTTTAAATAATCATATTGTGTTATTTGGGTGTTTGATTAAACGTTTTTCATGATAGAGTTATCGCTGCTATAAATTTGTTTGCTGCACAGATACTGCGAGTTCACGAGGCCATATATTGGTCTTAAATTCTTTTTTGGGAATTATATCTATATCTATGTTATAGTAATCCGAGTCTAGTTTTCAGAAATATAAATTATGTGGAAATTGGAGTACGTTTACCTAGTCAAATGATGTTTGCAAAACAGTTGCGTCAACAGCAAGTTCCAAACAATTTCTGCAGTCCAGTTTCAACGGATCATATCTTGGTCTTAACAGAATATTTATTGATCGAATCTAGAGACATTGATGCAGCCCTCGGAGTCTAGTTTTTGGACATATAAGGATCGTCGTCTAATTCTTTTTCGACAGTTTTAGTGAACATGGGTACTTGCTGATCTTTCGGTCTTCGTGTCAAAAGCTATTGATTCATTTCACGTTTATAAAGTATATGTAATACTAGGTTGGACATCTCTAAATAAACACAAAACGTGATTAAAACTTGAAACTTAATGTATCACATATCCTCAGTTACAGTATGTTAGGGAAGCTCATTATCTAGCTGGAGACTTGGTTTGTGACCTACCTACATACACATACCCTTACTACTTGAGTTAGGGGTGTTCAAAGTCAAATATACGTAGTTTAGGATATCCGAATTTTGGATATCCGGAAACTCGGATAGTGAAAAATCACTATCCAAATCCGAATCAGAAGTTTCGGATATCCGAAATATCCAAAAATCCAGAAATGTTGAATTTTTTTTTCTTTTTGATTTTCTGTTATTTTTTTGTTTTGTTTTAAATCTTATTATACATTTTGTTAACTATTGTGTTAAATATTTACATAGATATACTTAAATATGTAATAAATGTTACATTTATCTCTAAAATACTAAAAAAAGTAAAAAAGAAGAAATATGTTTTTTAAATTTTTGGATATTTGGATATCCGAAATATCTGAAATTTCAAAAAATAACTATCCGAATCCAATCCGAAGTTTCGGATAATTTCGGACTGGATTTTCGGATATCAGAAATCGGATGTTCGGATACGGATATTTTTGAACACGGGCTAATGTTGTGAGAGCATAACTTACTTTCCCCAAATGTTCATTTTAAGTAATGAACTTTTTTTTTGTTCATTTGGGTACCTAAACTTTTGGAAATCTTTAAAATGATTAACGTACTTATTGAAACATTATTTTTCAGCACAAATTTTACCGGCTACCTGTTTGTAGTCGGTTATTCAAGTAAATCCACTAAACCCTACCCGTTTACCTATATTCACCCATTTACTTTTTGGATTACAGTCGCCAGAACATAACCAACTTTATCGAGTGTTCATTTTATGTAATAGACTTTTTTTGTATACTACCAGAGTTCTTGCAACTTAGCGGAGAAGAAACCGAAATCTCGCAAAATAGATATTACACATACATTATAATATGTAATCTAAGGTTTTTATATTATCAAACATAACACCAAATCACTAGAAGTCCACTTTAGAA
>CAJVGC010000001.1:28823526-28850766 GCA_910822075.1 Senecio squalidus | reverse complement strand
ATATATATATATATATATTATATAGTAATAGTAGATATATATATATATATATATTATATATATAGATATATATATATATATATATATATCTATATATATATATATATATAATCATGATGATTAGTGATAAAAAAAAGGGTTTTTCTTAATTGTATATAAAATGGGATACATTGTTATGAACATAATTTAGAAAAGACAAAATTTTATGTATTTGTATAATTATACAATTTACTACCAATCAAAAAGGGTGTAAGTTTATCCCAATATAAAAATATAATTATGTAGGGGGGTTTATATATTTAAAAAGAACATATGCCTCCTTGGTATACTAAACGTGGTTCATTCGATGTAACACGGACCCGGCAAAGTTCTCCTAACATTTTGACAAAAGTTTATAATCATTAACAATAGAACAGAAAAGAAAAAATAAATTTCAAACAAGAAGTTATGACTTTTCAATAATGTTAGATGAAACTATTCAATAGAAAAAAGACATTACAATATATATCTGATAACTGTTTCTAATTAGTGTAGTATATCTGTAGCTCATTACCGACTTATGTCAAACTTTTATCTTTTACTAAAAGTTGCTTTCCGTATATTGTTGTGTTGATGGTTATCTATGTTCTTGTGTTTTTATTTTATATATTGTTGATATGTAGAGTATTCTTAAAATTTTATTACATAATTATTAATAGATTTAATAAACCTTTAATTATTTTAAAATTTTAAAAATAATTAATTAATTTAGTTAGCTTTAGCGCAAAGGCTTAACTAAATTAATTAATTATTTAATAAATAATTAAATTTTATTAAATATATTAATTAATTATGTAATGCCTTTGGCGACGATTTGTCGTCGCTAAAGGCTTAACTAAATTAATTAATTATTTTAAAATTTTATAAATTATTTAAATAACCATTTAATTATTTATTAATCAAATAAAAATGTCAGATTTGGCTTTAGGCACGACAAATCGTCGCTGAAGGTTTTTGGCGGGATTTGCGTGAATTATTAATAATTTTAGTTATTTATTTAAGATATAGTCGTCGCTAAAGGTAAATGTCGTCCGCGAAAGGGTCGTCCCTAAAGGCTAAAGTCTGAAAAAGTCAAAAAGTTGCCATTTTTTGTCGTTTAGAGCGGGCCTTTAGCGACGATTTTGGTGTCGTCGCTGTAGGGGTCCGTCGCTAAAAAGGCCTCGATTCTTGTAGTGAGTAAGTAGATTCCACAAGATGAGCTTCTACATAACTTAACGAATTAATATTTTATTTTGAAATGTGTAAATTCTAATTGATGTCTAGAACTCCCTGTACTTAAAGATAAACTAATTTTATATAACTAGTTATTCCGATTATCCAACGTATAACTTTCGTCTTCGGGAAAATTTCTACTCTCAAGAGTAAACCCGAAAGCTTTATGGAAGTGTGGTTTGTGCATGGTGGGTAAGGGGGGTTCAACCCCTTAGCTTAACTTAGCTTGGCTTGGTTGGTCGTGACCGATTAAACATCCCTTGTAACTAGAAAACCCTAATCTACATGTTTGGTATAACCTAATAATAAAAACCCTAAATCTTTCACCCACTTCTTCCCCCTCCATTTGAGTCGTCGCCCCCTCCCCTCTCATTTCCAGATTTTCGTTTGTGTTTTGGAGATCTAGAATTCATTTCTCATATCATTCTTTCATACATCACCTTCTCCATCAAAGATGTCATTTCGGTAAGTGTTTTGAGTTCTTTTTTCCCTAGCCGATTCTTCATACATCCATCTAACTTGTTGTTGATTGTCTTTGATTGTGAGTGTCCATGGATCGAATCACATCATCCATCCTCGTGTTTGTGGCTTTGATCACTCATTGATCAGAGCTAAGAGTTCGAGAATTCAAACTATTCAAAGTCTTGCAATCTAAGGGTATATATATATATATATATATATATATATATATATATTATATATATATATATATATATATATATATATATATATAAACCCTAATTCTAGTGTTTTATCATTGTTCATATGATTGTATTTCATATTGATCTTATAAAAATCTGAATTTACAGAAGTTAATATTAGGGATATGAGTTTAAATAATCATATTGTGTTATTTGGGTGTTTGATTAAACGTTTTTCATGATAGAGTTATCGCTGCTATAAATTTGTTTGCTGCACAGATACTGCGAGTTCACGAGGCCATATATTGGTCTTAAATTCTTTTTTGGGAATTATATCTATATCTATGTTATAGTAATCCGAGTCTAGTTTTCAGAAAATTGGAGTACGTTTACCTAGTCAAATGATGTTTGCAAAACAGTTGCGTCAACAGCAAGTTCCAAACAATTTCTGCAGTCCAGTTTCAACGGATCATATCTTGGTCTTAACAGAATATTTATTGATCGAATCTAGAGACATTGATGCAGCCCTCGGAGTCTAGTTTTTGGACATATAAGGATCGTCGTCTAATTCTTTTTCAAACTCGAATTATGACAGTTTTAGTGAACATGGGTACTTGCTGATCTTTCGGTCTTCGTGTCAAAAGCTATTGATTCATTTCACGTTTATAAAGTATATGTAATACTAGGTTGGACATCTCTAAATAAACACAAAACGTGATTAAAACTTGAAACTTAATGTATCACATATCCTCAGTTACAGTATGTTAGGGAAGCTCATTATCTAGCTGGAGACTTGGTTTGTGACCTACCTACATACACATACCCTTACTACTTGAGTTAGGGGTGTTCAAAGTCAAATATACGTAGTTTAGGATATTTGGATATCCGGAAACTCGGATAGTGAAAATCACTATCCAAATCCGAATCAGAAGTTTCGGATATCCGAAATATCCAAAAATCCAGAAATGTTGAATTTTTTTTTCTTTTTGATTTTCTGTTATTTTTTTGTTTTGTTTTAAATCTTATTATACATTTTGTTAACTATTGTGTTAAATATTTACATAGATATACTTAAATATGTAATAAAATCACCAAAATGTTTACATTTATCTCTAAAATAACTAAAAAAAGTAAAAAAGAAGAAATAATGTTTTTTAAATTTTTGGATATTTGGATATCCGAAATATCTGAAATTTCAAAAAATAACTATCCGAATCCAAATCCGAAGTTTCGGATAATTTCGGACTGGATTTTCGGATATTCAGAATCGGATGTTCGGATACGGATATTTTTGAACACGGGCTAATGTTGTGAGAGCATAACTTACTTTCCCCAAATGTTCATTTTAAGTAATGAACTTTTTTTTTGTTCATTTGGGTACCTAAACTTTTGGAAATCTTTAAAATGATTAACGTACTTATTGAAACATTATTTTTCAGCACAAATTTTACCGGCTACCTGTTTGTAGTCGGTTATTCAAGTAAATCCACTAAACCCTACCCGTTTACCTATATTCACCCATTTACTTTTTGGATTACAGTCGCCAGAACATAACCAACTTTATCGAAGTGTTCATTTTATGTAATAGACTTTTTTTTGTATATTTGGGTACCTACCAGAGTTCTTGCAACTTAGCGGAGAAGAAGACCGAAATCTCGCAAAATATATATTACACATACATTATAATATGTAATCTAAAGGTTTTTATATTATCAAACATAACACCAAATCACTAGAAGTCCACTTTAGAACGAATTTGTTTAAAAGAAAAAAACCGAGAACCACCTAAAACTTTAACTTTATCTTTCAATCAACCTACGCTCACTCTCAATACTTAGATTCCTTGCAAATCATCATACAAAGCTAATGGAATTCCTCAATTGATCTTCAAATTAGTGAAACTATGATAAACCCAAATTCATATTTAAAAACTCAAAATGAAACTCATTTCCATCAAACTCTTTTAATTCAAATTCATCTATCACAATTGAAATTTTCGATACACCCTATATCTAACGATTAAGATAACATGATGAAAAATATTAAAATTATAACACTGAATCATACAAAACCTTGATTTGTTGATTTTTTTATACTCATAATCTTATAAAATGTTAAAAACAAATTGATATGTTATAATTTATTATCGAGTAATATTATATTACATGCGGTTAAAAAATTATTTTAATCAAAATGAATTTCTCTGATCAGAATCAAAAGAATTCATGTTAGTTGCTTTCATGTATATAATTGAAGTCAATATTTTGTGTAAAAACAATGAAATTGTTTAATTAATTTGGTGTTTGAATTTCTTAGTTTTTTAGCCGGTTTAAACAAGTTTAGGTAGTTGATTAGCCGGTTTAAAGAGTTTAAGTACTCAAATGAACAAAAAAAAAAGTTCATTAAATAAAATGAACATTTGGGGAAAGTAAGTTATGCTCTGACAACATTAACCCTTTTGAACACCCCTAACTTGAGTAGTAACTTATTTGCTATAATTCAAGGTGAGTTCATTGCCCCACTTTTATTATTACTTGTTTTAAACAAATCCGGGGAAAGTAAAGCTCAACTAAAACGGATTTTGAGAAACAGATTTGAGAAACGAATTACATTTCAGTACTTACTATAAATAGAACCTTCCTATTTATAGAAACTTGCCATAAATAGAACTTCCTATTTATGGAAACTTAAATATGTTTGGAAATCATAAATATGTAACATAATCTAATACATTTAAAACTATTTATGAGATGATGGTTGTGGTTGATTACTCGTTAGTATACCTTTTCTACTGACACTCTACTTGCTCATCGGTATACCATTCCTACCGATGTTGCATGCTTGATAGTAGCGTGGCGATTGTGGTTGTTACTTGTCATTATATCTTTCCTACTAACACTCACATGCTCATTAGTATACATTTTATACTAATGTTGCATGCTTATCAACATAATGTACTTGCTGATGCGGATGACTGTTTTACTATTTATATGCATTAGTTACACATCTTTTATATAATATTGTTGTGTTGAAATATGTTTTCTTACTATTACATTTTATACTTACTCAATGAACTCGCTCAACTTTATGTTGACTTTTTAAGCTTTATTTTCAGGTAATGAGCAGGCATATGACTTAGCTTCGAGAACAGGCTTTAGAAGACTTTTAGACTTTGCAATGCATTGTGGCTCTCTTTTCTTTATATTTAATACTCTTGGTATTATTTCGGGCTTGAATGCCTAAGTCTTTCTTTTTGATACACGTTGCTCTTGGTTGTTTTATTATTGGATACTTCGTTATTGTGATTGACGTATTCGTGTACCAAGGATTTCACCTTGGGAATGTCGACGTCATGACATACTATCTTTTAATTTTTATCATATAGACTATCTCTATGTTTGTCACATGTGTTATAGCGATTTCCAGTCGGCCACACTCTACGTTTCCGCCGCAGGCGGGGTGTGACAACATATATTTAGAACATAAAAGATGATAATCGCATGATGAACAGTATAAACAAAACCCCCGGTATATCAAAAGAGTTGCTAAAAAATCGAAACAAATCACTTAATTTCCGCCGCAGGCGGGGTGTGACAACATATATTTAGAACATAAAAGATGATAATCGCATGATGAACAGTATAAACAAAACCCCCGGTATATCAAAAGAGTTGCTAAAAAATCGAAACTAATCACTTGATTTCCTCAACCCCCCCCCCCCCCCCCCCCCCCCCAAATATCTATGTATGTCATATCAAACACCAAGTGAGCAGGAGGGTGGAGCTATATTGAACCGATCAGGTTCATCCGAACCCGTTGCATTGGAAAAAAAAATATTAGAATGTTAATGTTTTTTTAGCCATTTAGTATATAAACCCGCTGATTTTACACATAAACATAATTAAATTCTAATTTTGAACCAATTCAAAAATTTTAGTAGCTCCGTCCCTGCAAGTGAGAATAAGAAAATGCCTCCCAATAACGATGCAATCAACATAATCCATTATTTTACATTCTTATGTGGTTAGCATACACCACTGAAGTATGTAACTGAAGTTATTACTGTCCCACAAAAGTCTATAATTGATTTGAATTTGCAAAGGTTTTCTACTTGAAACGGGAGTAAGAAAAGTTATCGAGCGTAAGGTTCTCAACTTGAAATGTGATTAATAGACATACTAGAATACTAAAACAATTATTAATATGCATCTGGACAATAATGAACAAATAATAGGAAACTAGTGAGAATATTGCATAAATGAAATTAAGAAATAATAATTATACATTTGGGAAGATTAATTGAATGCATTTATGTTATGAATGATAATTTATTGAGCATCATACATTGGGTTTAAGAAAACGAGTAAAGACATAGGAAGTTAAACAAAAAATTAGGATTATAAATGAAAATATACGTAAGTGCCACATGTCAAAAATATAAGGAATGCATTATCTCTTCGATAGTATCATAGATTATAAAATATAGATTATAAAGTATAGATTATAAGCTGGAATTTCGACTTTCAACAACCCCGGGGTAACACGCAGAATACAAGAAACTTCGATTATGGTGGTGGTTATCAAACAAATTTAAAAGAAAGAAGAAAATAAACCGAGAGATAAGAATGTTTAAACGACTCTCATTAAGGATAAGAAAATTTGGTACAGAGATTTAGCCTCAACGAGATTTCAATATCTAGTCTAGCGCATACCATAAAGTACCCTACAACATTCGCATGGGGAACCTTACACATACTTTCCACATCTCAATCATCATCCACGTAAACCTTCAATAACACCTTGAAGCGTGCTTCCAATGGCATAAATACCGAATCACCATTCCTCATTCTGTAATCACCCAGAATTCCTTGCACATACCTCGACTTACCCTTCTTCTTGACAATCACCATACCACAACCTTGTTTGCGAGACCCTCCATGTCGAAAACCTTCTCGAGCAAACCCTTGGTATCCTTGATTTCAGCCTTGCTAATCCAAGCAAGCATTCCTTTACATGTGTGCGCCCCTAGTGCTATTCTTTGATACCTAAACCACTCCAGTTTATAAGATATCCCCAAATTATGAAACCGAAGCTCCTTACCTTTCCCCTCATCACTATTCCCTTGATCAACCTCAACTTCGTGAGGACCTCCGATCAACTCACCTAGATTACCCGGTGATTCCACCTCAAACTTGACATGTTTCCCATAGTCTGTAGCACCATCCTTCGCACAGCCGTCCAAAGGGTATACAAAACTCTTTGTCCTTGTTCCATACAAAACCGTAATGGAACCAAATCTTGCATCACCGCGGTGTATCCCTCTTTCTCCAACGTTCCCAAAGATACCAAGCTCATCCTCGATACTGGAATATAACCCACACCTTTGAGAGCATAACTTGAACCATCTTCCATTGGTACTCTCGTTTCCAAAGAGTTAGTCATCTTCAATGACTCTAACCACACCGCACCTACAGATGTATCCTTTCGTTACTCCTCCTTGTAAATCGTATCCCTTTAGAAAACCCTAAAGAAGATTATCCAAGCACCCCAATCTCCAACCTGATCCTAAGTTACAAAACCGTAACTTACCATGCAAGAAAACCCGATTGAATTTAGAACACAAGAACCTTGTAAATCCCGGTACCGTTGCTTACCCTTTTTGAAATCGATAAAATTCCCCCAAGAACTATACCGTATCTTGATACGAAAGTAACCTAGATAACCCAAGAACCCTAGAAACACCTTCCTTACCTTCCTCTCTTGCAGTCCTCTAATAGTAACCAAACACCTCCACAAACCTTGTGGAATACGTAAGCAATCTGGAACCCTAACTTGACACCCAAGTTAGTCTTGCAAAACTCTAGTTTTTGTGGTACAAGTTAGATCCCACACACCCTAGTAACCTTCTTCTTGCTTGCGGCTCAAGTAACAACCCCCATAAAGTAAACCCTAGTTTATGGTTTAAGAAACAACCCCGCAAACACCTTCTTTTTTCGATAAACCCACACGCAAGAAATTGAGTCTACAACCCACGGGTTCAAAACCAAACTCGTATTTAACTCAAGTACACCCTTGCAGATTACCCACAACACCAAAAACAAAAACTTGGATCTTCAAAACAACCCACAAATCAAAAACCGACCCGTGCAAAGAATCCAAGAACTTGCTGATTTTCAGCCTTTTCCTAAATCTGCAGCCAACTTCGACTACTTATATTTTTTGTTACACACCACTAATCGAAACATCCTTCCGTCAGCTTGTAGATATATGTGTTGGAAACCTACAAACCAACTTTCGTGACGATCTAACGGTTAATGAACTCAGGATCGCGTTTTTCCCACAAATGCGCCGAGAATTACGAAAATTCTTGTAATTGTTCACCTTAGAAGAACCACGAACTGTGGCTCTTATACCACTTGTTGGAATTTCGACCTTCAACAACCCCGAGGTAACAAGAGGAATACAAGAAACTTCGATTATGGTGGTAGTTATCGAACAAAAGAAAGAAGAAAAGAAACCGATAGATGAGAATGTTTAGACGACTCTCATTAAGGATAAGAAAATTTGGTACAAGGATTTAGCCTCACCCCTTACTCTTTATATAGGTCAGGGGGTGTACAAGTCCAACCATAACTCGGTTAAAGAACCCCTAAATCGATTACAATAACTTTATTTAAAGTCCAAGTAATAAATCATAATAAAACGAAACGTAAATTTACCCTAATACATATTACTAATATTACTAGAATATAAATTATTATTATTTAATATATAAATTATAGATAGATTATAAGCACAAGATAGATAGATTATAGATAACACATTCATTATGGGTACATATACAAAATATTTTTACAAGAAGCCTATGGTTTAAAGAATAAAAGAACACATTATGTAGTATTACTGGAAATGAAATTCTTATTCCACTAATCTAACAAATACATTTCTCATCACCAATTGATTTTCAAGATGAAAGTTCCCCTTACACCTACTTGATATAACATTATACACATTTTACACCTTACTTTGAACCATCATACATTTAGGCGTTAATAGCTAAAAAATCAAGTGACGTGCAAGTGAAATCGCTAAAAGTTGAGTAATTGTACTTCTTAACTACAAATCGTCCGACTAAATGTTAATTATCATATATAAGATACATATAGGATCGAGGAACTTGTTTCATCGACCATGAATTAAATTTTGATTTTTACGAATGCTCAATCTTTATTTCTTTTTTGCCCTTTCTTTTTCCCTGGCTTCTTTAGCAACTTCCTTCGCTTCCTCTAATACGGGTTCCATTATCTCATCTATCTTGTCTTGCATCTCTTGAACCTGAATTTGAAGGAAAAACAAACAGGAGGTGTCATGAAATTTATATAATACTCGTTTCAGTATCCAAAACATAAAAGCTCGACACTAGACATAGATTTCACATAAACCAAATCTTCGCGTCTTCAAATAAAGTTGTGTACAACAGATATACTGACATACTCTTAAGACATAGATTTTATAAAAGCTCGACACTAGACAATGAACCTTCGAAATGAAGAAACCGTGGAGCTCGAGGGAAATTTAAAAGTTTAAAGTACAATCTTAAGTTATAAAAATTAATCTGGAGTACTTTTCTGTTACTTTCATCTAGAAAGAGTAAAAGTCATTAATCATTGTATTGAGTTTATACATACGCTTCAAGAAGTGAAGATTTTATTTCTCATTTATGTATCTTATTGGATCTGGATCCTATAGAGTATAAACTCATACATTTATTTAAATATCACTTGCACATATACAAATATAGAGTAATTTTATCTTTAACGACCAAATGATTAAAAAAAACAAACCAACCTTGTCAATGAAGTCACCAGCGGTTTGAGCATCTTTTTCAACCCTTTCAGCAACTAGTTCGATGTAATCAAGAGTCTTCTTAATTTGGCTATTTTCGGGCAAATCATCGCCTAGTTCTTCAACCACCTTGTCCACCTTATCAGCCACCGATTCCACCATCTCCGTTATATGCTCCGCGGTGTCTACTATCTGGTCAACTTTCTCTGTAACATCGAATAATCCCAATATATTGCTACTAATTAAATTTAGTGTACTTCCATAAAGAAGATTTAAGTGATCCTAATTAAGTACTTACGTAAAAGTAGTTTTATTGGACCTCCTCTAGTGGTAACCAATGGTACTATAAATGTCATCAATATCCCAATAGCCCAATTTTTCCTACAAACAAAACATAAAACTAAGTATATAACTTTCAAACACTTATATAATTAATATACATCATAAAACTTGAAAAATGAATTACCAAGAACTAGGAGGAGAACTAGATGGTGGAGGTGGTGTTCCAGTAGGTTCTCCGTTTGCGTAAACAATCATCGAGTTCCATCTAGTGGCGACGGTTTTGAGAGGACTCACAGTGTGTTTGGTTGTCGAAAAACTTGAAATGGGATTGAATGGGAGACTAGTATGGGATCTTTGTGTTAAAGTTTCATGCAAGTGTAATTTAGCAATTGAATTTTGAGAAGCCAAACACTTTGTGATGGACATATTTTAAGATCTTGAAGATTTTGAAAGTGAGTTTTTCAATATCAAGGGTGTAGTTGGATTCAATTATCAATTATGTACTTATATATAAAATAATAGCTAAAGGCCGAGTTGCCATTGTTGTTTTATTTTACTAATTTAACTAATATTATATACTATTTATTTTCAATATTGATGGAAAATATTTTAAACATTGGAAAGCAATTAACAGGCATGTGATCACGTGTTCTTACAGAAAAATTATTAGAATTTAATCATTCATAATGTCAATACTACTACAGCACCACCTACCCAATTTACTTGGTTTTAATAATATGGAATATTTGTCTTTTTAATTTATATCTTCTTAGTTGCTCTTTCAACGGGATAAAAAGTACAATTTTATTGACAACACTATAAACGAGTTAGATAATACAACATATACAAAAACCAGATAATACGCAACGGAATTACAAAGAGGCGGGCAAAAATATATAAAGAACACAACTTGGAATCACATCAAAACAACTTCCCAAAACAATCTACTACTCAAACACCAAATCCTATAAGACATCACCATGAGTCCATGACAGGATAATGTTTCATATATCAATTCTAGAAAAACTTAACTTTCTTAATGGTTTTCTCTGACAAAATAAAATCTATCAAAATTTTTGACATATTTCTAACATATTTCCAATGCATTTTCCAAAATTGTTAAGATCGACATCTTGTATTGAATCGTTTTGGTCTCTGTAAGATCGACATCTTGTATTTCCAATGCATATTTCCAATGCATTATCGAACAAGAAAATAAAAAAGAAACCGGAAATATGAGAATGCTTAGACGACTCTCATTAACGAAAGCGAAATTTTAATACAAGGTTTAAGCCTCACCCTTCACCTTTATTTTTAGGTAAGAGGGTAAATCAAATTTAGAATTAGATTACGAAACAACCTTCTAATACCATTCTAATCTAGTCTTGCTTTACAAGACAAATAACCATATTTGTAGACAACCATTACAAGATTTATAACATTTCCCGACGACACTTTTCCCGACGACACCATGTCCTGCCTAAAAGTCCCACTAAACGACAAAAATTTGGTTTTTTTGACTTTCTTTTGGTCAAAACAACGACCGAGATTTTTCCCGACGACATGTCGTCGGGAAAGGTTTATTATATATATATATATTTTTTTGTCGTGTAAAAATATTGGCACGAATATGAAAATAATTTCCCGCGCCACTTTTGGGGACGACATGTCGTGGGGAAAACTATTTTAATAAAAAAAAATTTAATAATTAAATAACATTTAATAATAAAATTAAAAATTAAAAATATATTACTTTTGGCGACGACATGTCGTCGCCAAAAGCCTTTTTAATAAAAAAAAAATTAATAATTAAATATCATTTAAAAATATAATTAAAATAATTACCTTTTTAATAAAAAAAATTAATAATTAAATATCATTTTAATTAAAATTAATTTAAAAAATCTTTTTAATAAAAAAATCTGAAATAAATAATAATAATTAAATATTATTTTAAATTATATTTAATTTAAATATAATTTATTTAGAAAATATATATATATATTTTTTTAAATATACTTATATCCATTAAAATTTTAAATATTATTTGAAAAAGTAATATGAAATTGAAATATTATTTAAAAAAGTAATATATAATTTGTATTGTAATAATTATAGTATTATATCTATATATTTATAATAAATTGTTATATTAATAATTACATACTTTACTTATGTTTGATTTGTATTATATTTCAAATAATAATGATAAATAGGTATTATAGACGTTTGAAATACTTTAAATAATAAGTCATTCGGAATTAAGTTACAAACGTGTTTTGATAAAAGATAAGTCCTTTTGTCATTAGGTTTTAAGATTACGATTGGATATTGAAAATATATGTGTACTTGAAGATAGATAGACGTTTATAAAGATACTCATACTTATATATAGTATATAGTAAGATTAATTTAAAGAGGCGTAAAGAGTTTAAGTAACAAATGTGTAACCGGTTTTATCAAAAGTCCTTTTTACATGTAATCAACAACATTACGAATCATTGCTTCTCGATTGTGTTACACAATTGGCAATGATATCATTCAATCGAGTAAGTGGTTCTATTGACACAAATATAGGCTTAAATCGGTCGATCATTAAACTTCGACAACAATGATCTGATAGTAATGATAATTACTATCCCTTTATGTACATCATTAACTGTTCGATTATACCATAAGTCATATCGATCATTACAATTCAATCAAATGTGTAACCGGTTTTATTAAAAGTCCTTTTTACATGTAATCAACAACATTACGAATCATTGCATCTCGAATGTGTTACACAATTGGCAATGATATCATTCAATCGAGTAAGTGGTTCTATTGACACAAATATAGGCTTAAATCGGTCGATCATTAAACTTCGACAACAATGATATGATAGTAATGATAATTACTATTCCTTTACGTACGTCATTAACTGTTCGATTACAATTCAATCAAATGTGTAACCGGTTTTAATCAACAATCACATTATATAATGTGTTACATCTAATAGGTGAGAAACGAAAACGTGATACAACTAAGATATGATGTGCTACTAGATAGTTATGAGTTTCAAGATATGATTTCCGGAGAATATCTAATGCGGGTGTACTAAGTGTCAATTTAAGTCGTGTATGAGTTTCAAGACCACCGAATTTGACAAATGAGTTAGCATCGACGAAAAGTTAGGGCTTATTTTAATTAGGGCTTATTTTAATCAATATACATTATTATTTTACAATTTCTTATCTTAATGAAAATGGAAAACAGGAAAAAAAAAAAATTCAAAATATGTTGTCGCCATACGGTTTTGGCGACGACATGTCGTCGGGAAATGTGGTCAAAAAAAGTCAACACTTTTCCCCCCAAACTTTTCGTTTCCCGCGACTGGGTTTTAGGCACGACTTGTCGTCGGGAAATGTCGTCGGGAATGCGCAGATTTTATCCTTTTTCTAAGTCTCATTTATCACAAACACAAAAACACAAACACAAAAACACAAACACAAAAACACAAACACAAATCTCACAAACCCACAACTGGCGATTTCCAAGTATTTTGTCAACTATTCATCATCCACCATCATCAAACCACCCAAACACCATAAATCTCACAAAATCCCTCAAATATCATCACCTACCACCATATACCCGCCACCACCACCATATATAACCGCCACCACCACCATATACCCGCCACCACCACCATATACCCGTCACCACCATATACCCGCCACCACCACCATATCTAGGTATTATATACTTTTTATTTATTAATATTAAGCTATTTATGAATTTTTTAGGGTTGTAATTTGTTATGTTATTGATTTGGGTATTTATGAATTTGTAGGGTGTGATTTTTCCGGTGTTATCTCCTACCTCCTCTTTTAAAGGTTAGACTTTTTTATAAATTGGAAATGTATTTATAGATTAAGATGTATAAATTGTATATATAATAATGGTTGTATGTATAGAAATTGTTATATATAAAAAGTGTTGTATGTTTATGAATTGTATGTTTAGAAATTGAATGTTTATGAATTTTTTATAAAAAGTGTATGTTTAGGAATTATATGCTTAGAAATTGTATGTTTATGAATTATATATAAAAAGTGTATGAATATGAATTGTATGTTTAGAAATTGTATGTTTATGAATTGTATGTTTATAAATTGTATATAAAAAGTGTATGTTTATGAATTGTATGATTATAAATTGTATGTTTATAAATTGTATGTTTAGTTTTAGTGATTAAGTATACATGGCCAAACAACTAAAACGAAGAGACGGAAGACGATACGGATGAAGAGACGGAAGACGATACGGATGAAGAGACGGAAGACGATACGGATGAAGACAATGTTGATTGATTTGTATATGTTTGAACAATTTCAGATTTTTTAAGACATTTTATCGTTTTTCTTTATTATGTTTCATTATCAAATTTTCGGATTATTTGTGTATGTCGGATAATTGTTTTATGATTTTAATGATTATGACTTTAATATATTCGATTGTCGGGTTTGAATTTTTCTGGAAATAAGCTGTTTGAATAAGCTGTACAGGTCGGCATGAGCGAGAAGCTGGAAAATAAGCAGTTTCAAATAAGCTGTAAAAAAAAATCTGCAGGTGCTTTGGCGACGACATGTAGTCGCCAAATGCCTGGGTCCCACCCATTTTTTTTGTTTAAAAATAATAAATAATTATTTTAATAATAAATTTTAATTAATAATAATAAATTAAATAAAAAAAATGAAAATCTTTTAGCGACGACTTGTCATCGCAAAAAGAAATTTCAAATTCCGTTGAAAGTCAATGTGGGCCCCACACAAGTCGTCGCCAAATGTTGTCGCTAAAACCTTTCCCCGACGAACTTTTCCCGACAACATATCACCGACGACATGTCGTCGCCAAAGGGTTTTGCCGACGACATTTTTGCCTTTCCCGACGACTTTTAGTCGTCGCCAAAAAGTAATTTTGTTGTAGTGAAGTACAATTAAAAAGAAAACAAACACTAACCTAATACTCCTAGAATACTTTATCCTAATAATATTAATATTAGGATAACAACAACAAAAATATGACAACTCTTTCAAAGTGAAACTTAGTAACCAATGGAAGTTACAACTAGTTGGATCATAGTTAGACCAAACAAATGTGTTCTTGCGCCAAAGTTAGAACAAGGACAAAACATGGGTGGATGGTGGTTGTGGTCGATGATTGCTCTGCTCTTCCTAGTATTCTTCAACACTAAACCAGGATTCAAGCAATTATGAATGCGAAGGGGAATTCAGTTCTAATACTTAAGTGAGTGATGTGAAAATGTAAAAAATGAAATCAAGACTAATTGAGAGAGAGAGAGAGAGAGAGAGAGAGAGAGAGAGAGAGAGAGAGAGAGAGAGAGAGAGAGAGAGAGAGAGAGAGAGAGAGAGAGAGAGAGAGAGAGAGAGAGAGAGAGAGAGAGAGAGAGAAGAATATTCCAAAAATTAAAATATATCTCTTAAGAAAATAAGCAATAATATAAATTTGAGTCAAAGTATGTTTAACTTATAAGTTATGCATTTTAATAATAATTATATCATTAAATTTATATTTTTCTATCTAAGCTGTTAAACAATAAAGTTAACTTATATTAAATATTTAATTAACTTGTCGCGTGTGTAATGAATGTTTTAAACCATGTATTTAACAACTTTAAACATTTGATTCTTTTTTTAAAGCCTAAAAGTTTAAACAACTAATTAAAATGTATAAAACAATCTTACATATAAAACAAGTCTAGATTCATAAGAGATCTTTTGATACGACATCATTTAACCTACGCATAACTTAACTTTTATCACCATTTATTTTTATCAATTAACGACTATTTTAATATGAAACTATCCATATTTTTAAGTTACAATATCAAAAGAATCTCTTAGGTTTTATCTTTTTTCCCATTGATTTCTCTTCCAAAAATCTACCATATTTTAATTTCCAATTTGCTTAGTTTTGATTCATTTTGGTGGAAAAATAAGGTAAAGTGTTAAGGTAATATTTATACATTTTTTTCCCTACATTTTTAAAATATATGATCATTTTATAAACTCTAAATTTCTTAAATGGAAACTTTAAATAAGAAAAGAAAATTCACGTCTAAACTTGGTTTTTATTATATACTTTTTGTTGTCAAAAGATAAGGAAAAAGATGAGTGTTTTAATTACACTTATAACTTTGGAATAATATAAATAATCACTTTGGAATGATATATTAATCTAAGAATAGAAGGGATGTTACATACTACCTATTTGAATGTGTTTTGTCCTCATACTTTCGAATTTGTTAGATTTGGTTCGTTGTTCGCATTCATTCGGTGGTTTTTTCGTTTTTGCAGTTATTGTATTTGAAGATAAGGTACGGATATTCTATACATTATATGTTTATTTGGTGTCTTCTTTCGACTGGTTTTATTTGTGATTAATGTTACGAATTGTTGGGGTAAGAAATTGAATGGATGAAGCTATGGAGTCTGCACAGAGTGTTTGAATAAAGATGTTTTCAGTTCGGGGAAGGTCCGAACTGAAAACATGAATAATCTGAAGTGAAGATTTTTAGTTCGGGGAACATGTTAGTTCAGATACTCCAAACTGACTGAAGCTCCTCCGTACTGAATTTAAGCTGAAGAATAACTTATGTCAACACTGGTCAACATTAAGATATTAGTTCGTGGATGAAGACTTTGACTCCGAATTGAAGTGAACTTACTCCGAACTAAAATTAAGATGAAGACTTTATGTTTTATTTAATTTGCCTGTTTAGTTTTTGTGTATAAATAGAGTGATAGGTTGTCTTTTGAACCCAGACTCATCTTGAGTGCCGTTGTGCTTGATCAATGTTGTTGTAACTGAATGTTCCAAAACCGATTCACACTATCAATGAAATCTTAAACAGTTTATCCTATTAGATCTATCAGTTCAATTTCAATTTCATTCTGATTCCTTATTTATTCAACTCAAGTCATGAGATTCCACATCGTGACCTGTTTAATTCAATTCACAGAGTGATACTGAGCCTTTCAGGACCTGTCAATTGGTATCAGAGCCAGACAAATCAATTGATTAAATTCAATTGAGTCTGGTTCATCGATCTGACTAGATTCGAGCGATTTAGGTCAAACTATAAGTGATTGTTTGAATCGAAGGAGTTTGAAGCAAAATTTAAGAACTTTATTGAAGATCTGTGAAGATTTCAAGTGTTTCTTGTGGATCGACAATTTCACATATCAAATCAAAGACCGTTGGTGAATGGAGCGAAAACACGAGTTATCAATTTGAGAAAGAGGTGTGACATGGTACTTCCGATCTGAAATCAGGATCGACAAATCAAGGAAGTTCTACTGAGAGTGAAGAAGATTGAATCCGTCAATGATCAAATCCTCATCGGAAATTTGAAAGAATGAAGATTACAACGATTATGTGATAAAGAACAAAATGTCTCAAATAACATGTTTCTTCAACACGGTATGATCTGGTAATCAAATTCATGATTCAGAAGAATGACGAGGATCGAGATGTTCAACTCAGTAGAAGACTTGATGATTCTGGTTGAAGAATTCGTAAGGAAAGTGGAATTCATGTTTATCATGAATTAGAGATGCAGTTAAGGACAAGCACTTTCTCCTTGGCTTAGGTCAAAAGGATCAATGATCAGTATCTTGTCAAGAAAAATAGATGCATGCCTATAAGAAGAGTTTCCTTACTGTTGATTGATTGAAGCTAACCATGGAGATTCTCAATCTGAATAAACTGAAGACTCATAGCATCATCCAAGGGGGAGATTGTTGGGGTAAGAAATTGAATGGATGAAGCTATGGAGTCTGAACAGAGTGTTTGAATAAAGATGTTTTCAGTTGGGGGAAGGTCCGAACAGAAAATATGAATAATCCGAAGTGAAGATTTCAGTTCGGGGAACATGTTAGTTCAGATACTCCGAACTGGCTGAAGCTCCTCCGAACTAAATTCAAGCTGAAGAATAATTTAAGTCAACACTGGTCAACATTGAAGATATTAGTTCGTGGATGAAGACTTTGACTCCAATTGAAGTGAACTTCCTCCGAACTGAAATTAAGATGAAGACTTGATGTTTTATTTAATTTGTCTATTTAGGTTTTGTCTATAAATAGATTGACTGGTTGTAAGATTCAGTTGTCTTTGGAACCCGGACTCATCTTGAATGTCGTTGTGCTTGATCAATGTTGTTGTAATTGAATGTTCCAAAACCGATTCACACTATCAATGAAATCTTAAACAATTTATCCTATTAGATCTGTGAGTTCAATTTCAATTTCATTCTAATTCCTTTTTGATTCAACTCAGGTCATGAGATTCCGCATCATGACCTGTTTAATTCAATTCACAGAGTGATAGTGAGCTTTTCAGGTGATTCCTTTTTGATTCAACTCAGGTCATGAGATTCCGCATCATGACCTGTTTAATTCAATTCACAGCTTTTCAGGACCGGTCACGAATATTCCATACATTTATATGTATATTTTGTTAGAAACAGAATATTCATAACATTTTATTTGTATTTATTATTAGGGGCATAATTGTAATATCTAGGAAGTCTTTGTAAAACCCCCACACTCATATAAGGTGTGATTAATGTAACCTTTGAAACTTAATGCTAATTCTACTTTCTCTCTCTAGATTAACTTTATTTCTCTAAACTGATTAGACCTAAGAAGGGTGCTCGAAAACATCTTGTTCGACTAGAAACTCGAATCGAAGGCACACGAATAGGGGTAATTCGACTGGATTTTACACATACGCGAATAGGAGCTTAATTCGTGTTAGTGCATTTTGAGTTCGTGTGAATCTTATTCGAATGGGGTGTAATTCGTGTTAGTTAAAAAGTGGATCGAATTTCTCATTCGTGTGAAAAAGTGGATATTCGAATGGATTTTCAACATAGACGAATACAATAATTCGAATATGTTTTGTTCTTACACGAATAAATTTGGTTTCAAATTGGAACTTTCATAGAAAATCAACTAAGTATTCACACGAATAGGAAATTTGCACTCAGATGGTTTTTTAGCTAGTTTGAACACGGTGATTTACACGAATACGTCAAAGATTAATCCAATCTTGAAAAATTTCTAAGTGTTTAGGCTATTTTTGGGCACTTTATAACTGTTTTTAGGCTATTTTTGTACTCAGATTGTTACTGTTTTTTACACTTTATAACTGTTTTTAGGCTATTTTTGTACTGTTTTTAAGCTGTTTTTTAAACTGTTTTTAAGCTGTTTTTAAGCTGTTTTTGTTACTATTTTTTACTCTTTATAAATGTTTTTAGGCTGTTTTTAAGCTGTTTGTTAAGCTGTTTTTTTTTTACTGTTTTTAAGCTGTTTTTAGGCTGTTTTTTTACTGTTTTTAAGCTGTTTTTTTAACTGTTTTTTCCTTGTTTTAAGCTGTTTTTTCTTCTGTTTTTAAGCTGTTTTTTACTGTTTTATAAGTTGTTTTTAAGTTGTTTTTTTTATAGGTACACAAAGGGGCGGAAAAATGGAGAAAGAAACCATTCCCCCATTTTGAAGATCTTTGCATCGCTTTTGGGAAAGATAGAGCTCAAGGTGATCGGGTTAGAGATTTTGTGGAGATGGAACATGATGCAGAAATAGAAGAATCACAGGAAGACACCTTCGAAGAACCAATGGATCAAAGCCATACTGAAAATACCACTTCAAATGTGCGAAGTGAGGAATGTTCAAGTGCACGTACTAGAAAAAGGAAAAGTCGGTTTGATCCTATTGTTGAAGGAATCAATAGTGCAGCTGCTTTACTTGGAAAAGAGCTCCGGGAAGCATCATCCACTTTGAATCAATCCTTAAAAGCCGAAGTGGATTTACAAAATAAAACCTCGATGGTGAGTACTGAAATTGCAAAAATACCTTCTATGTCACGAATGGATAAGTTCCAAGCTAGTCGAAAGATAATGCGTGAGCCGGAAGCTGTGCTAAACTTTTGGAATTTGGAAGGAGAAGAGCGAGAAAGTTTTGTGATGCTTATGCTGGAAGAAACGATATGAATATCGAGATATTTGACTTGGTTGTATTATCTTGAAACTATTAATCAAGATGCTTTTGTTTGTATATATTTTGGAATTTGGTAATTATGTACTACGTAGCTACTGCTACCTTCAAATACTCTTTAGATTTTGAAGTTATTCAAAGTCCTCTTTTGGTTTATCAAGTGTATTTTGTTTTAAATATTTTATTTTATGTGAAATATTTAATACATAGACAATTATTGATATTTTAAAAATAAAAAATAAATTCTAACAAAAATAATAATAATGGTATTTTGGTCATTTTACATAATTACATTCCAATTCTTTTGAAAAAATTACAAACCAAACAGAAAATAACCCCCTAATTGAGTTGAATTCAGTTTCAGTTTCTGACAACCAAACGGGCAACAAACTGACATTCCTTTGATTTCAATTCATCTGGATTTTGCAGATTCCATTCCATCAGAAAACATTCTACGAACCAAACGGGCCCTTACACACTCTCTCTCTAAATCTCTCTACCAAATCCTCTCAAGAACACATAGCAATCCAGAAACTTTACACCACAAAACAGCAACAAAACACCAAAAATCGTCCATCAATAATATACAAATCGTCCATAAGAAAAAGGGTAACAAAGAGGAAGCTTTAAAACGGGTTTTGAAGAAGTTGTTCATACATATTGAAGCCAAATCTCATCCAACCGGCACCTAAAGCTTTCCCTCGGTAAAACTCTTTAAACTTACTGTTATTTTAAAAATCTTTACTTGCATGGACGATCCATAGACTGAAAAATGGTTTTTATAAAAATCTAAAACGTTTTCTTGTTTAAAAACGAGTTTTTCACATAGATCCGTATTTTGATGAAATGAATCTAAAAGAAACTGAAACTTTTACTCACAAATGTATATATCTGACTTATAACCGATTGCATGTAAGAATCTAACACTAAAACGGGCTAAAAATCGATAAATACTGAAAAACAAGAAACTGGCCGAAGGCCTCCAGCCGGCGGCTGAAGATATCCAGCAGGCGGCTAAGGTCCTGCCGGCGGCTGAATATCTCCAGCCGCTGTCTGGATCTCGCTGTTCACTAAAATCGTCGTTTTGAGAACTTTAAACGTTAAAATAAGTCCAAATAAGTTTATCACAGATTGGTGCTTTGAGAACTTACTATTTTTATGAATAAAATGGTTTGGGAAAGTTTGAGGATTTAAAACTATTGTATTATCGTTTATTATGGTTTTAAATGGTTGTTTAAAGCGGGAAAGTGGTTCGGAAATGGATTAAATTTTTATAGCGCGGAAGTGCTGCCCAAATTTCACCGTAAACTTATATTAAAACTCAGTGACTTGACATTTTTGTAACTTATACATATTGACCTCGAACATTGACACTTTTGGACATAATTGGACTAATCGGACCCTAAAACGTACACGAACACGTATTAACTTATACGCATTGAACCTTTGGGACAAAATTTAAAGCATAATGATTTAATATTAAAAATGTTAAAATGGAACTTTAACATAACTTAAATCATACTATTTATACTTATACAACATTTCGGTGTTTTAGGCCACCTTTAATTCCCGACGCGTTCCGCTCCATTCTCTCTTACTCGTATCTTTTCTCCGCAACCCGTGAGTTACAACCCCACTATTTTACTGTTTTTAACATTATTTGGGGGAAACATAAGATGTGTTTGTTTATGTAACTTTTATGAAACCTTTTTGAAACTCGTATGAAAACTTTGTGAAACTTTGAGAATTTGTGAAACTTTGAGAATTTGTGAAACTTTGAGAAACTTGTGAAACTTTGAGAAACTTGTGAAACTTTGAGAGACTTGTGAAACTTTGAGAAACTTGTGAAACTTTTGAAACTTGTGAAACTTATATGCATAAAATGTGTTATTGCCCCGTTAATTGGCTAAACTAAATTTAGGTTACTTGTATGCGAAACCAATCCTTGATGAGAATATAAACTCCGTAAGTGCTTACTACTATTTTAGAAACAGAGTTCAAAGTGCCCCGTTTTTAAGAGTTCAGAAACATTATACACTATTAGCATCAGCCGTTAGTATTATGGGTATCCATACTTAGGAGAGGTCACTCCTTTCTTGTGGTTCGCGACCTATGTACATATTACTAGAATCAGAGAAACTCCGTTATTGTGAAACTTTGGGGGGTATTCTGACCAGACAATCGGTTTAGTGTAGACTTACTTTTATATTAAGCCAAGTGATTGATACAAGAATCTAATTTAGTTAATCACATATTACTTACGCATATACAATATTTTAGCGATTGTCTCCGCTATGTCTTTTATGATACGAGTTCTACTCTACTTGCGTGTTTTCGAAACTTCTTAATAAATATATATGTTTTAGCGTCGTTCCGCTTTCTTTTCATTTATGATACTTTATACATCTATATTTTCACTTTGGAAACTTTTATCGAGAAACTCAAAATTGTAACTCACTCACTACTTTATGTAGTTGACACTTTATCTTATGTTTCAGGAAACTAGTGTAAGTGTCGAAGTGCATGGCATGGAAGGGTCGGTATGGTCATGTGAGACGAAACTTTGGGAAAGACCTTTATTTTGGGAATTTATGAATTTGAAACTTTTTATTATGTATTGTAATCCTCAATTAAACTACTTGGTTGTTTTGGATTGTGAACTATTTAATTTAAATGCAATGACTTGAACCGTTTATTTTGATTATAACCCGTGTAATGATATTCCAGCTCTCACATCTCGTGTATCCGCTATAGCGGGGTGTGACAGACTTCACGAATTTCTTCAACGGACTCACGACGACTTCTAAACACACGGTTTAGGACTCAATCTTCAAGGAGAGCTCAACGGATATCTCAAAATTGTAGGGGAGTTCATTCTACATAATATTTTCCTTCATTATTAATAAATGAATCATGAATCACCTCCAATGAATCATTTATGTTTTACAAGAGGGGATTCAAGATTGTTTTTGGAAAACTATTCGTGATTTGCTCAAAACGTTTCAAAACATTTTCATACATATGATGTTAATGAAAATCCCAAATTTTTTTCAACACGACTTCCTAATTCATCATTTAGGAACTCGAACATGATATGTATATCTTTGAGGGGGAGTTCTACATAGCTCGGGAAATATTGGTATAGAACTTGAAATAAGAAAAGAATTTGAAAACGACAAATCTTTTTCTCATACTTGTTTGATACTGCATACGTTCAAAGCAATAACAATTCAAATGTTTTAAGAAATATCTTACAAATTTTTCACAAATTCGAGAGAGAGATTCCATTCTTCCGCCTCTTTTCAAAGAAAATAACAATCGAATTTTCGAGAGGGAGAAGTACTAAAAACGAAAACATCAATTGTATTTTCATAAGGAAGCTTTCAAAATTTATCGATATACTAAAATGAGGAAAATGTATTTTTAAGGATGGAAAGATATTATTTAGGATGTGTTTTAGTACCGGATTTTACATCTCGACTAGAACTAGCACATTCTTGTGGTATTGATCTATTTTGACAAAATATATTTTCTATCTTTTTCGATAATCTCAAAAACATGTTTTGTTCAAAACACGAATTTTGTCTAATTAATGACATTATTTCATTATAATGTATTTTAGTGGCAGATTACAAAATCTCGACTAGAACTAGTACATTCACATGTTATTTTGTTATTCGTTAACAAATTTCGTATTTCAAAAATATAAATACTTTTTGATCAAAATTACAAACTTAGTTTATCACTTGAGAGATGTAATATTTGGAGGTGTTTAGTAGCGGATTTTCGAAATCTCGACTAGAACTATCGCTTTCGAGTATTATTATCTTATATGATATTTTGAGTTACTTTTGTCACACCCCGCTAAAGCGGAAACACGGAAGTGTGAAGAGCTGGAAAAATCATGTCACAGGTCATACAAAACATAACGGTAAAAGAGTCATTCATTCAAAATAAAATTGTTTAAGGATCCATTCAAACAACCCAAAGATAAAAGTTTAGAACATCGACACACAAATTAAAATGTTTCATTAAATAATTCCCAAAATAACTGGCCAAGTCTTTTCCCAACAACGTCCTCACACGACCGCTTTGACCCGTCCACGCCATGCATCATGAGCTTACACTAATTTCCTGAAACATAAGATAAAGTGTCAACTACGAAAACGCAGTGAGTGAGTTACAGTTTAAATAGTTGGCATAAAAATTATGAGTGAAGTATATAAAGTAAGAGTTTCCCATAAGGAAGATTAGCGGAGAAAAGTCGCTTAAAAAGTTTATATACTTGTAAAGTTTAAGTAACGGGCGAATTGTGCCCTAACTTGTAAAGACTAAATAGAATCACCTTTAGTCAAATAATAAAAGCGGATAACCATCGCTAAAAATTTATAAGTTTATGCGTAAATAACTAAATAGATTTCTTGTATCAACCACTTGGCATCTATAACTAAGTGTTCACACTAATCCGATTATCAACCGAGCGGCCCCAACTTCCCGCCTCTCAAACGGAAAGTTAAAAGAGAGAAATTCAGTAATATGTACTTAGACTGCCATCTAAGCAAGGAACGGTTATTTCCTAAGTATCGATACCCATAATTACTATACGGCTTAAGTAGTTAATAGTGTGTAAGAGAGAAACTAAAACATGAGTGGGCACTATGAAAGCTTATTTTTAAAAAGAGAGAGAATCACATCACTTAGAAACGTGTTATAGTTCCATCAAGGGTCGGTTACGCATACAAGTATCAATAAATAGTTGAGATAAAGAGATAAATAACAATTATAAGTAGAGAAAGAGATGTTTTACGCATATGAGATTAAGTAGACGTTTCAGTGTCCAAGTTTGATAAATCAAAGTTTAAGTTTAATAAGTCAAAGTTTGATAAATCAAAGTTTCAGTATTGCAAGTAGTTTTATAAAGTATAACATGCAATTAATTTTATGTTTCCCCCAAAATGTAAAACATATAAATAAGGGGTTGTAACTCACGGATTGCGAAGAGATCGGAAACTTGGAAATTCGGTCGAAATGTGTAAGCCGGGAATCACGGATTGCCTATTAATACCAAGGTAGTTTAATGAGTTGTTATATTATTAAGTTCTTATATAATAATATAGGTAAAATGTCATTAAAGTGTAAGTGTCAAATTCAAGTATCGTCAAAATGGTCCAAAAAGGTAATTGTCCGAAAGTCCGATTTAACGTTTTAGGTTATTATATCTTAAGTGTTTTGCTCGCTGAAGTGATTCACAATTTCTGATGAAATTTGGGCAGCGCTTCCGCGCCCAAATTTCATATCCAAAAATTGCAAATCAATTCCGCTCACAAATCACCTAAAATACGATAACACATATAATATAGCTTATTAATGTCCAAATAGTCCACACGAGTCACTTTTATTATAGATTTTGTTTATCTCAGTCCCTTTATGATTTTGGTAAAAGTCCAGAACGTATACACAACTTTTAATCGGACAAAACGACGATTTTTGGGAGGACAGCAACCCGGTGCTGCGCACCTGGGCACAGGTGCGGCCCACCTGGCTGCTGTCACAATCCCGTTTTGTGTTTTTCTTGCTAAAAATGTTTTGTGACTTATAGATTTCAACATGCAACCAGTATATACCATATAAAATAAGGTTTTATCAGTTTCTAAACAACTTTAAACCACAAAAGTGTAGATCTAATTACTTTTTAGTTAAAAATCGTTTTCGTAAGAAAAGTGACACAAAACTTCATAAAACCTTTCTTTGTTGTTTAGATTGAACATGCGATCAGTAAATATCATTTAAAACAACATTTTAACAGTTTCAAAATCGTTTTTATCCACAGATTAGTGGATCTAAGGAGTATTTCGTTTAAATACGTTTTTGACCGTAAAAAGTCATAGATTTATGAAAAATCGGATTTTTTAACCGTTAGATCTTACATGCAATTGAATATTAGTGAAAGGATAGTAAAAAGAAAGTAATCTACCGGAGCAAAAGCTTGGATGATGAGTTTTTGGTCGGATCTTAGCTCCAAAAACGTTTACAACCGTGGTCCTTTTTGATAAAAACGACCCTTCTTGCTTCTCTTAAGGTTTATAACGATTTGTATGGTTTGGATATGGATTTTAATGAAGAAATGTTTCTGGGAATGATGGTGTTCTTGAGAGTTTTTAGAGAGAAACTAAGTGTGTGTGTTTTTAGTCTTTGTGAAGATGAATTAAGAAAATGAAAAAGAAATGTTAGGTAATGGATTGGGACTGATGTTTCTGGCCTTGGGACAGTAAATGGCCAGTAATTAAACGTTTTTGATTGGCCTAAGTGGGTGGTGGGAGTGTAAAACGAGAAAGGGACCAAAGTTGTAATATTTTTGAAAACCTGGCGTAAGGTGCTGCGCACCACCTTAGTAGTTGCGGCGCACCGGGCCATTTTTGGTCCTTTTGAGTTTTTCGTTTTTGCGTTATTGCATCGTTGGACCTTTTTGTTAATTGCAAGTTCTTAAGTATGATAAGTTATGAACTTAGGAAAGTTCAATAGGTGTTTTCTTGGTATTAGGACTTATAATTTTGATTCCGGAAGTTATTTCGACACTAGTTCCGATAAAGTATAGATTCAAAAGTTACGAACCAAAATAGAGCGAACGAGACAAAGAAGTAACTAACGTTTCGAATTGATATCACAACAGAATAAGTACCTGGATTTTGACGGTTGTCACATTCTCCCCGGGTTGAAAGAAATTTCGTCCCGATTAGGTAGAAGAGTTCTCAAACAGATGAGGGTATTTCTGACGGAATTGGTCTTCACGCTCCCACGTGAATTCGTGACCACGTCGAGAGTTCCATCGAACCTTGATTATCGGGATACGGCTTTGCCGGAGTTGTTTGACCTCGCGGTCAACAACTTCGAGCGGTTCCTCGATGAAGTTTAACTTGCTGTCGATTTTGACTTCGTCAAGAGGGATGACGATGGTCTCGTCAGACAGACACTTTTTCAAGTGCGAGACATGGAACACATCATGCACACTCGCGAGAGCTTGAGGAAGGTGGAGACGATAAGAAACGGGACCGATACGTTCGATGACTTCAAATGGGCCGGTGTACCTTGGACTCAGTTTACCGCGCTTCCCGAAACGGACTACTCCTTTCCAGGGCGATACTTTGAGGAGTACACGGTTGCCC
>CAJVGC010000001.1:28775119-28823429 GCA_910822075.1 Senecio squalidus | reverse complement strand
TCCTCAGGAGGTACTTGCGCATCTTGATGGAAGAACAATGGAGTTGTCGTCCAGGCTTGTCTCTGAACAACGAGTCTCTTTTTCCGAAAGAGGAATGCGGATAGCTTATCGAAACAAATGATTTCCGCTCGAAAGCGGATAGCCAGTCCATTCCAATGATAACGTCGAAACTGGAAAGCTCGATAGGAATCAAGTCGATGGGGAAAAATTTATCAGAGGCACAGGGAACTCCTAAGATTATATCCTTAGCTTCAAATTCTTGGCCGTTAGCATATTCAACGTTAAAACTATCCTTGAAACTTCAGATTCTAACCCTATGAGGGGTCTAAATTCTAAGGAAATGAAAATTCTTTCGGCTCCTGAGTCGAATAATATGGAAGCAGAATGATTGTTGAGAGAAAACGTACCAGTAACTGCATTGGGGTCCTGACGTGCCTCCTCAGCCGTTAACCCGAATGCGCGACCCCTACCTTGCCCTCCTTGATTCTGTGGAGCTCGGTTAAGCTTAGGGCAGGCATTGCGAAGGTGCTGGTCGCTTCCGCACTCGAAGCAGGTTCTTTTCGGGGCTGGAGTAGCAAACTTGTCAGGGCAGTACTTGGCATAGTGGCCCGTCTTCTGGCACTTGAGGCATATGGGACAGTTCCCGAGATGGTGGAAGTTACACTTGTCACACTTTGGGTGTGGACCGGTGTAAGTCCCCGATTTAGCTGGCGGTGCAGGTGTAGGTGCGGGTGAAGCAGTCACGGCGTAGTTCCGGGTCTTCTTGATGCGGTCGCTCCTTCTCGGGGTTGACTCGGCCTTCCTCTTCTCACCAGTCTCCTTCTTGGAGGATCCGGGAGCGGTGAGGAGATTGCTGGTAAGACGATGGGCCAGGATGATTGCGCTCTGGAGGGTCTGAGGTTCGGCTGCCATGACCATGCCTCGGATTTCCGGACCCAGACCAGAGATGTATAGGTCGATTCGGTTCTCCTCGGGGGGAACCAATCGGGCGTGTTCGTGGAATCGGGTAGTGTATTTCTCAATATCATTCCCGACCATCTTATGGTCCCACAGCTCAGCCTCGAGCTTCTTGATCTCTCCTCTCGGGCAGTACTCCTCTATGAGTAGGTTCTTGAAGGTGTTCCAGGGAAGGGCATAAGCATTATCACGTCCTCGAGTTTGGACAACCGTGTTCCACCATGACAGAGCTCGGCCATGGAATACGCAGGACGCGTATTCCACCTTGTTTGCCTCGGCACATCGGCTGATGTGCAGGACCGATTCAATGCTTTCAAACCACTGAACCAATCCTACAGCACCAGTTGTGCCGTGGAACTCTTTTGGCTTGCAGGCCATGAAGCTCTTGTAGGTGCATGGAGGAGGGTTCGGTTGCGGGTTCTGTTGTTGCTGTTGCTGTTGCTGTTGCTGTTGCTGTTGCTGGTGGTTGTTGACATTGGCGTTGATTCCCGCGGTGATCTGGGCGATCATGTTGGGCATCGCAGCTTGCAACTGCTCGGCCACCTGTTCGGCGATGATTGCAGCGTTGGTACGAGGAGCCATGATTCTACAATCAGAAGTACAAATTTAGTTTAGAACGCACGAATGGGATATGATAAGATTAAGGTTAAGCAACCATGGATAATTATAGCACGAGATTAAAATAACTGATCAAATAGTACACGCAAGATTAAGATTCAAGAGATAGAATAGTAATGATTATAGCAAGTATGAGATTCACAAGATAGGTGACAATAGATAATAATAAATGGAACTTCATTCATTAATTAAAAGAGTCGAGTACAAAGTTTGAATAGGAAGTACAGTACGATACATAGAAAATGATAGATAATAGCCTAATCGTATACAACGGAAAATTTACGACTAGCTAGAGGTATGAACGGCGGATATCCCTAGTGACTTCGGTCGAAGATCATTAAGGCGACGATGGCTATAATCAGCGCTCCCATAGCCCAGATGACGTAGATAAGGGTTTGTACAGTCCGGGCGGTGGTTTGGGCCGTCGAGATGATCCGGATGGCCTGTTCTGCCAGTTTGTGGGTTTCGTCAGAGGCTTCGAATAGGTGAAGCGCCTGCTGCTGGGTTTCGCCTGCTATCCTCTGGACTTCGTGAAATACTGTGCGGAAAGCCTCGGGTGGAGGAAGTCGGAGGTTAGGGGGTACTCCGGATGAAGGTGGTCCGGCCCCTTGGACACGACGTGTGTCCTCTAGGAACTGGCGTTCCCATGGGTAGACTTCCATAACTGGAGGGTGTCCGGCTGGGTTGTACGGGTCCACGGATGGCTGACGAGGTATGGGTTGGAGCGATCCTGGATGCCGAAAAGGTGTCGCACCAGGTGTTACACGAGAGGGTGGTAACACAGTCCTCGGGCTAGACCCGTTGCCGCTACTAATAGTCGTGGAGGTATCCTCGGTCGGTAGAGACGATTGAGACATGATAGATCTGAGACGTATAAAGTTTCGTGAGTACTAGAGAACACAAAGAAATGATAGATGAAATGCATGTACGGGTCAGTCGCGTGAGAATCGGGAAAAGACAGTGCCGGGAATTTTGACTCGAAACCGTTAACATTAGTAATTACGTTTCGTCTTTGCATAATTATTTTGAACTAGGCAAGGGTGATCAGGCCATGCGTAGTTAAATTATAAGCATGCAAACCACGAAATTAATTCTCTAAAGTTTAGACCTGTAAATTATTTTCCGAAAATTCTTCGTTATAGTTTGGTTTCGAAAACTTTTTGAAAATTTTTTAAAACCGTTTTTCTCTATAACCTGTGCTCTGATACCAAGTCTGTCACACCCCGCTAAAGCGGAAACACGGAAGTGTGAAGAGCTGGAAAAATCATGTCACAGGTCATACAAAACATAACGGCAAAAGAGTCATTCATTCAAAATAAAATTGTTTAAGGATCCATTCAAACAACCCAAAGATAAAAGTTTAGAACATCGACACACAAATTAAAATGTTTCATTAAATAATTCCCAAAATAACTGGCCAAGTCTTTTCCCAACAACGTCCTCACACGACCGCTTTGACCCGTCCACGCCATGCATCATGAGCTTACACTAATTTCCTGAAACATAAGATAAAGTGTCAACTACGAAAACGCAGTGAGTGAGTTACAGTTTAAATAGTTGGCATAAAAAGTATGAGTGAAGTATATAAAGTAAGAGTTTCCCATAAGGAAGATTAGCGGAGAAAAGTCGCTTAAAAAGTTTATATACTTGTAAAGTTTAAGTAACGGGCGAATTGTGCCCTAACTTGTAAAGACTAAATAGAATCACCTTTAGTCAAATAATAAAAGCGGATAACCATCGCTAAAAATTTATAAGTTTATGCGTAAATAACTAAATAGATTTCTTGTATCAACCACTTGGCATCTATAACTAAGTGTTCACACTAATCCGATTATCAACCGAGCGGCCCCAACTTCCCGCCTCTCAAACGGAAAGTTAAAAGAGAGAAATTCAGTAATATGTACTTAGACTGCCATCTAAGCAAGGAACGGTTATTTCCTAAGTATCGATACCCATAATTACTATACGGCTTAAGTAGTTAATAGTGTGTAAGAGAGAAACTAAAACATGAGTGGGCACTATGAAAGCTTATTTTTAAAAAGAGAGAGAATCACATCACTTAGAAACGTGTTATAGTTCCATCAAGGGTCGGTTACGCATACAAGTATCAATAAATAGTTGAGATAAAGAGATAAATAACAATTATAAGTAGAGAAAGAGATGTTTTACGCATATGAGATTAAGTAGACGTTTCAGTGTCCAAGTTTGATAAATCAAAGTTTAAGTTTAATAAGTCAAAGTTTGATAAATCAAAGTTTCAGTATTGCAAGTTGTTTTATAAAGTATAACATACAATTAATCTTATGTTTCCCCCAAAATGTAAAACATATAAATAAGGGGTTGTAACTCACAGATTGCGAAGAGATCGGAAACTTGGAAATTCGGTCGAAATGTGTAAGCCGGGAATCACGGATTGCCTATTAATACCAAGGTAGTTTAATGAGTTGTTATATTATTAAGTTCTTATATAATAATATAGGTAAAATGTCATTAAAGTGTAAGTGTCAAATTCAAGTATCGTCAAAATGGTCCAAAAAGGTAATTGTCCGAAAGTCCGATTTAACGTTTTAGGTTATTATATCTTAAGTGTTTTGCTCGCTGAAGTGATTCACAATTTCTGATGAAATTTGGGCAGCGCTTCCGCGCCCAAATTTCATATCCAAAAATTGCAAATCAATTCCGCTCACAAATCACCTAAAATACGATAACACATATAATATAGCTTATTAAGGTCCAAATAGTCCACACGAGTCACTTTTATTATAGATTTTGTTTATCTCAGTCCCTTTTTGATTTTGGTAAAAGTCCAGAACGTATACACAACTTTTAATCGGACAAAACGACGATTTTTGGGAGGACAGCAGCCCGGTGCTGCGCATCTGGGCACAGGTGCGGCGCACCTGGCTGCTGTCACAATCCCGTTTTGTGTTTTTCTTGCTAAAAATGTTGTGACTTATAGATTTCAACATGCAACCAGTATATACCATATAAAATAAGGTTTTATCAGTTTCTAAACAACTTTAAACCACAAAAGTGTAGATCTAATTACTTTTTAGTTAAAAATCGTTTTCGTAAGAAAAGTGACACAAAACTTCATAAAACCTTTCTTTGTTGTTTAGATTGAACATGCAATCAGTAAATATCATTTAAAACAACATTTTAACAGTTTCAAAATCGTTTTTATCCACAGATTAGTGGATCTAAGGAGTATTTCGTTTAAATACGTTTTTGACCGTAAAAAGTCATAGATTTATGAAAAATCGGATTTTTAACCGTTAGATCTTACATGCAATTGAATATTAGTGAAAGGATAGTAAAAAGAAAGTAATCTACCGGAGCAAAAGCTTGGATGATGAGTTTTTGGTCGGATCTTAGCTCCAAAAACGTTTACAACCGTGGTCCTTTTTGATAAAAACGACCCTTCTTGCTTCTCATAAGGTTTATAACGATTTGTATGGTTTGGATATGGATTTTAATGAAGAAATGTTTCTGGGAATGAGGGTGTTCTTGAGAGTTTTTAGAGAGAAACTAAGTGTGTGTGTTTTTAGTCTTTGTGAAGATGAATTAAGAAAATGAAAAAGAAATGTTAGGTAATGGATTGGGACTGATGTTTCTGGCCTTGGGACAGTAAATGGCCAGTAATTAAACATTTTTGATTGGCCTAAGTGGGTGGTGGGAGTGTAAAACGAGAAAGGGACCAAAGTTGTAATATTTTTGAAAACCTGGCGTGAGGTGCTGCGCACCACCTTAGTAGGTGCGGCGCACCGGGCCATTTTTGGTCCTTTTGAGTTTTTCGTTTTTGCGTTATTGCATCGTTGGACCTTTTTGTTAATTGCAAGTTCTTAAGTATGATAAGTTATGAACTTAGGAAAGTTCAATAGGTGTTTTCTTGGTATTAGGACTTATAATTTTGATTCCGGAAGTTATTTCGACACTAGTTCCGATAAAGTATAGATTCAAAAGTTACGAACCAAAATAGAGCGAACGAGACAAAGAAGTAACTAACGTTTCGAATTGATATCACAACAGAATAAGTACCTGGATTTTGACGGTTGTCACAACTTTAGGCTTTCAATTATTTTAAATTGAAACCCGTTCTAAAACCATGAAATTACGAATTTATATATCTAAATACAAACTCAATATGATGAATGTGAATAGTAGCGGATTTCCAATCTCACCTAGAACTAACATATTCAAAGTATTATATTTGTGTTTGATAGTATTTTCGTCATTAACAAGTGTTTTTTAAATGAAAAATCTTTTCAAATTTGTAAACTAGAAAATTTGATTAACTCGACTAGAACCAGATTCAATAGCGTATTTTTAATCTAGACTACAATTATTTGTTCTTTTAGAGAGGATTTAGTAGCGGTTTTTCTTATTTTATCTAATTTTCAAAACACTTGTTTGATCGAACATGGAGAATCTAACTTTGAGGGGGAGTTCATAAAATCATTTTTCGAACTATGCTTCAATGAACATAATCTTTCAAATGAACTTCAATGAAACAATGCTTCAAACGAAATGCAATATTCTTTCATGAACACATCAAAATGTATTTTGAAAAAGGCTTCCATAATCAAAAACATTTTGTCATAATATCACTTACTTTTCATATGCTAATATTTTTATAATGAAATGCATATGTTGAGGGGGGCGTCTTTTCGAAAATATTGCAAACATCCAAGTCACTTTGGATAATTTTCACCATATTGTAAGATAATTCCACATCTTTTGGTTTACAAATGTTTCTCAAAATTTTGAAAAATGTTGATGCACCTTGAGTGGTTTTCAAAAATATGTATTTTTCCTATAGTCCAACTAGAGACGGAGGGACTTACCCAAGGAATCACTTTCGAATGTGAGGGTCCTCTAGGTCTAAGATCGGAGATTAAAGGTGCAAAATCAACAAAAACATCGTTTTCAGAATGCCAAACTAAGGGTGGAGTAGAAAATTATGAGAGGTTGAGTGAGGAGTATGTGACACGGTTAAAAGAATGAGAAACCGTCTCTTCACCGATTAACTCGTCACTCAAATTCTTCACAAGAAATTGTTTCAATATTCACCGAGAATTAGCACATTTCTATCATATTCTCACTCGAAGAATATGATATTGAAATAAGAGAAAACCAACTCCATTTCTTGACTTCATTTCATGCACTATTGAGTCTAGCGCCAAAATCTTAAACATTTTCTTGGACACGAACGAATTTTCAAAAAGCATGTCTTTGTGATATAGCTCGGAGCATTTGTAGTGGTACCAACGATCTTGGTATTTCAAAATGATCGAATGGAAATCCTACCAATGCTAACGATTTTCCAACATTGAACGTAGGTCACACAATCAACTTCTAAGTGATCTCTTAGTTACTTTCCCATTTTTCCGACTATTGTTACTATTTGAGTTCACAATCAAGCTATCAACGATCAAGACTTCGGGAAGACAAGATTTTCTTTAAGTCTTCAAGCATACAAGTTTTTCAACGACGATCTCAACAAAGATAAGTTTTGCAAGTCAAATTTCATCGGTTTGGAAGGACACTTTTCTCAAATCACGATATTTAGGGGAGTATGTCTCGTTTTGTTAGGAGAATACACATTTACATGATGATTACAACAAGTCATAATAATCATGAGGGGGAAGAACGTGTATCAAGGAATAAAAGGAACATCTTGTAATGGGAAGAACTTTTAAAAAAAGAAAGAATTGAAATATACAAAAGGAAAGGGTTGGGAAGAATGTGACATCCGACTAAATTTCAGGTGAATTTCGTATTCTATATCTTCGAGATATCAGTTATTGTTCTTAACTGAATTTTTACCGTAAACGTGTTTGTGTCGAAATCGAAATCAATAAATGAGTACTAATACCAAGAAAACACATAATTAACTTTCCTAATTTCATTTCATAACAAATCGTAAATTTTCAACTAACGAATATGCTTAACGATAACGAAAAACAAAAAATTTCTAGTGCTTTTGTGACTCATTCTTGCATGTAACCTGGAACCCACATCTGTCCAATGTCGTTTGGACCTCTCTATTGTCCAGAGATCTCATTCACTTACCCCCCATACCTCTCATTTCTTTCTCACAACTTCAAACACAAACACACACTTCATACAATTCTCTCTAAAACTCCACTAGCTCCAGTCACTTTGGCAGTAAAAATCAACATTAAAACTCCACAAAAATCGTTCTAATTAGCAAGGGTAGCAACGGGTTTCACTTATTTGGGGTTGTATAAACATTTTCTACACATTTGAACCTAGAATCTCCAACATATCATCTTCCATCCATTTCTATCCGATAAAAAATCTTTTATTTGTTATTATTACTCACTAAACTCATTGCATGTAAGATCAAGCACATAAAAACATGTTTTTGTGAAGTTCTCTAACCATTTACATACAAAAACGAGTTTTTATAAATCATTACTTAGATCTTAGTTTTTGTGGTTAAAAAGTTGATATAAACTGTTAAAATGATGTATTTTGAAGTTTACACCGATTGCATGTTAAGATCCACCATTAAAATAACCATTTTCACAACAAAAACGAGCTTTGGAAAAACTCAGACAACATGGGCGTCGTCCCTGCTCTTTAGGACGAGGCACCCTGCTTCTGACCATTTCCAAAAATCTCGTTTGATCGATAAAACCGTAACTTTGAACTTATATATTTAGAAACTGAATATATGAAACTGTAATAGACAAAATATTATGTTTTAAGTGGCTTATTGAGCATATGAACTTTATATTGTGTTTGTGAATATAAGCAATTAATTGTTATAAAAATTGTAAGTGGGAACATGTTGAAAATTTGGATTCAAAAAGTATAGCGCGGAAGCGCTGCCCGATTTTCGTTAGACATTAACATAATCTTTAAACCTTAAGTATTTTTCATTGACTAACGAGTTCATAATTCAATAAATTATATAAATTACTCGAAACTTGGTATGTTCTACACCTTATTTGACTCCAACGCGTTCAATTCCTTTCCGCACGAGCTTTACTCTTCGCAATCCGTGAGTTACATCCCCACTTCTATTACTGTTCTGTATAACTCTTTTTGGGGGAAACATGAGAATCAAACTTTTTATGAACTTATATGCGTATGTTTTTATTTGCCACACTCGACACTTTTATAAACTTATGATTGATTGTATTACACGAAATCGCCACACTCGGCACCTCCGTTGACTCTTGATGAGAATATAACTGCTCGTAAGTGCCTAATACCAGTTTAAATTACATTAGTGCCCAATTTTCGTTACACACTATTCACTTTGCTTAAACCGTCTAGAATTATGGGTATCGATACACTGGAAATAACCGTTCCTTACTTAGGTGGAAATCTAAGTACATATTCTAGTTTCTATGTTCCTCGTAGATAGTGCGGGGAAGGGGCCTCACGTTTGGTTAATCAGTTTAGTTGTGAACACTTATGGTTATACTATGCCAAGAGGTTGAATACAATATTCCAATCAAGAGTTTTCTTTTTACGCATATTCTTTACGCGTATATATATATATATATATATATATATATATATATACGGTGCCGTAAACATTTTTATTAAGTATTGGTATACTTGTCGAAACCATTTTTAGTCGAGGATTAGAAAACTGTAACTAACTCACTTCTTGTTGTAGTTGACACTTTTTCTCATGTTTCAGGAAACGAAGTGTAAGGATCAAAGTGCATAGATATTGGACGGGTCAGGCATGTCACGTGTATCATGATTCGGGAGAAGACCTTGTTTATTAACTATTTTGGGAATGTTGTCGAAATGTTTGTTTTAGTACTTTATTTGAAATGAATGTTAAACACTTGGTTATTTTGACATTGTGAACGTTTGACTATTTATTTTAAATGACTTGGAACCGTTTATATTTATTATGGCTCGTGTTATGATATCGATGCTCTTCACATCCCGTGTTTCCTCTTTAGTGGGGTGTGACAGATTTGGTATCAGAACACAAGGTTATAGTGAATACGGGTGTTCAAAATTTTCAAAACCAAACTATAACCAAGGCTTTTTCGAAAAATCATTTCACGAGCTTCAAAATTTAGTAGATTAATTCCGTAAATGCATGATTTGTTACTAACTACGTGTACTTGATCAACTACACCTAGTTTGAAATAAATTATGCAAGAGCGGAATGTAATTTCTAACGATAACGGTTTTCGAGTCCAAATTTCCCGGTCTCACTGATTCTCGATTCTCACGTGACTGACCCGTACATGCATTTCATTTACATTTTTTTTCCTTTTTCCGCTATACTCACGTGTACCGTTTATAAGCAGTTACGACATGTCTCGCTAATCTCACTCACGTTCGCAGTCGCACTCCCACTTCCGAGCAGAGTTCTCCAATGATGTCTCGGACGACTTCACGGCTTCGGAGACTCATCACCACATCACGACGGACCCTTCTGAGGAGAGTTCGATGGCGTTTACCAGTAGCCATGGTACGTCTAGCCCGAGAACGGTTTTGCGAGCCGCACCACCACCGGTTCCCGTTGCAGCGCCGCAGCAGCAAGGGCCACGTGTTAGACTGACCGCTCGCAAGCAGGTCGTCCTTCCCGGACGTTTTCCAGATCGTATGATGGGTCAGCCGACTCCCGACCCAACTAGAGCCACGCCTCCTCAGATTTCGCTGCACTCCGAGGACCCGTAGGCAGCATCGCGTACGTCGATCATGGACCGCTACCGATGGGAGAAGCTCCACGGTTACTCGATGCAGCGTACCGACGACGCAGGACCGTCTCGACCGCTGATGATGCCGCCGAGTCAGAGGTTCTCCCCTGCCAGGTACCATACGCTCCGTCGAGACCTTCAGGGACTCACCAAGGAGGCTGAGCACCAAGATCACCTTCTGTTCGAGGTCTCTGACGCAACTCAACGTTTGTGTTAGCAGTACGAGTCATCTCCTCGACTCAATCCACTTCGATGACTGTTCAGCGCCTCGTGAGCGCATGCCTGGTGATGGGTACTCTGATCGCGGTCATTTTGTTGAAGATGTTCCTGGACAGGTGTCGTTAGATGTGACAACCGTCCAACTTCAGGTGCATTTTATACTCTATGTCTTTCTTATTGCCTGCCATTGTCTTTAACTATTCAACTACCGGAAACGCATCAGTGTCGGAATCACGCCCGTAATCAATTTATATAAGTCCTAATACCAATAAAACACCTAATGAACTTTCCTAAGTTCATAACGTATCATAATAAAGAACTTTTAGTTAACGAAAAGGTCCAACGAAACAATAACGCGAAAACGGAAAAATCACAAAAACCTTTACAAAACAGGCGCAGGACGACGCACACACACCTTGTGCAGCGTCCTGGATGGATCAAATCCGAAATTTATTTGAATTGTTGCTTGTCTCGATTACTACAACTTTTAAACCCAATCAAACTCGTTTTTAGGCACTCATTACTGACCTTTTATAGTCCCAAACCACCTTTACTCATTTCCTTTACTTTTCTTTTCATTTTAATCATTTTACATAACCAAAAAAAAAAACACCTACAACTTTTTCTGTAAAACTCTCTCAAGAAACACAATCTACAGAAGATTTCCAACCACAAATACATCCTTTTTAACCATCAAAAACGTTTAAAACATCAAGGCAAACAAGGAGGATCAAACTATTTCGATTTTCAAGCTTTTCTACCGATTTTGGAGCTCTAAAATCCGTCTAAAACACCATCCATGCATTTCCATCCGGTAGAAATCACTCTTTTATCATTATTTACTGTTTTAATAGTTTGCATGTAAGATCTAAGGCTTTAAAACAAGTTTTTAAAAAGATTTGTAACATTTTATGGAGAAAAACGATTTTTAACCGAAATAACCTTTAGATCTATAAATTTATGGTTAAAAATGCTTTAGAAACTGTAAAAATGAAGTTTTATTAAGTATTGACTCATTGCATGTCGGAATCTATGGCTAAAATAAACGTTTTGCACGAAAAACACCAAAAACCCAACCTGTGCGCGGTCCTTAAGGACCAGGACGACGCAGCGGGGGTATTTTGGCTATGTGCGTCGTTCCTCAGGTCCAGGACGGCGCACAGGTCTGCCAGAATTCCCGAAACTTTTTCGTTTGAACGTTTTAAGCTAGTATACACCGCTGACTTTTTGAAACATAATAATTGGGACTGAGTTTGGAAAAAATAATAACATTGGTGACTTGTATGAGACTCTTTGGACTAAAATGGACTTGTTTGAATACGATATTGTTATATATGTGTTTGTGAGCGGAAGTGAAATTTGGATTTTTGGATATGAAATTTGGGCGCGGAAGCGCTGCCCAAATTTCGTTAGAAAAATCCAAACCACTTCAGCGAGCAAAATTACTTGTAATACGACAATAATAAACGTTAAACTGGACTTTCGGACTAAAACATAACCTTAACCGTTTCGGACCATTTTGGACAAATTGGACCTTGACACTTAAAGTTTAACTAAAATTTACCTATTTTATTTTATAAAATAACATAATGAGATAATGACACTTGAACTATCTTGGTATTATTAGGCGTTCCGTGATTCCCGGCTCCCGTTTCCGACCGTTTACCGAGTTTTTTATCTTTGCAACGCGTGAGTTACAACCCCTTGTCTTATTGTGTTTTTACATAACGTTTTGGGGGAAACAGAAGATCTATTTGTCTTTGAAACTTTTATGAACTTTTGCAACTATTATAAACTTGTGCAACTATTATGAACTTTTGGAAACTATTATGAACTAATGATCTATTTTGGAAACTTTGTGAAACTCGTATGCGTAAAACATTTTATTGCCCCTATTGGCTTATTTTAAACTTATTGGCTTGCCCCCTAATTGGCTAAACTAAATTAAGATTTCTTGTATGCGAGACCAACCCTTGATGAGATTTTAACTCGATTCTTAAGTGCCTACTATTATTTTTGAAACAAAATTAGATTAGTGCCCGGTTTTTGCTCTTCACACTATTAGCTTTGTTAAGCCGTTTAGTAAAAATGGGTATCGATACTTAGGAAAGAACCGTTCCTTACTTAGATGGCAGTCTAAGTACATGTTACTATGATCATTTATACTCCTCGTAGATAGTGTGGGGTAAGGGGCCTCACGGTTGAATAATCAGTTTAATGTGTACACTTATGTTATAGAATGCCAAGAGGTTGATACAAGATTCTAATTAGTTACTTATCTACGCATATACACTCTTTTAGCGATTGACTCCGCAATTATTATATTACTAAGTTTTGTTCTACTTGCGACTATACAAACTTTAGGGTATTGTTATGCCCCGTTGCTTCGAAACTTTTAAAAGTATATATATATATTTTAAGTGGTTGTACCCACTATCTTTCTTTTATGAAACTCTTTACTTATATATACTTCACCGAAACTTTTGCCGAGAAATTTAAACTGTAAATCACTCACTACTTTATTGTAGTTGACACTTTATCTTATGTTTCAGGAAATTAAATGTAAGGATGAAGTGCATGGCGTGGACGGGTCAGGATGATCGCGTGAGATTCATATTGGGAAAAGACCTGTTCATTTACTTTGGGAATTTTATTTGAAACTTTAATTATGTATTTGTGTTGAAACGTTAAATGACTTGGTTGTCTTTTGAATGTGTAACCTCTTTTATTATTAAATCAATGACTTAAAATCGTTATATTTTGTTATAACCCGTGTAATGGTATTCCAGCTCTTTGCACCTCGTGTTTCCGCATTAGCGGGGTGTTACATTAGATTATTTTCTTTTATTTCTTATTGTATTCGTATTGTACTCGTACTGTATTTGCATTTGTATTTGTATTCCAGATTATCTTTATCATTATGAACCTTGTAACCTAACTATTACTGTTATTGAATGAATTTCTATCTTTATTTTCCCGTACTTGTCTATTATGCTTGAAATGAATTGTCATTCCTTGATCGTTTATCGTGCGTGCGCTATTTATCTTTCCTTAATTCTACTTACGTTATCATTGTTGTTATTCATTGTTTAAATTCTTATCGCTTATTCCTCTTCGTGCCTTCTAAACTGGTTTTCCTTTTCTGTTATATGATCATGCCTCCTAAGAGAAGAAATGCTAGCCTCATAGATGAGCAGGTTGCGGCGCAACTTAATGCTGCCATTCCCAACATGATCGCCCAGATCACTGCTGGGATCCACAACAATGGAACCAGGGAAACCAGAAACAAAACAACAACAACAATAACAACGACCAACACGAGGAGGAAAAGCAGAACCAAAACCAAAATCAACACCAAATCGCTAACCCGAACCAACAAGGAAACCGCCCTGGTTGCACTTACAAGGGCTTCATGTCATGTAAGCCAAAGGAGTTTCACGACACCTCTGGTGCTGTAGGGCTACTCTCTTGGTTCGAGAGTATCGAATTAGTCCTACACATCAGTCGATGTGCTGAGTCTGAGAAAGTGGAGTATGCCTCTTGTGTACTCTACGGACGGGCCCTATCATGGTGGAACCTCGTGGTCCAAACCCGAGGGAGAGTCGCCACCTATGCCCTCACTTGGGACGAATTCAAGAAGCTCCTAATGGAGGAATACTGCTCCAAGGGTGAGTTAAAGAAGCTCGAGGCAGAGCTTTGGAACCACACGATGGTCGGCAACGACATCGACGGATACACTGCCCGCTTCTATGAGCTGGCTAGGCTGGTACCACGAATGGTAACAGCGGAGGAGAACATGATCGACCGTTACATATGTGGTCTTTCTCTTGAGATAAGAGGAATGGTCATATCCTCGGAACCACTGACAATCCAAAGCGCAGTTGTCCTTGACACCGCTTGACAAACAACCTCCTCTTCTCACCAGCAACCGCCAAGAAAGAGGAAGGTGAGAAAAGAAAGGCCGATCAACAGCCAAGAAGTAGTGAGCGAAACAAGATATCCCGAACCACACGCAACTATGCAGTAGTCGCCACACCTCCAACCGGAACTCGAAACTACACTGGGCCACACCCCAAGTGTAACAAGTGCAACTACCACCGCATCGGGAACTGCCCAGCGTGCGACAAGTGCCATAAGGTGGGCCACTTCTCCAAATACTACTCAGAAGGAGCTAACAACCAAGGGAAGAAGCCAGTCTGCTTCGAGTACGAAAGTGACAAGCATTTCCGAAAATCTTTCCCCAGACTTCAAAACGCTCAACAACACCAGGTCGGGCAAGGTCAAGGATGTGCGTTTGTAATCACCGCTGAGGAAGCCAGACATGACCCGGATGCTGTAAAGGGTACGTTTTCAGTGAACAACCATTATGCCTCAATATTATTTGTTTCCGGAGCCGAGATAAGCTTTGTGTCCTTAGAATTTAGACCTCTTATCAACTTAGGATCTAATGTTCTTAAGGATAGCTTTATTGTAGAATATGCTAATGGTCAAGAGTTTGAAGCTAAGGATATAATCTTAGGATGTTCAATGTGCTTAGCCGATAATATTTTCCCCATCGACCTTATTCCCATTGAGCTGAAAAGTTTCGACGTCATCGTCGGAATGGACTGGTTATCTCGAATCCGAGTCGAGATCGTCTGTTTCGACAAATATATCTGAATTCCCCTTTCAGATGGCGAAACTCTCGTTATACAGGGAGACAAACCTGTACAACAACTCCGTATAGTCTCAATCCTGAAAATGCGCAAGTACCTTGAGAAGGACTGCGATGCTTTCTTAGCGCACGTTGTCGAACGTAAACCCAAGGAGAAACGCATGCAAGACATCCCCGTAGTCAAGGATCATCCGGAGGTCTTTCCAAAGGATTTACCAGGGCTACCTCCACCTCGACAAGCGGAATTCCGTATTGACCTCGTTCCTGGCGCAGCGTCGGTTGCCAAGACACCGTATCGTCTGGCACCACCCGAAATGCAAGAACTATCTGAACAGCTGCAGGAAATCTTGGACCATGGTCTAATTCGTCCTAGTACGTCCCCCTGGGGAGCCCCAATCCTCTTCGTGAAAAAGAAATACGGATCCTTCAGGATGTGCATTGACTACCGTGAACTCAACAAACTGACCGTCAAGAACCGATACCCTCTCCCTCGAATCGACAATCTATTCGACCGGGTCCAACTTACTTTTCTAAGATCGATCTCCGTTCAGGGTATCATCAGGTTCGAGTCAGTGAACCCGATATTCCGAAAACCTCTTTCCGAACCCACTACGGGCATTACAAATTTCTCGTTATGCCATTCGGTCTGACCAACGCACCAGCAGTGTTCATGGATCTGATGAACATAGTGTGTAGACCGTACCTAGACAAGTTAGTGATCGTATTCATAGACGACATTCTCATCTATTCTCGGAACAAGTAGGATCATGAAAATCACTTGAAACTCATCCTAGAACTCCTTAGAGATCAGAAATTGTACGCTAAATTCTCGAAATGTGAATTCTGGCTCCGAGAGGTACACTTCCTTGGTCATGTGATCAACCAAGATGGTATTCATGTAGACCTAGCCAAGATCGAAACGATTGAGAAATGGAAAGCCCCATCGACTCCTACGGAAATTCGTCAATTCCTAGGACTGGCTGGCTACTATCGGAGGTTATTTGAAAATTTCTCAAAGATCTCTAAGCCTCTAACCGAACTCACTCAGAAAGATAAGGATTTTATTTTGGGTAAAGAACAGGAAGAATCTTTTAGGAATCTCAAACACAAATTGTGCCACGCACCGATTTTGTCCCTACCGGAGGGTACACATAACTTTGTAGTGTATTGCGATGCATATCACCAAGGTCTTGGTTGCGTTCTTATGCAAAAAGACAAGTTCATCGCATATGCATCGAGACAACTAAAGGTACATGAACAGAACTATACAACACACGAATTAGAGCTGGGAGCAGGCGTGTTCGCGTTGAAAATTTTGAGGCATTACTTGCACGACACTAAGTGCACAGTTTTCACGGAATCCAAAAGCCTTCAACACATCCTTGATCAGAAAATGCTCAAGATGAGGCAACGGAGATGGGTATAAATATTAAGCGACCACGATTGCGAGATAAAATACCACCCCGGTAAAGCAAAAGCAGTAGCAGACGCCCTGAGTCAGAAGGAAAGGGTAAAACCATCACGGGTTAGAGCATTGGGGATACAGGTTCAGACAAACGTGCAAGAACAAATAGCTAGAGCTCAAAGCGCAGCAATGAAACCCGAAAACTTTAAGGACGAAACCCTGCATAATCATGAGAAGAATTTCGAGCTCAAGCCGGACGGAATCCACTATTTCAAGAACCGAGCGTGGATTCCGAGGTCCGAGAGCCTTCGGAAACTCATATTGGATGAGGGCCACCGTTCCCGATACTCTATTCACCCGGGATCAGAAACGGTGTACAAGGATCTTCGAAAATACTATTGGTGGCCAGGCATTAAGAAGGATATCGCCTTGTACGTAGCCAAGTGTCTTACGTGCTCAAAGGTCAAGGAGGAATATCAGCAACCCGCAGGTCTACTTCAAAAACCGAAGATTCCCATTTGGAAGTGGGAAAAAATCTCCATGGATTTCATAACCAAATTGCCCCGTACGGCAAGGGTAATGACACGATTTGGTCATCGTGGACCGGTTGACGAAATCTGCTCACTTTTTCCCTGTCCGAGAGAACTACTCGATGGAAAAGTTCGCTCAGGTATACATTAACGAGATCGTCTCTCGTCACGGAACACCTCTATCCATCATATCCGACAGGGATAGTCGATTCACCTCTCGATTTTGGAATGCACTTAAGTAATCTCTCGGGACCCGACTAGACCTTAGCAAGGCCTACCATCCCCAAACCGATGGTTAGAGTGAAAGGACGATTCAAACGCTTGAAGACATGCTGAGAGCGTGTGTAGTTGACTTCGGAGGAAGCTGAGACGCTCACCTACCCTTGGTCGAGTTCTCCTACAATAACATCTACCATGCTAGCATCAAGTGCGCGCCATTTGAGGCCTTATATGGACGCAAGTGTCGGTCACCGCTTTGTTGGCTTGAATCCGGCAATCAACAACTAACAAGACTCGACATCGTCCAGGAAACCATCGACAAAATCACTACCATTCGGGAAAGGCTGAAGACTTCTCGTAGCAGGCATAAGAGTTATGCCGAAAACCGAAGGAAACCCCTTGCGTTCCAGGTCGGCGATAGAGTGTTACTCAAGATATCGCCATGGAAGGGGGTAATCCGTTTCGGGAGGCGCGACAAGCTAATCCTGATGTACACCGAACCATTAGAGGTGATAGAACGAATCGGCCCGGTGGTGTATCGACTGCAACTTCCACAAGAACTTTCGAGTATCCACAACGTCTTCCATGTCTCGCACTTGAAAAAGTGTTTATCTGATGAAACCATTGTCATTCCACTGGACGAGGTCCAGATCGATAATAAGATCCACTTCATCGAAGAACCACTTGTGGTTGTGTACCGAGAGGTCAAGCAACTCAAGCAAAGTCGTATTCCTATCGTCAAGGTTCGGTGAAATTCCCGACGAGGTCACGAATGGGAACGTGAAGATCCAGATTCGTCAGAAGAATCCACATCTATTCGAAGACTCTTCCTCCCGATGAGGGGAACTCAATTTCGGGACGAAATTTCTTTCAACCCGGGGAGAATGTGACATCTGTCTAAATTTCAGGTGAATTTCGTATTCTATATCTTCGAGATATCTGTTATTGTTCTTAACTTTACTTTTACCGTAAACGTGTTGTGACAGAATCGAAATCGAAATCAATAAATGAATCCTAATACCAAGAAAACACATAATTAAATTGCTTAAGTTCATTTCATAAGAAATCGTAAACTTTCAACTAACGAAAATGCTTAACTATAACGAAAATCAAAAAATGTTGAAAAACTGCGCGGTGCGCAGCACTAACAACCTAGAACGACCCCCTCCTTGGAAGATCAAAAATTTCTAGTGCTTTTGTGACTCATTTTTGCATGTAACCTGGAACCCACGCCTGTCCAATGTCGTTTGGACCTCTCTATTGTCCAGAGATTTCATTCACTTACCCTCATACCTATCATTTTTCTCTCACAACTTCAAACACAAACACACACTCAATATACACACTTCATACAATTCTCTCTAAAACTACACTAGCTTTAGTCACTTTGGCAGTAAAAATCACCATAAAAACTCCAAAAAAATCGTTCTAATAAGCAAGGGTAGCAAGGGGTTTCACTTATTTGGGGTTGTATAAACGTTTTTCTACACATTTGAAGCTAGAATCTCCAACATATAATCTTCCATCCATTTCTATCCGGTAAAAACTCTTCTATTTGTTATTATTACTCACTAAACTCAATTGCATGTAAGATTAAGCACATAAAAACATGTTTTTGTGAAGTTTTATAACCATTTACGTACAAAAACGAGTTTTTATAAATCATTACTTAGATCTTAGTTTTTGTGGTTAAAAAGTTGATATAAACTGTTAAAATGATGTATTTTGAAGTTTACACCGATTGCATGTTAAGATCCACCATTAAAATAACCATTTACACAACAAAAAAAACGAGCTTTGAAAAACCCAGACAGCAAGGGCGTCGTCCCTAATCTTTAGGACGAGGCACCCTGCTTCTGACCATATCCAAAAATTTCGTTTGATCGATAAAACCGTAACCTTGAACTTATATATTTAGAAACTGAATATATGAAACTGTAATAGACAAAATATTATGTTTTGAGTGACTTATTCAGCATATGAACTTTATATTGTGTTGTCAATATAAGCAATTCATTGTTATAAAAATTGTAAGCGGGAAAGTGTTGAAAATTTGGATTTAAAAAGTATAGCGCGGAAGCGCTGCCCGATTTTCGTTAAACCTTAACATAATCATTAAAGCTTAAGTATTTTTCGTTGACTAACGAGTTCATAATTTAATAAATTATATAACTTACTCGAAACTTGGTATGTTCTAGGCCTTATTTGACTCCGACGCTTTCGATTCCTTTCGGCACGAGCTTTACTCTTCGCAATCTGTGAGTTACATCCCTACTTTTATTACTGTTTTGTATAACTCTTTTTGGGGGAAACATGAGAATCAAACTTTTTATGAACTTTTATGCGTATGTTTTTATTTGCCACACTCGACACTTTTATAAACTTATGATTGATTGTATTATACGGAATCGCCGCACTTGGCACCTCCGTTGACTCTTGATGAGAATATAACTGCTCGTAAGTGCCTAATGTCAGTTTAAGTTACATAAGTGCCCAATTTTCGTTACTCACTATTAGCTTTGCTTAAGCCGTCGAGAATTATGGGTATCGATACACAGGAAATAACCGTTCCTTACTTAGGTGGAAATCTAAGTACATATTCTAGTTTCTATGTTCCTCGTAGATAGTGCGGGGAAGGGGCCTCACGGTTGGTTAATCGGTTTAGTTGTGAACACTTATGGTTATATTATGCCAAAGGTTGAATACAATATTCCAATCAATAGGTTTCTTTTTACGCATATTCTTTATGCTCATATATATATATATATATATATATATATATATATATATATATATATATATATATATATATATAGAGAGAGAGAGAGAGAGAGAGAGAGAGAGAGAGAGAGAGAGAGAGAGAGAGAGAGAGAGAGAGAGAGAGAGAGAGAGAGAGAGAGAGAGAGAGAGAGAGAGATACGGTGCCGTAAACCTTTTTATTAATTATTGGTATACTTGTCAAAACCATTTTTAGTCTAGGACTTGAAAATTGTAACTCACTTACTACTTGTTGTAGTTGCCACTTTTTCTCATGTTTCACGAAACGAAGTGTAAGGATCGAAGTGCATAGCTATTGGACGGGTCAGGCAAGTCACGTGTATCATTATTCGGGAGAAGACCTTGTTTATTAACTATTTTGGGAATGTTGTCGAAATGTTTGCTTTAGTACTTTATTTGAAATAAATGTTAAACATTTGGTTATTTTGACATTGTGAACGTTTAACTATTTATTTTAAATGACTTGGAACCGTTTATATATATTATGACTCGTGTTATGATATTGATGCTCTTCACATCCTGTGTTTTCCGCTTTAGCGGGGTGTGACAAAGAACGTGTAACAATGAAGTGTATGAAGAAACGAGTACAAATGGAAAGAAAAACGCAAAGAATGAGGAATTGTGAAAAGAGTGAAATAACGGAGTATATATGTGAAAGAAAAGAGGAATTCTTGATAAAAAAAAAAAATGCATCGGGTCGAATGGAAAGTTTTGGGAACCAAAATGTACATAAAGGACATATTTACGAAAACTTCTCGGTTTTGGTTGACTTCTCGGGTTTTGTGGAAGAAAAGGAATTGTTCATTTTTTGGAAGCTTAGTGATAAAATATCAAACAAATCATGCTTCGGGAAGATTCAAAGAATAAGTATTGATTCACGAAACAAATGAAATGTGACTTCAAAGAAGACATAATCAAGATTGGAGAATAAATGCAAGTGAACAAAGGTTGGAAAGATTCAAAGTTTAAACAGACAAGCATGCAAGTAAAGAAGAGTATTCACATCAACTTTCGGATAGTTGATTACAAGTATGTGTTGAGGGGGGGCTAAATGAAAGATCAAAACGTCAAGGAATTTGGAAATGATTGTTCAATCAAAAGAATCTTCAAACAAAGAAATCTAATCAAGCTTCTACAAGATGAAAGATAAAGTGAAACTTCTCAATTAAGGGGGAGCGTTCCACTTTACGATTCAAACGGTCAGAGGAATTGAATGTTGGTCTACATCGGAATCCAGAAATCAAAGACTACAAGTATACATTCAAGTTCCGTTTGAAATGAAAGATTCTTCAAGTCAACTTTTAAAGTGTGCTTTCCGAGATACAAAGATTCAAATGCCACTCTGGTGAAATCTAAAGTTAAATTTGAAGATCACGATGATAAAGAAGGAAATCGTTAAGACTACTATTCAAGGTTCGCCAAAAAGAGCTTTTGGGTGACTAGGTTCTTAAGATTTCTTCAAATGGCAAGACCTTCGAAAATACTTCATCAATGACATATTCAATACAACATCAAAGTCAAGCTTTCAAGAGAAAAAAAATAATCATTCAAGCAACTTAACTTTAGATACAAAAGTGTCAAAGCTTACAACAAGCTACTCTGATGAAATCAAAAGTTGCGGCTGAAGATCAAATAAAGCATCTACGCGTTCAAGATACCAACAAGGAAGTTGCTTCAAGACAAAGACTTCATATTTTAAACAACTACAAATAAGGAGGAATTGTTAGGAACATAATATGCATAACATTGTCTTTGTATTTGTTATTAGGGGCATAATTTTAATATCTAGGAAGTCTTTGTAAAGCCCTCATACTCCTATAAATAGGAGTGCGGGGTGTGATTAATATAACCTTTGGAGCTTAATGCTAAATCTACTTTCTCTCTCTAGATAAACTTTCTCTCTCTAAACTGATCAGACCTAACATATCGTTGTCTTCGTTTGATTACTAATTCTTGTGATATTGATTATTTTGATTGTATGATATCCGTAACTCTCCTTTTAATATTCATTTCGTTTGTATTTTTTTCATTCGATATCTCATTTCCCTAATAAACGTGCTTTCGATTTTTATATTTTTTTTTGTGAAATTCATATTTATTTCAATATATGTTTGTTTGATCATTTGTACGTATATCTTATCTATCAATAAGTATTCTTTTGTTCGTAATATGTTTGTACATATGTCTATCTTAAACCCTCTTTTTATTCGAAACTCACCTTATTGTTTTGCCTCTTCCTTCGATACATGTTTCTTGTGATTATTGATACGAATTCATTGTTCTTCTCATATGTGTATCTTTGGACCGTCTATACAAATTTCCTTTAAGTCTCTTTGAAAATCTAGTAAATGATTTAAAATATTATTGGTATGACTTGTATGTTTTGCATAAAAGTTTGTTTAAGTTTGTTTTGAAATCATATTATTGATTTTGACCATTTGGTGTACTAACGAGAATTTGTGATCATGTGTAGACTCGAAAATGACTAAACTAAGAGTATTTTATGTGTCAGAAATCGTCGCTCAAAAACCCTTCCGAAACAACCTCCAAAAATAGCCCCGATTATGTTCCGAAACAGCCCCGAATTTGTCCCAAAACAGCCCCAAAAAAACTTGGTAAAGAACACGTGTGATTGTGGAAATTGGTACGGTGATTTGTGTCAAGTGTCCCTCATTCCGTGTGGCTTTGTATGTCCCAATAAAGATCCTTTAAGTTCTTATTTCCTAAATTTGTGTAATAATCTTGTTATGGTGACTCGTAACAAGAATTAGCCGAACGGTTGGGTAGACACGTGATTTTCAAACGAATGAAATGTCATATTATGTAACATTTTAAGTTTATGGTTAAACTACAATTTGTACATACATTATAAATTACTTTTTAAACATATTTTAAAGTCCTATAACCACTTTGGAAATTTGTAAAAGTATTTGGAAAATTGTAATTCATAAGTCGCTTTAAACGATTTCGTGAAATATGTCTAAGAGTAACCTATCTATGGAGGTCCCATGGGCATGTTATTGTTACACCAATAATATGGCATCGACCGTAGTGGTGTATTATGTTATATATACGAAGTCTCTTTTTGTTTACTCGGATTGCGGTTATGTGCACTTATTATTATTTGTTATAAGAGACATATGGATCGATCCTAGCTATATTTGTTTTTTTGATGGTGGACGTTTATCGTAGTGTCATACAAAACGTTTGCACTTTTTGGAAAGACTAGTGGTATGTGATACCCTATGATTTCATTTGATCCTTGTTACATATTTGTTTGAATCCTGGTGCATATTTTTTACGAAATTTGACTTTTAATATGTGGATATATGGTGGAAATACTTTGATATATTGACGTTCGGTATTGTGAATATATACATTTGTATTTTGTTTTAAAAATAAGTTTGTTTTTGAACATAAGTTTGTCTTAAGATTTGTATTTTGATATAAGCTTCTTATTAACTTATTATGCATGTCATACCTATTCCGTGTCATTTGTATATATATGTTTACCGAGCGTTCGCTCAACCGTGTCTTTTTCTTTCTTTCTTAAACAACAGGTACTCAGTGGCTCTTGGTAATGGGAATCGAGCGTAGAGAGATTAAGAATTTAGAACGCTTTCCTTAGAATATTTAAACTTGTTTAGTACCTTATTTGAAGTTATGTGTTTTGGATATTCGATTTGCCTTGTTTAAGTTCACTCCTTTTTTGTCTTTTAAATTCCTTTTGATATCCGTTTGTATGCTTTGTAAAAGTGGGGTGTTACAAGAGAGACCAAAAAAATTATACCATGTTTGAATAGATAGTTTGCCACTCATATAACAAGGTTGAGTGACGTGACATTATGCTATTGTTGGTCCTTGTGAGATTAATAAGCAATAAACAAACACACGTAAATACTGTTTAAATGATTCATATCAAATCAAATAATGAAACCCTTTTACTACATATCAATCAATCAGGAAAGAAAAATATGCTATTGAGAAACAAACTCAATAGACTATCAGAGATACATTGTAAAACCCCAAATTAAAGTTTATATAATACTCTTTACAAAGCGTCTAACAAACTATCATTCTTTTGTGGGACAACTATGACTTCCTTTCTTAGAACAAACCACATCTACATCAAATGAATACCTTTGTAGATCTTTGAATTCTATAGCTAAGATTTCTCTTCTTAAGTTATTTTTTTTTCACCAATCAATTAAGTCTTCGTTTGTCCTCCATCTCCAAGTACCATCTGCATATCATATGTATTTGCATATCAGTAATAGTCTTGTGGCTGAACACTATAAAGATCTTATAACATATGAAATTTCCTCTAGTTGAAGTACACAAGTCCCTACAAAAATCTGAGAACATTTTTCTGCGTAGACTTACCGGGCATATGGTTCATATTCACGGCTAACAATGTATATGGTTGCCGATTAGTTGCAACTAACTCACCACACACATTATCTTCAATGTTGGGTGTTTATAAAACTATTTATATATTATCAAGTCTATACAATAAAGTTTGAACTAACAATTATTGTTATGACAAACATACGTTCTCTCTTCGTGTAGATGAGTGACACATGTTGATGGATTTGGGCTTTGTAGAATGAAGAGGAGCCGGTGTATTTTATGCCCGACTTTTGTGATGTTTTGCTCTTGTCTGGGATATAAACCCTCAGGCGAACTACTTGAGTTCATTTAGAGGTGTTACATCATCAATGTGATTATAAATGTTTAGTAAAATCTAAACTAGAATTTTGAATTAGTTCCCTTCGAAAGATATAATGAGCCTTTTGATAAATACATAAACGGGGAGGTTTTGATGGTAGTTATTTATATATAGATACAATTCAAAGAAATAACGCTTGGAAACACGCGCTAGAGAATTGCGTCATTTTTTCACCACTTTTTTTCTTCTTCTTCTTTCCCTGTCATCTCTTCTTCTTCTTCCATGGCTCGGGTTCTGCGAAGTTAGGAACGTCAAATGATTGGTCCGTTATGCTCATAAAATGGAAGAACTGAAGCTCAGTTTGTTGTCGGGATGCGGAATGGCGGTAGAAAATAAGTTATAGACTTCCAGTGAATTTTTTATAAAACTAACTTGGTTTTCAAAACCATTATCAAAACTACCCTGGTTTTCGAGCGGGGTCCAAAACTACCCCAGTCACACCTAGTAGGTGCGACCCATGTAAAAAGAAAGAAACCTTTACATGGGTCGTACCTACTAGGTGCGACCTATGTGAAAGATAAAAAAAAAACCGTTTTGTTGATGGGTCGCACAAGCCAGGTGCGATCCATCAACATCTAGCACGCTTTAGAAGGGTCGCACCTGCTAGGTGCGACCATGTAAAGACCCTCCCATGCATGCAACATAGAAATTCTGCCTATTTATATCACAACACAAACACAAACACTTACACAAAAATACAAACACAAACACAACTTAAAACAACATACACATATTACAACACAAACTCAAACACTTACACAAAAAAAATTATAAAAACACAAACAACCATATACAAAATAATGAAATACGAGAATGGGAATATGGTCGAAGTTTCGAAAAAGGATAAGTTTGATAATATATTTTGGCGTTGTGCTCGAATTGTGTCCGTTAATACTCGAACATACATCGTTAGTTACAACGTGTATCCCAATTTTAGTAACAAGACGGATGTGGAACAAGTTGGCGCCGAATGTATTAGACCAATGCCTCCTATATTAGAAACTTCAAAATCTCGGGAACTTGGTGATATTGTTGAAATTTTTCATGATTTCGCTTGGAAGATGGCAATTTTTTTGAAAGATTTTGAATGGGAATTTTATCTTGTGAAATTAACCGGATCCGTCGAAGAATTTGAAGCATGCGAATTTCAACTTCGTGCTAGACAGTCGTATGAAAAACGATGAATGGATTATCGTTGACAACGATTGTAGCGATCACGAAGATGAAACCGATATCAATAACGATTATGATGCTAAATGGAAATATTATAAATATTCGAGTTCTAGTGGTAGTTATAGTATTAATAATAAGTTTGAATCTTGTAATGCTAAACTTTCCGAGAGTGATGCAGAATATGCTTGTCACTAGTCGTTATTGTAATTTTTATTTTATCAAGTTAAGTTTTGAATAAAATGTGTTTTATTGTTAATTTTTGTTATATTTTACCTTAAAATTAGATTTTAATAAATTGTGTTTTTTTCCAAAAAAAAAGTTATTTGTTTTTAATATGTTATATACAATAAATTGTAGATTATATACATTTATCTATCAAAACATAACAAGAAATGTGTGTTGGTGTAGTGGTAGAGTTAGTAAAGTGTTAAGTAAGATGTTGGGGGTTCGAATCTTACAGCATTTGTTTTTAAAACTTATACATGGGTCACACATGCTAGGTGCGACCCTGAACCTTCTATTTAATTGGTTGTAGAATATATACATTTATCTAGCAAAACATAACAAGAAATGTGTGTTGGTGTGGTGGTAGAGTTAGTAAAGTGTTGAGTGAGAGGTCGGGGGTTCGAACTTGCTGCGTTTTTTATTTAAAACTTATGGGTCGCACCTGCTAGGTGCGACCCTTGAACCTTCTATTTAGTTGGTTGTAGAATATATACATTTATCTAGCAAAACATAACACAAAATGTGTGTTGGTGTGGTGGTAGAGTTAGTAAAGTGTTGAGTGAGAGGTTGGGGGTTCGAATCTTGCAGCACTTGTTTTTAAAACTTATACATGGGTCGCACGTTCTAGGTGCGGTGCGACCCATGAACACGAAATATTTTTATTGTTTATTTTTAGTTATAATAACAATTAATAATAATAATTCGGTAAAATGTTTGTTTTTTATTGTTTATTTTTTATTTAAAATGTTTGTTTTTTATTGTTTATTTTTTATTGTTTATTTTTAGTTACAAACATTTTAATACAAAAAAAGTTCGTTACATAAAGATTACATAAACACACGACACGACACACAACTACAAAATGAAAGTCGGTTAGTAATTATTACAAGTTTGACTGTTATGGCCCGGTTGATTGCATACGGTACACCTTCGAGGGTCATCTATAGGTTGAACGTCCACCTCGTTATGTATTCTATTCGAACGTTTGCGTCCTCTTGACCTTGAGATACAAGAGAGATCCGCTTGAATCTTCCAACCCGGATTTACCCAATAACTAACGTGAGGAAGCGGTTGAAAATTGACACAATACATTGTTTTGTATGTTTCTGTTTTGTAAACCTTGTTTACATATGTAGCAAGTTGTTCACCTCTATGTCGAATTGCTTCCATGGAATGTGAACATGGAAATCTATGTGTTTGCCATTTTCCAGACCCACAAGTTTTCCTTCTCCCTCCAAATTTCACAGTGCAAACGTTTTCGCTGGTATCGTTTGGATTGAACCTTGAATCGACTCTATAAACCCCCGTGGTGTAATTAAACTCGGTAATAGTATGTTGTCGTGCATATATCTCACGTTGGGTGAAAAGTTTCCACATACGAGGAGGAAACTGTTTTTCACAGGTCCTTGCGATTGTGGAGTGTTTTCTAAAGTGATCGACGCACTTGTTAAATGTAAAATCAATAAGAGCCTTTATCGGCAAAAGTCTAGATCCCCGTAAGACATTGTTCAAACATTCTGCAATGTTCGTTGTTAACAAACCCCACCTTCGATCTTTCTCATCAAAAAGAGGTGTCCACCCCCTTCTGTCGATTTCGTCAAGATAATTCCACGCTTCTACGCAAAGATTCGTCATATTGTTTATACTTTCGACATACTTTCTTTCTTGTGTGGTACATCCTATTGCCCAACAAAGTTTCTTCAGTGCAGTAGTTTTATATTTCTTTGTAAAATTACTTCTTACGTGTCGCAGACAAAAACTATGATATCCGTACGGCTGGATCCACCCAATAAGATATTCCATAACGTGGATTATACCATTGTGTGTATAGGATATGACACACTAACGTATGTCCCCAACAACATGAGTCCTTAACCGTTGAAAAAACCAACACCAAATTTCCACCGTTTCTTCATCGACAATGGCAAACGCGAATGACAATATGTAATTATTAGCATCCTTTGTAACAACCGTTAATAACTTACCCTTGTACGATCCTTTGAGATGGGTACCGTCAACACACATAACCGGTTGACAGACTTTAAATGCCTCAACATCTGGTCCAAACAACCAAAATACATATTTGAATATATATCCATGCTCTGAATATTGTGGATGATGTTGCCACTCCACAATGGTATATGGGTTTGTAGCCTTTAATGCTGCAATGTATGACGTCAACTACGGGAAGTCTGCCAACTCCCGTGTATACTCTCAATTGCCTTTTTCCTACCATGCCAGGCCTTTTGGTAAGTAACGTCAACATTCTGAGAATTTTTTATATCTGCTTGTATCTATTTTACCGGGTAGGCGAAATATACTATAATTGAGTGCTTAATGAGAGAACCAATCATCTGTGAGGTAATACATTTGTTGTTATTGTGAGTGACCGTACCATAACAGTTGTGTGAGGTTACCCAACGCCTTATATGCCAGTTGTAATTATTAAACTTCTTTACCGCACGTACATGCCAATTACAAGTAGGGGCCCCGGGTACTTGAATAAAAATTTTATTACGACTGCGACATACGACATTAAATAAGTTGGGTTCACTTTTATTAACCCAAATCTCCGTGTTTTGAGAAACAGACCAAAGCCTTACCGCGTGAATGGCTTCTTTTTTATTTCTGAAAGACATTCCAACCCGGATTTGATTCTATTCTTGCCTCCAAACATCAACTGGTTCCTCATCCTCATACTTTGGCATGTATTCATATTCTACTTGTTCGTATTCGCCACCACCAACTGGTTCTTCATGAACTGCATCAGGTTGTTCATCTTTTGATTTGTCACCACCAACTGGTTCTTCCTCTGTATCTTCTATGTTTTATGAGCTACATGCATCCGAGTTATCAAAACCAGCTCTATCGACATTGGTTGTGACAGTTTGTAGTGGGTTGGTTGATGTTGTTGGTAATTCATGAAAATAAGGTTGACTTTGATTGAATGTCATAAATTCTTGTAAAGAAGGTTGAGTTTGCATGGTTGTTGGATATTATTGTAAAGAAGGTTGACTTTGCATGGTTTTCATATATTCTTGGAAAGAAGGTTGAATGCTCTGCTGAGATGTATATAATGGCTCCATTTAAACATGAATTTGACCCCAAAAAGTTTCATCTCTCTGAGCTAAATAATACATAGTTTCTAAACTATCATTACCCCATATTTCGACAACTTGAGGCATATTTTGAAAAACATAACATAGTAATAACTCCAATCTAAAGAAGTTTTTGTCCACTCTAATATAAAAATAAATTATATCAACGAACTCTTCAAAACACAAATGGCGAGACATCACAATCGTGGTAGTTCTTGTTAAATCATCGCCGTAAATAAAACCGTTTTCATATCTTACATTGCCCCCCCCCCCCCCCCCCCCCAGTATAAATTCACCATAAATGGACGTGATAAAGACATATTTTGATGTAGATAATTATAAATGAAAATGTGATAGAATTGTAAAAACAACAATGTTATATATACACAAACTTTTTTTGGCAAAAGTCTTTCGAAGTTCAACTTTCCAATAATTGAAAACCTAAAACCACCTTAACCAAGAAGTACATGGTTAGCACCTAGTAGGTGCGACCCATGAACATAGGTAGCATAATGACAAACCCTAATACCAGCTTTCACTTTTACTTTGTCAGAAATGTACATGGATCGCACCTAGTAGGTGCCACCTATGAACATGTGTTGCATAAAGACAAACCTTAATACCAGCTTTGAATTTTACTTTTTTCATAAATGTACATGGATCGCACCTAGTAGGTGCGACCCATGAACATGTGTTTCATAAGGAAACACCCTAATACCAGCTTTGAATTTTTCACCACTTTTTTTCTTCTTCTTCTTTCCCTGTCATCTCTTCTTCTTCTTCCATGGCTCGGGTTCTGCGAAGTTAGGAACGTCAAATGATTGGTCCGTTATGCTCATAAAATGGAAGAACTGAAGCTCAGTTTGTTGTCGGGATGCGGAATGGCGGTAGAAAATAAGTTATAGACTTCCAGTGAATTTTTTATAAAACTAACTTGGTTTTCAAAACCATTATCAAAACTACCCTGGTTTTCGAGCGGGGTCCAAAACTACCCCAGTCACACCTAGTAGGTGCGACCCATGTAAAAAGAAAGAAACCTTTACATGGGTCGTACCTACTAGGTGCGACCTATGTGAAAGATAAAAAAAAACCGTTTTGTTGATGGGTCGCACAAGCCAGGTGCGATCCATCAACATCTAGCACGCTTTAGAAGGGTCGCACCTGCTAGGTGCGACCATGTAAAGACCCTCCCATGCATGCAACATAGAAATTCTGCCTATTTATATCACAACACAAACACAAACACTTACACAAAAATACAAACACAAACACAACTTAAAACAACATACACATATTACAACACAAACTCAAACACTTACACAAAAAAAATTATAAAAACACAAACAACCATATACAAAATAATGAAATACGAGAATGGGAATATGGTCGAAGTTTCGAAAAAGGATAAGTTTGATAATATATTTTGGCGTTGTGCTCGAATTGTGTCCGTTAATACTCGAACATACATCGTTAGTTACAACGTGTATCCCAATTTTAGTAACAAGACGGATGTGGAACAAGTTGGCGCCGAATGTATTAGACCAATGCCTCCTATATTAGAAACTTCAAAATCTCGGGAACTTGGTGATATTGTTGAAATTTTTCATGATTTCGCTTGGAAGATGGCAATTTTTTTGAAAGATTTTGAATGGGAATTTTATCTTGTGAAATTAACCGGATCCGTCGAAGAATTTGAAGCATGCGAATTTCAACTTCGTGCTAGACAGTCGTATGAAAAACGATGAATGGATTATCGTTGACAACGATTGTAGCGATCACGAAGATGAAACCGATATCAATAACGATTATGATGCTAAATGGAAATATTATAAATATTCGAGTTCTAGTGGTAGTTATAGTATTAATAATAAGTTTGAATCTTGTAATGCTAAACTTTCCGAGAGTGATGCAGAATATGCTTGTCACTAGTCGTTATTGTAATTTTTATTTTATCAAGTTAAGTTTTGAATAAAATGTGTTTTATTGTTAATTTTTGTTATATTTTACCTTAAAATTAGATTTTAATAAATTGTGTTTTTTTCCAAAAAAAAAGTTATTTGTTTTTAATATGTTATATACAATAAATTGTAGATTATATACATTTATCTATCAAAACATAACAAGAAATGTGTGTTGGTGTAGTGGTAGAGTTAGTAAAGTGTTAAGTAAGATGTTGGGGGTTCGAATCTTACAGCATTTGTTTTTAAAACTTATACATGGGTCACACATGCTAGGTGCGACCCTGAACCTTCTATTTAATTGGTTGTAGAATATATACATTTATCTAGCAAAACATAACAAGAAATGTGTGTTGGTGTGGTGGTAGAGTTAGTAAAGTGTTGAGTGAGAGGTCGGGGGTTCGAACTTGCTGCGTTTTTTATTTAAAACTTATGGGTCGCACCTGCTAGGTGCGACCCTTGAACCTTCTATTTAGTTGGTTGTAGAATATATACATTTATCTAGCAAAACATAACACAAAATGTGTGTTGGTGTGGTGGTAGAGTTAGTAAAGTGTTGAGTGAGAGGTTGGGGGTTCGAATCTTGCAGCACTTGTTTTTAAAACTTATACATGGGTCGCACGTTCTAGGTGCGGTGCGACCCATGAACACGAAATATTTTTATTGTTTATTTTTAGTTATAATAACAATTAATAATAATAATTCGGTAAAATGTTTGTTTTTTATTGTTTATTTTTTATTTAAAATGTTTGTTTTTTATTGTTTATTTTTTATTGTTTATTTTTAGTTACAAACATTTTAATACAAAAAAAGTTCGTTACATAAAGATTACATAAACACACGACACGACACACAACTACAAAATGAAAGTCGGTTAGTAATTATTACAAGTTTGACTGTTATGGCCCGGTTGATTGCATACGGTACACCTTCGAGGGTCATCTATAGGTTGAACGTCCACCTCGTTATGTATTCTATTCGAACGTTTGCGTCCTCTTGACCTTGAGATACAAGAGAGATCCGCTTGAATCTTCCAACCCGGATTTACCCAATAACTAACGTGAGGAAGCGGTTGAAAATTGACACAATACATTGTTTTGTATGTTTCTGTTTTGTAAACCTTGTTTACATATGTAGCAAGTTGTTCACCTCTATGTCGAATTGCTTCCATGGAATGTGAACATGGAAATCTATGTGTTTGCCATTTTCCAGACCCACAAGTTTTCCTTCTCCCTCCAAATTTCACAGTGCAAACGTTTTCGCTGGTATCGTTTGGATTGAACCTTGAATCGACTCTATAAACCCCCGTGGTGTAATTAAACTCGGTAATAGTATGTTGTCGTGCATATATCTCACGTTGGGTGAAAAGTTTCCACATACGAGGAGGAAACTGTTTTTCACAGGTCCTTGCGATTGTGGAGTGTTTTCTAAAGTGATCGACGCACTTGTTAAATGTAAAATCAATAAGAGCCTTTATCGGCAAAAGTCTAGATCCCCGTAAGACATTGTTCAAACATTCTGCAATGTTCGTTGTTAACAAACCCCACCTTCGATCTTTCTCATCAAAAAGAGGTGTCCACCCCCTTCTGTCGATTTCGTCAAGATAATTCCACGCTTCTACGCAAAGATTCGTCATATTGTTTATACTTTCGACATACTTTCTTTCTTGTGTGGTACATCCTATTGCCCAACAAAGTTTCTTCAGTGCAGTAGTTTTATATTTCTTTGTAAAATTACTTCTTACGTGTCGCAGACAAAAACTATGATATCCGTACGGCTGGATCCACCCAATAAGATATTCCATAACGTGGATTATACCATTGTGTGTATAGGATATGACACACTAACGTATGTCCCCAACAACATGAGTCCTTAACCGTTGAAAAAACCAACACCAAATTTCCACCGTTTCTTCATCGACAATGGCAAACGCGAATGACAATATGTAATTATTAGCATCCTTTGTAACAACCGTTAATAACTTACCCTTGTACGATCCTTTGAGATGGGTACCGTCAACACACATAACCGGTTGACAGACTTTAAATGCCTCAACATCTGGTCCAAACAACCAAAATACATATTTGAATATATATCCATGCTCTGAATATTGTGGATGATGTTGCCACTCCACAATGGTATATGGGTTTGTAGCCTTTAATGCTGCAATGTATGACGTCAACTACGGGAAGTCTGCCAACTCCCGTGTATACTCTCAATTGCCTTTTTCCTACCATGCCAGGCCTTTTGGTAAGTAACGTCAACATTCTGAGAATTTTTTATATCTGCTTGTATCTATTTTACCGGGTAGGCGAAATATACTATAATTGAGTGCTTAATGAGAGAACCAATCATCTGTGAGGTAATACATTTGTTGTTATTGTGAGTGACCGTACCATAACAGTTGTGTGAGGTTACCCAACGCCTTATATGCCAGTTGTAATTATTAAACTTCTTTACCGCACGTACATGCCAATTACAAGTAGGGGCCCCGGGTACTTGAATAAAAATTTTATTACGACTGCGACATACGACATTAAATAAGTTGGGTTCACTTTTATTAACCCAAATCTCCGTGTTTTGAGAAACAGACCAAAGCCTTACCGCGTGAATGGCTTCTTTTTTATTTCTGAAAGACATTCCAACCCGGATTTGATTCTATTCTTGCCTCCAAACATCAACTGGTTCCTCATCCTCATACTTTGGCATGTATTCATATTCTACTTGTTCGTATTCGCCACCACCAACTGGTTCTTCATGAACTGCATCAGGTTGTTCATCTTTTGATTTGTCACCACCAACTGGTTCTTCCTCTGTATCTTCTATGTTTTATGAGCTACATGCATCCGAGTTATCAAAACCAGCTCTATCGACATTGGTTGTGACAGTTTGTAGTGGGTTGGTTGATGTTGTTGGTAATTCATGAAAATAAGGTTGACTTTGATTGAATGTCATAAATTCTTGTAAAGAAGGTTGAGTTTGCATGGTTGTTGGATATTATTGTAAAGAAGGTTGACTTTGCATGGTTTTCATATATTCTTGGAAAGAAGGTTGAATGCTCTGCTGAGATGTATATAATGGCTCCATTTAAACATGAATTTGACCCCAAAAAGTTTCATCTCTCTGAGCTAAATAATACATAGTTTCTAAACTATCATTACCCCATATTTCGACAACTTGAGGCATATTTTGAAAAACATAACATAGTAATAACTCCAATCTAAAGAAGTTTTTGTCCACTCTAATATAAAAATAAATTATATCAACGAACTCTTCAAAACACAAATGGCGAGACATCACAATCGTGGTAGTTCTTGTTAAATCATCGCCGTAAATAAAACCGTTTTCATATCTTACCTTGCCCCCCCCCCCCCCCAGTATAAATTCACCATAAATGGACGTGATAAAGACATATTTTGATGTAGATAATTATAAATGAAAATGTGATAGAATTGTAAAAACAACAATGTTATATATACACAAACTTTTTTTGGCAAAAGTCTTTCGAAGTTCAACTTTCCAATAATTGAAAACCTAAAACAACCTTAACCAAGAAGTACATGGTTAGCACCTAGTAGGTGCGACCCATGAACATAGGTAGCATAATGACAAACCCTAATACCAGCTTTCACTTTTACTTTGTCAGAAATGTACATGGATCGCACCTAGTAGGTGCCACCTATGAACATGTGTTGCATAAAGACAAACCTTAATACCAGCTTTGAATTTTACTTTTTTCATAAATGTACATGGATCGCACCTAGTAGGTGCGACCCATGAACATGTGTTTCATAAGGAAACACCCTAATACCAGCTTTGAATTTTACTTTTGTCAGAAAGGTACATGGATCGCACCTAGTAGGTGCGACCCATGAATGTACCTACGAAAAGTTAAATTCTTATATGATTGAATGCTTTCTTTTGGATCACTACTCACATGTATTCTTTATATCAGATATGTTAGAAATATGTTATAAGATAATCTTTATATCAGGCCAATAATTGTATAAAAAATATATATATAGAAACGGGTAATTCGTATCAGATAAATCTTTTGGATCACTACTCACATGTTAGAAATATGTTATATGATAAATCTTTTGGATCACTAATAATTGTTCTAAACTAAATTATTCATGATATATAGAAACGGGTAATTCGTATAAAAAAGATGTCATACGAATGATAACAATAATTGTATTATGAACATTCTTATATTTAGTTGTATATAAAATTTTAGGTTGTATTTTAGGGTCAGCGTTATATTTACAAAAGTATAAAAAATTAAAACACTTTTGAAATATTATAGAAACAATGATAAAAACATAATTAAGTGATAAAAACATAATTAAAAAAAAGCATTACAAAATTTTTAGAAACAAAATTTTCATTCATAAAAAAGAACATTACAAAAACATTGTTTAAGAAAAACATTAAAAAAAACTAATGATGCGGATGGCGACGATGATGAGGATCGCGTACTCCATCGGTACCACAACGTGGTGGATGCCTCTCTCTTTGAGGATACCGTTGATTACCAAAGTCATCTTCAAAGTCAAATTCATCATAGGATACATGTGTAAACTCACGGTCTGGACGACTCAATTCACCCCTCTGATGTTGCATCACTGGTGGAGAGGATATAAAGTTAAAATCATAACTCCCGCCCGGTGGGTATAATCAAGAAGTGCAGAAAAACTCATATCCTGGTTATAACTTTGATTCGGAAATTGAAAGGCATCTTGACTCTGATATGGCATCGTATCCTGAGTATTATACGTCATTGAATCTTGAGTCTGATAGTGCACCGAACTCTGAAAGTTAATCCCAACAGATGATTTTGGATTAACACCCGAGGCACCGACATCGTTAACGTTGGAACGTGGCTGTCTACGCCTCTGTTGTGCTATTTGGAACATCTGTTGTGGTACCGGGTCATAGTTCTCCACAAACATTACTCGGTTGATGTGAAAATCGTTCAGTATTATGCATGTAATCCATATACTGCTGAGACAAATTTTCACCTCCCTGACTTGATGATTCGTTATGCCACCTTGTCATTCCATCCATCTGCATTTATTTTTTAACTTAGTATTAACCTTTTTTTAATTAATATATGTAAAATAATATAAAAGTTGATAAACATACCAGAAGCTCCCGTTGTTCACCAAGAGGTTGAAACCCAAGTGGCGTCGTCCATGGTTTAGCGATAAACTGCACAGTTCTAGGATGAAACCATGCAAGATATCCTGGGGAAGGAGTATAATCATTCACCAAGAATGATGTTTTAATCCTCTCATGTCGTCGATGCCACCAAGTAATGTAATCTTGTTGTTCTCGCTCCCAATTATGATTAGATTTACCAAGCCGAGATACATTATGTTCTCGAACACATTCATCGTGAGTAAATAATGGGGAAATAGGTTCATCCTGAAACATACCAAATTGTCGCATTACTCTACTCACTGGATGAGGTTCGACAATCTTCCAACACACAAGATAGGTTTCACATCTCCAATTTTTCGGATCTTTTCTACAATATGATGGAAGAGAATGTAGAATACTATCGTATGGAACCCAGTTAAACTATATATAAAAAAATATTCATTAATAAAAAAGGTCATTTAATAAAATATATTATTTAGTTATTTAACTTATTTACCTCATGTGTGGTCAAAGTGGTAAGTTGTGATCGACATGCTGCTAAAACATGTATTGTAACTCCACCAAAAGTTCTACCCGAATCATTACCACCAAAATTGTGATCGACATTTAATAAAACTTATATTTAATAAAACAAATATTTGACAAACATAATGTAAATAGAAATATTATACCGATTTAACATAATATTAAACTAACATAATTAAAACAAATATTTGACAAACATAATCCAAAACCGGCTACACCAATATAGTGTCTGACGCGTTCATGCATGGCGGAAGTACGAACATAATTCCAGAATTTTTCATCCATGTGCCTAGCAGTAAACGACTTCGTGGAGTCTAATGAACCATTGAACAACAATGTAGCTTGATGTTCACGGTTTAAGTAACAATGAGGTATCAATCGTACTGGGGTTTAGATTTCTCCCCATAATAACGGGAAATATATTTTTTCTAACGATTACGATTTGTAGGTGTAGGAGTGTTTTTTTAAGCTTGAAGTGTGTAGGTGTGTTTTTACGTTGCATGGAGGATGATATATATAGAATAAGTAGTACTGCTGGTGGTTGCAGAATTGATGAGGGGTCGCACATGGTAGGTGCGACCCTTGTGAAGTGTTTTGACTGCATGGTTCGTTAATTGTGCAGGCATTGAATGTTATTTTACGGATCGCACCTAGCAGGTTGACTGCCTTGATTGTACGTCTAAGAAATTTGATTATCCATCGTTAGTCAGTAATGTGGGTTGAGTTGGATTCCGTGAAATAACTCGAATTTCAAATCATTCACTTGCTTTAACTACTCATGCTATGGATTTGGTGGTTGGGGGTTAGAAGTTGTAAATGTTGGTTTAGGGATCGCACCTGCTAGGTGTGAACCCATGTGAGTATGGACTAAAATTGTTTTGAATGAATTGTTGTTGGGGGTCAGCGGTTGTGTTTAAATGATTCATGGGTCGCACCTCTCTGAATTGGTTATTAAAAATGGTAGGTGCATGATTCGAACCCACAACCTCTTATCAATAGTTTATAAACTCTACCACCAGACCACTCTACCATTACACCATCACTAACATCTTGTCAAGTTATCTTAACATAATAAATTTAACACCTAAAATATTGTATTTAACACTAACAACCCTATTAAAAAAACTTTAACTTTTTTTTTAAAAAAAAAGACACATACTTTACTAACTTATTTACCACAACTTAACTTTTTTTTTTTAAAAACACATACTTTAAGAAGTATTATGTTGATTGTTTTTTTTTTGGAGTTATTATTATTAATTGTTATTTAAATAATTACGTAAATAAAATATTAAAAGATAAGCCAAATATTACAAAAGATAAAATTACAATTTATTCAACACAACAACATAAAACATACAAAAATATATAAAAAAAAAAGAACAAAATCATTATGTCGTACGTCTATTATAAAAACAATCAGCCATAATTCGCGGAAATTCTGCACGATCTCTTTGGATACATCACTTTGTATGTATTCTTCGTTCGAATATTTGAGGAGGTTATGTATAAACATACAAAGATATAATGTCGAGTTCTCGTTACTACCCGGGTATTGTGAGACTTGTGCAACGTTTGTGAATGGTACAACACCAATTGATTGTCTCCCCCTACCAAAAAGAGTAATTAAGTGCAAAAAGCCCAATATTCCATCTTCGTATATAGTCTTGACCTCATCAAGAAATTCACCCGTAATAGTTGCATAATCTCTATCAAAAATGGTAAATTCTAACGTATAAATGTTAAACTGCAACAAAAACCAGTGGTTATTTGGACAACATATGGGGATAAGTACAAAATCGACCTCCCACCAGACAGGATATGGAGTTTTATTTCCATTTGATAGTTTTACAAGTTTGTGCCTATTTCCATCCGTAAACATTTCGTTAAATACGGTAGGAATAACGGCAAACCGACGCAAATTACTACTCGGTTCCCTTTGACAAACTCGTTTCTGAGCCATTAGTGACCTTCTTATCCACCCATCAACATGCTACGTTAAAAAAAACTATTAGTAAAATTATTAATTTTTTTTAAATAATCGCAAATGTTATTAAACTCACCATAACCTACAATTCATTGTTTTGCATCAAACCAAACAAAACTCCCCAAAAGTTTCTTTGGCATTTGAAACTTTTTGGTAATAATGAAATCAGACAGTATTGCTCTTTGTCTCTTTTGCCTCTATCCCCATGAAGATTAAATGTCTTTGCATAAAATTACGTCGGGCTCTGTACTTGTACAGTTTGAATCCTCATCTTCAGCAACGTTTAGAATCTCGTTAATTTCATTTTGCACTCTATTTCTCTCCCCATCGAGTCTAACTCGATGTTCGCGAAGTTGTGCAAGTCGTGAATTTTCCATCGAAATATTGAGTTGATAAGTATGTTTGTGTTTGTGTTTTTTTGTAAGTGTTTGTGTTTGTGTTTTTGTTTATGTTGTGATATATGTAGGCAGAATTTCTACATTGCATGCATGAGAGGGTCTTCACATGGGTCGCACCTGCTAGGTGCGACCCCTCTAAATGGGTGTCAGATGTTGATGGATCGCACTTGGCAGGTGCGACCCATCAACAAAACGGTTTTTTTTTTTTTATCTTTCACATAGGTTGCATCTAGTAGGTGCGACCATGTAAAGGTTTCTTTCTTTTTACATGGGTCGCACCTACTAGGTGCGACTGGGTAGTTTTGGACCCAGCTTGAAAACCAGGGTAGTTATGATAATGGTTTTGAAAACCAAGGTAGTTTTATAAAAAATTCATTTCCAGTAAATAATCAACATTCAACAACTACTCATATTGACCTATATAAACTTCCATAATTCCATTTGTAAAGCTCTGTGGGAATGCGATCAGGTTATGCGTGTCGTTATTATGGAACAACTGGTGACTACAAAAGGTGTGTTGGCTTGGTTATACAGGTGATGAAAGCTTTGGGTTTTTTGCTAATGAGGTCATTATATGTGGGAAATTTGTTTGTGAGTATGCATGAAAAGTGTTTGACGAAATGCGTATCTGAAAAAAATATGTTTTTTTTGTGCTGATTCTTGGCTTGGAGATGAAACTTCAAAGGGTTAGTCCATTTTCTTACTACATAATCATTTTCTTGAGAAACAATTGCCTATACAAAAACATAAAAGGTGGTGAGTATATATACAAGTAGTAATTTTTGAACCCATTCGAGTATGAAAGGATTGGTTAAGATTGTGTTTAATATCGAATGGGTCAAAATGGCATTTAAAAGAAAACGGATCAAAAGTCACCCAACATGACATTAATATATTTACAGAAAATATTAAGTGTTGTAAAGTAGTAACCCTTTCTGTTTATAACCTTCATGACCTACTCATTTAGCCTTCTTTAATCAACTCAAATCAAATAATATATAAATAACTACAAGTACAAAACCAGCAACACCTACCTTTATAACAATGAATTACGAGCAAAAAAGGATTCAATAGTTACTACAACATGTCATTTGAAAACACACTAAAAAATAGACAATCACCAGGTTAAACACATTTTTAAATAAATGCATAAAGACATAAACATTTGGTTACCGACACTTTTAATTATTTTAGCCATACTTTGCCACTTGGATACTTATTCCGTCTTATATTTTTGTTACCGAGCACACTGTCATGCATGTGAAAATCGATGATTTGAATCTGAAGTACAAACTCATAATCACTTACCTCAAATATATAGACTACAGATTCGATGAACCATCAACCCCTTGGAAGCAACATAGGTACACTCCGCCAACGTATATTTATACATAAACATGTTATTGGTCAGGCACAACTTTCCTTCTCCTATGTATTTTTTCTAGACAAAATTTTATGCATCTCAAATTTCACTTCTCCTTATTCATCCCAAATTTCATATCTAACAATCTCGCGACAACGCGCCGACACATTCCCTCGTTAGATTACATTCTACATATATCCAAATTCTTAAAAAGGTGACTTTTAACCTATCCAAAACGGATTGTTCAACTTGTGCCCGGATAGCCAAGGCAACACCTCATTGTTTTCGTGTCCATATCGTGGGAGTCTAGTTGCATTTTAGCTATATATACCCTTACACACTTTTTAGAGACTCAACTCTTACATTTTCTGATTTTAAAAGTTTAAAATGTTCAAACAATCTCATTAGGTCTTACATATTTCATTCTTTAAAACTATAAAAAGATTGTTTAAGTATTTATCTTCATTTTCTTTTTCTTTTTCTTATTGTAAGTGCTATTACCTTTTTAAGTACACAAGAGAAGAGGAGGTTGGAGAAAATTATAGGTTGTAACTTTTAGAGTGCAAAAAGCTTGTAAGTCTATAAAACTTAGTGATGGTTAGTGTGTGATTAAAAGTAAGGGAATTAGTTGAGATCAAATCTTTTATGTCAACTAGATCGAGTTTGTGTGTGGGTAAAAGTGAGTTGGGTTGATTTCTACCCTTGTGAAAGGATTCAAATTTTTGTGAGGCGGTTTTGTTCTCTAGATTGAAAGAGACAATTTAGTGAAGAAACTCTCGAGTGATGGAGGAGTACCAACCAAGTTGCTACATGGCACTCCGTGCACTCAACATTTTGGCCAACGAGAATATAGTAGATTCGCATATGTCAGGTCAACCAAAAGAATGTCATCACTCATAAAACAAATTATGTAGTCAATTTAAGTTTGTCGGTACTAATAAGTTTGTCGTGATTTAGAACTTACATTTAATGTGTGATTCGTATGCTATATATGAAAGATGATGTGGCCGACAACCCACAGTTGTAATGTGCACTATTACATTTATGATCATCTAGACCCAATATTTAGACCGATATTAGATAAAACAGGTCTTTATAACCTATTCCGTAAAAAAAAAAAAAAAAAAAAACCGTCTTAATATATCAACCGGTCTAAAAACATTTTTGGAACAACTTAGTATAAATGAGGAGGTCTAAATGTGTTAACGAACCGGTCTTTATAATTTATTTTTTGTGACATTCGCGAATTTCTCGGTATATTTCTATCGTCTCGTATTGTTTTATTTATTTATGTTTATGTTTTGACCCTATTGTATTTATTTTATGACTTATCGTATTCGTATTTTATGAGTATCGTATTCGTATTTTCTCGTATTTTATGGGTATCGTATTTGTATTTTATGCGTATTTGCGTTTATCGGGTATATGTTATGTGATTCGAATCTTTATGTCGGGAACGTATAGTCTTAAGTGTCTTTAGTATAAGTCTAGTATGCTCTTATGATAAGTTTAGGGGAATTATGCCTTAATTATACGATTAAGATTAACGTTTATAAAGTATTTCATTTTTAGTCCTTTCGAGAAGTTTATTACAAAACTAGTCCTAGGGGGAATTCTATTACAATTCTAGTCCCCCACCTAACTTTTTGTCTCATCTAGATCTGAACTTTTGTCTTTATCCTCATTTTCACCTACACTCTCTCTCTCTCACTTTCTCTCTCAAGAAAACATACACAACACTCCTCCTTCTCTCTACATTTTCCGGCGATCCAACCGTTGAATTTCCAATCCGAGACCAGATTATTGTTCACCATCATCATCTCTATCTATCCTCCGAATTTCGTTACGATCGGGTAAGTATTTCTCGGTTTTAGTTTTAAACTTTGTTATTTTGATTCAATACCGAAAATACCACTTTTCACCGTCAAAACTCGGATTTTATTTAAGATTATTGTTCCTAATCGTATTCTGGACATAGGGTTCCAATATGGGATCAAATAGATGCCTAAAACACTCAGAAATCGGATCCCGAATGTTATTTTTCGTGAAAACCCAGTTACGGCACGTAACTGTGATTACGTGCACGTAACTGACCTATTACGCACGTAACAAACACCTTCATCACGTAATTGAAAATTACGTGACTTCCATGTCACGTAATTAACCTTGCCATTCACGTAAGTGTCACTTACGTTCACGTAAGTATGCTATATGTCACGTAATTCGAGTCTATGTCACGTAATTGTTTGTATAGCACGTAAGTATTCCATATGGTCCCGTAACTTCGTTCATTGCACGTAACAAGTCCTCTAATCACGTAACTCATCAATTACGTGACCCCTATGTCACGTAATTGTGCCTTGATGATCACGTTAGTGATGTTTATCACGTAATAGACCCGTAACTTTGTTCCTTGCACGTAACAAGCTTCATGAACACGTAACAAGCCTTGTGTTTCACGTAACACCCTTGTCTTTCACGTAATTGTCTTGCTTGATCGCGTAACTTCCTTGTAGATCACATATGTAGTATGTATATCACGTATTAGCTTGTATGTCAAGTAACTAGGCCCGTAATACCTACACAAACACGTAACTTGATACTTACGTGACTTGTAGTGCACGTAAGTATGAGAATCACGTACCTAGTCTGCTGACTTTCCGAAACGTTGTATTCCTTTATATCGATATTCCTATTGGTCATTTCAAAACCCGTATAAAACGTTAATCATTAAGGCATAACCCACTAGACTTAGAGATACTTAGACATGTTTATTTACGTGATGTTTAGGGCACTTAGACGTGGAAGCTTGACCGTATCTGATTATTTCCCGACATATTGTGATTTGGATTGCTTTGCTATTCTGTGAGTTATTCGCTGCCATTTTTACCCTTTTACATTTTTGGGCATGATTAGTGTTATATAAATGTATTTTTATGGTATATTATGTATTATGAGTATGTATTATGGTATGTATTTTGGATATGAATGCTTTAGATGATCTCACCCAAACTTGTACCGCCTTTGTGGTAGTACAAGGCCCCGTATACACACCTGTTAGCTTTTGGCCGCCGGTTGTATATATAGCGCTATATGGGTCTAACAAACCCTCATTTCTAACACGATGGATGATGGATGCGCCCTCTCCGTGTTAGTAATGTTATGACCGTTTATTGTTATCGAGGACAACCTAGTTTGAGACACTAGGTAGGGTTAGTTGCCAGTATTGTTGAGGTTCAGGTGTATCGTATGTTCCTAGAGCTGATATTCTATCCAGTATGGTATTTATTTTATGGTATGATTATGATATTTTAAGAAATGATTATGGTATTTTATGGTATAAGTATGAGTATTTTATCAAAAGGTCTTGTAAACTTTACGTATATTTTGAAACATCATTTTCAAATGACTTATCTTCAAATCACAACACTTTTGGGTCAAAACGTATTGAAACTCTTATCCTATTATGTTTTTATTTACTATTGCGAATAATTCACCAACTTTATGTTGACGTCGTATTTTAACGCTTTTCAGGGATTTGAGGTTACCTTATGATTGCTATGCTTTGACTGGCTACGTGGATCTTTTGCTTGGAGTTTATTTTGCTTTATTGAATTCCTTAGTATCCCAAACTCTGTAGCCATATTTTGATATTATTCGGATGATTGTAATAAGTATTCTATTTCAAACTCTTTTATCTATGTTGATAATGTATGGTTTATTTATGTTTGATGTAACCTTTGAATCTCTGATACCGTATACACTGTACACCTCGGTTCCGCCATTTTTGCGGGGTGTGACAGAAGTTGGTATCAGAGCCAATGGTTATAGCGAACTAAGTGACCTTACGGAATCACTTAGACTATGACCTAGGCTTTTGGACCTATCTGATTTACCTTATGTGCGCATTTCCTTCTTTTGTGGGCCTGTATGTGATTCGTATGCTTTATGTGCTTTTGTTTTACTTTTTATGCTTTGAGGCCTCCTCGTTTTAGTCGCACATTCGGTTATCGTTCTTATTTATTCTGTTTCACTTTCGTAGAAGATGCCGCCTAAGAGAACTTCTACTAGGTCTACTCCTGTCGTCACTGCTCCGAGAAGGTCGGCAAGGCGAGGTCGCGCCAGTACTAGACCGGGTGCTACTGCTCAGAATACCACTGCTGTCCCCAATGCTAATGCCGCTACTCCGGATATCAGTCAGTTGATTGCGGAGCAGATTGCAGCAGCTATACTGGTGATTGTTGCACAACTTAAGGAGACACCAGTGCAAGATGCTGACTTAGGGTTTGAAGAACCTGTGATGCAAGATATTGGAGCAGAAGGTATGGCGTATGGGCGCGATGGTTCCGATGTGGGAAGAGCAGTGCATGTGGGAGCTGGAGGACCAAATATTGTTATTGAAGATCCACCCCGAGGCTGTTCGTATAAAGCTTTTCTGGATTGCAGACCTACTGAGTTTAGGGGTACTGAAGATGCTGTTGCTACCCTGCAGTGGTTTGAGAGGATCGAGTCGGTATTTGATGTCTCGGGATGTGCCGATGAGAGTAAGGTTAAGTATGCTACATTCTTGTTCCAGGGTAAAGCCCTAACTTGGTGGAACTCGGTGAAACGGGTTAAGGGCCGAGCTGATATTACCTTGATGACTTGGGAGAATCTGAAGGTTTTGATGAAGAAAGAGTATGTGCCGTCGTCTGAGACGCAGAGGTTGGAAAATGAGCTATGGAACCTAACTATGCAAGGTGCCGATTTTCGTGGGTATGTGAACAGATTTTATGATTTGTGTGTTTTGGCTCCTCGTCTGGTTCGCACTGAGAATGAGAGGATTGAACGTTTCACTCATGGGTTGCCCCAAACTATGCGAGACCACATTATCTCTCATCTCCCGTGTACCCTACAGAGTGCAGTTGATATTACTGGTCGGCTGACCGCAAGTGCGATCCGTGCTGGTACTCTCCAGCCAGTTGTGAGCCGAAGAGATTCTGGTCGATCTGACAGAAGAAATATGGGTAATTCGAGGAAGAGAAGCCGTAGTCATGATCAGAGACCTCAACTTCCTCAGGTATATGCGTTGACGGGTGCTGGAGTTGGTTATCAGGGCGTGCGCCCTAAGTGTGGCACTTGTGGCGTGTTGGGTTTGTAAACGCTGCAAGAAGTTAGGCCACACTGAGCAGTTTTGTGGAAGAGCTAATGGAGCGTGCTTTGAATGTGGAGAAGTAGGTCACCGTCGTCATCAGTGTCCCAAGCTTGTATCATCTACTCCCCTTCCTACTCATGGTGCTGGTACTAGTGCAAGAGGAAATCCTGCCAAGAGCCGAGCTTTTGCTATGGAATCTTCCGAAGCTCATCAGGATCCTACCGTAGTCACTGGTACATTTGTTGTCAATGATTATCCTGCTTTTATCTTGTTTGATTCGGGTGCCGATAGAAGCTTTATATCTAGTGACTTCCGTCCCTTAGTAAACCGTGCTTCTAGTCCTTTAGAGCCTGCGTATGAGGTAGAAATAGCTGATGGTAGATGTGCTTGTGTTAGAGAAGTTATTCGTGATATTCCCCTCGTATTAGCCGATATTTCTTTCTCCATTGACCTTATTCCTATGAAACTCGGTAGTTTCGATGTCGTAGTCGGTATGGATTGGTTAGCGAAGCATAAAGGAGAAATAGTTTGTTATGAGAAACTTATTCGTATTCAGAAGCCGGATGGAGATCAGTTGATTGTACACGGAGACAAGGCTGGGAAACGCCTTAAAGTCATTTCTAGTTTGAAAGTTCGCGAGTATGTCCGTCAAGGTTGTTCCTTATATCTCGCTCATTTGGTGAAGAAAGATTCTGCGATAAAGATTGATGGTGTACCGATTGTTCGCGAGTATCCCGACGTTTTTCCCGAAGATTTACCTGGAGTCCCTCCCCAGAGACAAACCGACTTTCGTATTGATCTTATTCCTGGAGCATCACCTGTTGCTAAAGCTCCGTATCGTTTAGCTCCTTCCGAGATGCTCGAGTTATCGAAACAAATTCAGGAATTGGTAGATAAAGGTTTTATTCGTCCTAGTTTCTCCCCGTGGGGTGCTCCTGTTCTCTTTGTTAAGAAGAAGGATGGCTCCATGCGTTTATGTATTGATTATCGGGAGTTAAACAAGCTGACTGTGAAGAACCGTTATCCCCTTCCTCGTATTGATGACTTATTCGATCAACTTCAGGGTTCTTGCTATTTCTCTAAAATCGATCTTCGCTCTGGTTATCATCAGTTGAGAGTTCAAGAAGAAGATATACCAAAGACTGCTTTTCGTACTCGATATGGTCATTATGAGTTCATGGTGATGCCGTTTGGTCTGACAAACGCCCCTGCAGCATTCATGGATCTAATGAAACGTATTTGTCGTCCGTATCTTGACAAATTCGTTATCGTATTCATCGACGACATTCTTATCTATTCCCGAAGTCGCAAGGAACATGAAGGGCATTTGCGTCTTGTTCTAGAAGTGCTTCGAAAAGAAAGTTGTATGCGAAATTTTCTAAGTGCGAGTTCTGGTTATCCGAAGTTCAATTCCTTGGCCACGTGGTTAGCGCGAAGGGTATTCACGTTGATCCTGCTAAGATTGAAGCCGTTAAGAGTTGGGTTGCACCAAAGTCACCGACCGAAATCCGTTCATTTTTGGGTCTTGCTGGGTATTATCGCCGATTCATCGAGAACTTCTCCAAGATAGCTTCACCTATGACAAAGTTGACACAGAAGAGTGAACCATTCGTTTGGGGTTCCGATCAGGAGAAAGCCTTTCAAGTATTGAAGCAGCGGTTGTGTAACGCTCCTATTCTTAGTCTGCCAGTTGGTTCCGAGAATTTTGTTGTTTATTGCGACGCTTCGCACAAGGGTCTGGGTTGTGTGCTTATGCAGAATGGCAAGGTTATAGCTTACGCTTCGCGTCAGTTGAAAATCCATGAGCAGAATTACACGACACATGATCTAGAATTGGGAGCCGTCGTATTCGCATTGAAGATTTGGAGACATTCTGTATGGGACCAAGTGTACTGTATTTACTGACCACAAGAGTCTTCAACACATATTCGATCAGAAGATGCTGAACATGAGACAACGACGCTGGGTTGAGTTATTGAACGACTATGATTGCGACATTCGCTACCACCCTGGTAAGGCGAACGTTGTTGCTGATGCACTAAGTCGTAAGGAAACAGTCAAACCTGTCCGTATTCGTTCTATGATGGTATCTATTCAGACGAGCTTGAAGGCTCAGATTATTCAGGCACAGGAAGGTATTATGACTGAAGACCGTGTTAAAGAGGAAAGATTGTATAAGTTGGCGTTGGAATTAGAACCGAAGGAGGATGGAGTTCTGTATTTCCTCGAGCGTATTTGGGTTCCGATTAGTATCCGTCAGTTGATTCTGGACGAAGCCCATAAGTCTAACTATTACATTCATCCGGGTTCCGACAAAATGTATCATGACTTGAAAGAATTCTATTGGTGGCCGGGTATGAAGCGTGAGATCGCCGAGTATGTTAGTCGATGTTTGACTTGTTCCAAAGTGAAGATTGAGTATCAGAAACCGTCTGGGCTACTTCAACAACCGAAGATTCCCGAGTGGAA
>CAJVGC010000001.1:28672009-28775019 GCA_910822075.1 Senecio squalidus | reverse complement strand
GATCGAAATCGGTTTGGTTTTGGTAGAAACTGGCGGTTCCCAACCGGTTCATAGTTACTTTATCCAAAACCGGGTTAGGACTGGTTTATGTGAGACCGATTCGAAAAACTGATTCGAGAAACCGATTTAAAACCGGTTTGATATAGCTAGCAAAATATAGTTGTTAATATGGCCTTTTTTTGGTTTTTGTGTTTTTTTACAGTTTTTTCTTTAATCATTTTGTCATCCTAAATTTACTAAGTTTGGGTTAATCACAACAGTGTAACTCTCCCAAAACACTTTTCAAACACTAAAAACGTAAAAAAAAAAAAAAAAAAAAAAAAAAAAACGTTTGAAAAACAATTTAAAAAGCTCAAAAAATCATCAATGATCAAATGGCAACTCAAAGTTCTTCCACTTCTACCGGTTTTGGTTCCTCAAGTGCACAAACGATGGTTGAAGTACTAAAAACAACCCGAAACCTCAGTATTTGGTGTAATTACCGCTTAGTGAGGTTGTCAAATGGTTCGTTAAAGGCGCATTGTAATAATTGCGAAAGTTTATTGAAACAAGAATCCAATTCAACGTCGAAGAACCATAACGATAAGCATTGCAAAACACTCAAACCCGTCCCCAAAATGGTTAAATTATCGATGGGGCGAGACGGGAGTAGTTTTGTATATGAAGCGGAGCGGGGTCGAGAAGAATTTTGGGGCTTTGTGATTCAATCCACTATTCTGTTCAATCACTTCGAGAACCCTCGATTCACTAGGGTGGTGCAAAGGTGTCTTCAACGGACGATATAATAACGTAAGTTGTGCTACTCTTAGACGTGATTGTATGAATTTATGAAAAAAAACTAAAATAAATTTAATAAACGGTTTTGAAAACTTATATATAAATGTAAAGTTAACAACCGATGTTTGGTCGGCTCCTCATGGTACACCAAATTCATACATTTGTGTTATCAGACATTGAGTTAATCTGGTACCATGCAAAATGATGAAATAGGTTATTACTTTTGAAAACTTTGAGTATCCTCACACGGGTCAAAATTTATTTCATATCTTACGAAATATTTTACAAGTGTTTAAATTAGAAGAAAACTTTTTTTCAATAGCATTTGATAACCGACTAATAATACAAACGTCGTAAGTAGACTAAAACTAAAATTCAAACCACGGTATTTTTATCATACTCGATGTGTTGCACATTTATAAATTTGGTTGTGCCAAACTAAATATATCTAAATATGGTAACGCCCATGAAAGCAAAACTAAAAAAGTATTTCAAACATATGTCACCGTTGATTACCGTTTTCGTCATATTAAACTCATGTTTGAACATTAATGGGGTGGAACATCTTATTCGTAAAATTGCAATTGATTTAAATTTGGTTCAACAAGACCCGTTACATTTGAAAATGTCACACCCCGCTAAAGCGGAAACACGGGGCGTGAGAGCTGGAATATCATTACACGGTCATAAGCAATATAAACGATTCAAGTCATTTCAATAGAAAATTTAAAAGGTTAAAGATACAACATTTCCAAAAAGTAACCAAGTAGTTCACGAATTAACTTAAAGTACAAATACAAGTTTTAAACAAAAATTCCCAAAATAAGAAGGTCTTTCCCATTAACGCCTCACGTGACCATAACGACCCTCCTTGCCATGCATTCCCAAAGCTTACATTAATTTCCTGAAACATAAGATAAAGTGTCAACTACGAAACGTAGCGAGTGAGTTACAGTTTAGAGTTTGATGGAATTTCCAAAAAAAAATAGTAAGTTACCATAAAAGAAAGTTACCAACAATAGAAGGTTTCCGAAAATAATAGGAATAATTGGTAAAAAGTTTATAAGCGAGCGTGTAAAGTGAATAAATAATATTTTAATAAACTCGCATAGTAAGGATAGCGAAAACCAGGCGCTATAAAAATGTTTAAGCGGATTCAGTCGCTAAAATAGTGTGTAAAGCGGATTCAGTCGCTAAAATAAAGTATATGCGGATTCAGTCGCTAAAGTAAGGTATATGCGTATGGGATATGTGTTATAACTTAACTAAAGGTACCTTGTATTTCAATCACTTGGCATAATATAAGTGGTAAGTATACACTAAACCGATTGTATGGTCGAGATGGCAGCCCAAAAACGTTTAAGTAAGTAATTCAATGAGAGAGGTAGTAATATGTACTTGGGACGCTAACCCTGAGTAAGGAGTGACCCCTCCTAAGTATCGATACCCATATGACTAACGGCTAATGCTAATAGTGTATAAGAGAGAGAGATACTAAAAACGGGCATTCAAGTAAGTATGTTTAAAACATTCAAGAGATCTTACGGCTTATACATCCATCAAGTATTGGTTACCTACAAGCATCCTAGTTTAGTTATCCCGCTAAGGCATTAACACAAATACGCATGATAGTTTGTAAGATTCAAATTAAAATGATTCATAGATTCAAAGTTTAGAACAAGATCCAATAAATAGTTGACTTAAAGAGATAACAATAGTATCATTAGAGAAAGAATGTTTTACGCATAAGCGATTTAAGTAGACGTTTCAGTGTCAAAGTTTTGATAAACCAAAGTTTAAGTATCGCAAGTTGTTTATAAGTTACAAAACATGATCTTATGCTTCCCCCAAATAATGTTAAAAAGTATTAACAGTAAAACATGGTGGGGATGTAACTCACGGTTTGCGAAGGGAATAGAACTCGGAGTCGGTCGGAAATGAGCCGGGAATCGCGGAATGCCTAAGAATTACCAATATGTTACAAAAGTTAACTTCTTATTAAGTGTTGTATGTGTAGAAGATATTGTGTAACTTTTGTTTGTAAATAAGAGGTTAAGCCCACTATTGTTCCGAAAATTTGGTCCGAAGCGATTAACGTTGTGTTTAGTTTGAAAGTTCATTGTTTTTGATTATTACATCTTAAGTGCTTTTGTTTACTGAAGTGGCTTTATAATTTCTAGGGAAATTTGGGCAGCGCTTCCGCGCCCAAATTTCATGTCCAAAAATTACACCGCCACTTCCGTTCACAAATCACCTAAAACACAATAATACATATTATATAGTCCAAAGTAATTCACCAATGTTGTAAATGTTATTTAACTCAGTCCACAGTAACTAGGGTAAAAGTCCAGAATGCAATGTAAACTTGAAACGAGTGAAAACAACGATTTTCGGGTGAACATCAGCTCGGTGCTGCGCACCTGGTCACAGGTGCGGCGCACCTAGCTGCTGTTCGTTTCCCGTTTTGTGTTTTTCTTGCTAAAAACGTTTTGTGACTTAAGGGTTTCGACATGCAACCAGTAGGTAATTTATAAAATAGTGTTTTCACAGATTCTAAACAACTTTTAACCACAAATTCATAGATCCAAGTATTATTTAGATAAAAATCGTTTTTATACCCAAATGACATAAATCTTCACAAATACTCGTTTTTATTGTTTAGATTGAACATGCAACAGGTTATTATCCTTCAAAACTTCATTTCAACAGTTTCTAAAAAGTTTTTATTCACAGATTCATAGATTTAAAGGGTTTCTTGGTTAAAAACGTTTTTGACCATAAAAGTCAAAGATTTGTATAAAAACTCATTTTTAACCGTTAGATCTTACATGCAATTGATTATTTATGTATCAAAAGTAAAAAGAGAGTAATCTACCGGAGCAAAAGCTTGGAGGATGAGTTTTGGTCGGATTTGATCTTCAAAAATCTTTTACAACCGAGGTCCTTTTTGATACAAACGATTACCTTGGCTTCTCTTGAAGTTTAGGATGATTTGTTTATGATTGATGGTCGATTTTTAGGTGTAACTTTCTGGAAATGAAGAACTTGGAAGGAGTTTTTGAGAGAAAATAGAGAGAAAATGATGTAGGTGTTTAGTGTGTGTTTTTGTTTTGTAAATGTAAATTGAGTAAATGAATAAGGGAAAATAGATGGAGTGTTGTAAATCTGCTCTTGGGACAAGGAAGTGCAGTAATTAGGCGTTTGTCATTGGTCAAAATGGGTGGTGGATGTGTAAAAACGAGAAAGGGACCAAAAATGTAATATTTTTGAAAATCTGGAGCCAGGTGCTGCGCACCCCCTGATGAGGTGCTGCGCACCGGGCAGTTTTCCAGCTTTGTTGATTTTCTGTTTTTACGTTATTGCTTCGTTGGACCTTTTTGTTAATTGAAAGTTCTTAAATGTGATTTGTTATGAACTTAGGAAAGTTCAAAAAGTGATTTTATTGGTATTAGGACTTATAATTTGATTCCGGAGATTATTCCGACACTTGATTCGATAAAATACGGATAAAGTAATTACGAAATTGGAACAGTACGAAAACAAAAAGAGTAACAAAAGATTCGAACCGAGGACGTAACTGAAGGATTTCCCGAACTTGGGACGATTGTCACACGAGTGAACGTAGTGAAAGAGTGACTAGAGAATTTAGCCGGTAAAATAACCGAACAAGTTCCTGATTTTTGGACGGTTGTCACATCATCCCCGGGTTGAAAGAAATTTCGTCCCGAAATTTGACTCGTCACATCAGGTGGAAGTTTCCTTGGAAGGAATTGAGCTTGCTGTCGATCTTGACCTCGTCGAGTGGGGCGAACGATGGTTTCATCGGATGGGCTCCTTTCAAGTGTGAGACATGGAACACGTTATGAGCGTTGGAGAAAACAGGCGGGAGTCGGAGTTGATAAGCTACAGAATCAATGAGCTTGATGACGTCAGACGGTCCGGCGTATCTCGGGCTTAGCATTCCGCGCTTTTAGAAGTGGGCTACCCCTCTCCATGGCGACGCTTTGAGAAAGACTCGACCGCCGCCCTGGAACTCGAGGGGTTTCCTTCGGTTATCGGCGTAGCTCTCCTGCCGAGTACGGGACGTCTTCAGTTGCTCCCTGTCGGTTGATCTAAAGATGGTAGGCTGCGCTAAGATCCAGTTGCGCGTTGAGAAGTTTCCGAGACGGGCTCCATAAGTGAGACGTGAACGATCATCTTTGTCAAAGATGGGGGATAGAGGTATACCGTGGCGAGAAGAGAGTTCATGGATTCAACTTGTGTGAGCTTCTCCATTGAGTGGTTTCTCGGTTCGGCGAGAAGTGAGCGGACTTTAGTCGAACGATCCACAATTACCCAAATTGTGTCGTTACCTATTGTCGTCGCGGGTGTCATTTCTTGATCGCTTCTACTTTAGCCGGATCCACATGAATTCCTTATTGGCTAACCACGCGACTGAGAAGATCTACATCTCGGAGCTAGATTTCTTACTTAAGGAAGTTGGCGTACGACTTTCGTGTTTTCAAGGGAGTCCTAAAATGAGCTTCAGGTGTTCTCGGGTATATAATAATATCCTCAATGAGTATGATTTCAATTTATCCAGGTAGGGTCTACCGTTCAGTCTATCGAGTCCATGAACACCATAGGTGTGCTGGTTAGACCGGACGGCATGACTAGGAATTGTAATGACCGTAGTGGTTACGAAGAGCGATCCTTGGAATGTCGGCCTTACTGACACGAACCTGGTGGTAACCCGGGCGGAGGTCGATTTGAGGATTAAGTTGCTCCCTGCAACTGTTTGAAGAGGTTATCGATCCTCGGGGGTGGATACCGGTCCTTGACGGTCAGTGCGCTGATTTCACGATAATCGATGCACACACGAAAGGATTTGTCTTTCTTCCTGGCGATGAGCATAGGGGCTTCTTGCGGTTACGAACTAGGACGAACGAAACTGTGATCGAAGGGTTCCTGAAGTTGTTTGGACAACTTTTGCAATTCCGACGGGCTAGACGGTGGGGTGTCTTAGCGACCGGAGTTGCACCAGGAGCGAGATCAGTCTGGACTTCTACTCGTCGGGGCGGAAGTAACCCTGGCGAATCTTTGGAAGGACGTTAGGGTGATCCTGGACTACGGGGATATCTTGAATACGGATCTCCTTGGGTTTGTGCCCAATGACGGGGCAAGGGATGCGACGCAGTCCTTATCAAAGGTACTTACGCATTTATGATGGACGACACTAGTCGGAGTGGGCGTCCGGGTTTGCCTCTTTGAGCGATAGGGTTTCGGTGTCAGATAGAGAAGTGTAAATGAATTCCTCAAGACGGGCGGTCTCGGCTATGGAATGGAAGGGCCGGTTCATCCTAATGTTGACATCGACATCCTTTGGCTCGATAGGGATTCGGTTGGTAGGGAGAGTTTTGTCAGACAGGCACACGGAGTGCCCTATGATTATATCTCTTGCTTCAACTCCTGTCCATCAGTGTATTGTATGGTGAGGCTATCCTTAAGAACCTTAGATCCTAAGTTAATGGGGAGTCTAGTTCCTAAGTGTACAAAGCTCCTTCAAGTTTCCTAAATGAATCTCTTAACGACCACTCGGGTTGTTTATAGGGGGGGGAGTTTACCTGCGGGGCCTGAGTCCTGCTTCGACTCTTTGGCAGTGATGGTGAGAGCACCGAAGGCTTCTGCTACTTGGGATACGGGACAGTTAATACTGGGGTGTCCGTTGCTCCCGAGCTGAGGGATAATCCACCTCCTTCCCTGATTCGGCACATACCTGCGGCAATGTCGGTAGAAGTGTCCGGTTTGGTTGCACAAGAAACAAGAGGGGCATCCACCAAAGTGGTGTAGGTAACACTTGTTGCACTGGGGGTGCGATCCAGCGTACCTTTGGCGTTTGATGACCGGTCTCTTGTTGCGGCGGTTCTCTATTGGTTGGTGGCTAGCTTTTCGTTTCCTTTCCTTCCTCTTAGGGATGGAGACCGAAGAGGAAAGGGGGCTATTGAATTGGGAGCCTTCTCCCTTCTCGATCTTCATAGTAGCTGGAAGGGTAGGAGAGTCACTGATATTGGGTTCTGAGTGAGGGGCGTAGGGGTTCACATCCCCGAAGATTCTCTCGTTAATTCCGGCGATCACTTGAGCGATCAAGTCAGGTATCGCTGCGTTGAGCTGAGCCGTGACTTTATCGGCGAGGGTGCTGGCATTCAAGCGCGAGGGTGCCATGGTTCTACAACAGACAAGAATTTCGGTTTAGTACGCACGAATTGATCATGACATGAATATGATTCAATGAAAAGAAATTTTTGCAATCATACAAGGTTAATATATATCAGAATAGGTAGTACGCTTGATAAGATTCCAAGGGGTTCACACTGTATAAGATTCATATATGAGAGATGGTTTACGCAACACAAGATTCACAAGGTAATTAATAAGAGATGATAATAAACGAAACGTCATTCATTAATTAAGAGAGTTGGTACAAAGTTTGAAATAGAAAGGTACAATACGATACAATAATGAAAATAAAGGAAATGGCACGAAGTCGTATACATTGAAAATTACAACTCGGCCTATCATACGATACAATAAAGGAAAGACTAATGGTGCCTCTCCATGAACATCTTGGCCATCATGACCGCCATCAATGTGCCCATCACGAGGCACACACCGATGAGGTGCTGCACTGTCCGTGCCGTGGTCCTAGTCGATGCGATGACTCGCATCGACTGCTCCGACAACTGGCGAGCAGCGTCGGTGACCTCGCCAATCAGGTGGCCCTGCTGTCGGGCCTCCTGGGCGAGTTCTCTAACCTCGCGGTGAAGGTGGAGGAAAGCGGCCGGTGGTGGAGGTTGCGGCATCTGCTGCCTTGCTGCTTCGGCTTCTCGGGCGCGTTGCATCTCTTCTCGTTGGAGCTGGCGCTCCCACGAGTAGTGGTCCATTACCGAGGTGCGTGGGACCTCGGGAATCGGGTGATGGTAGGGGTTGAGAGGTGTTGGGGGCCTGTAGGGGACGCCCTGCTGAGCTGCCATCCTGTCTGGCAGTCGGCCTGGAAGAATTACCTGTTTGCGTGCCGTTGTAACGACGCGTGGTCCACGTCGCTGCGGTGGCGCGGCGTCGGGTACCGGTAGGGGTGGTGGTTGCACCGCCCTCGGGCTGGACCCGATGCTGCTGGACACAGCCATGGAGGTATCCTCCGTGGGGTCCGTGGTTTGGTGGCGGAGACTTTCCGAGGCGGTATGGCCCTCGGAAGGCTCATGAGACGATGCGGTTCTTTGCTGAGATTGTGATCGAGAACGCGAGGGAGATCGTGAGCGCGAAGACTGAGACATAACGGATCTGCGACGTAAAGAGTTTCGTAAGTATAAGAAGAAGATAATGTTAAAGGAAATATGTAAGGAATGCAGGTAAGGGTCGATCACGTGAGTTTGGGGTTAATAAGACCGGGAATTTTGTTTTGACTCAAAACCGTTTATCTTTAGGAAATTACGTTTCGTCCTTGCATCAGTCATTTTGAACTAGGCAGGGGTGGCCAGGCCATGCGTAGTTGAAAATAATCATGCAATCGCAAAATTAATTTACTAAAGTTTTGAACCCATAATGATTTTCCGAAAAGTCTTGGTTATAGTTTGGTTTCAAAAACTTTTTAGAAATTTCCAAAACCGTTTTCACTACAACCAGTGCTCTGATACCAAGTCTGTCACACCCCGCTAAAGCGGAAACACGGGGCGTGAGAGCTGGAATATCATTACACGGTCATAAGCAATATAAACGATTCAAGTCATTTCAATAGAAAATTTAAAAGGTTAAAGATACAACATTTCCAAAAAGTAACCAAGTAGTTCACGAATTAACTTAAAGTACAAATACAAGTTTTAAACAAAAATTCCCAAAATAAGAAGGTCTTTCCCATTAACGCCTCACGTGACCATAACGACCCTCCTTGCCATGCATTCCCAAAGCTTACATTAATTTCCTGAAACATAAGATAAAGTGTCAACTACGAAACGTAGCGAGTGAGTTACAGTTTAGAGTTTGATGGAATTTCCAAAAAAAATAGTAAGTTACCATAAAAGAAAGTTACCAACAATAGAAGGTTTCCGAAAATAATAGGAATAATTGGTAAAAAGTTTATAAGCGAGCGTGTAAAGTGAATAAATAATATTTTAATAAACTCGCATAGTAAGGATAGCGAAAACCAGGCGCTATAAAAATGTTTAAGCGGATTCAGTCGCTAAAATAGTGTGTAAAGCGGATTCAGTCGCTAAAATAAGTAAGTGCGGATTCAATCGCTAAAGTAAGTGGTATATCGCTAAGGTATGGGATATGTGTTATAACTTAACTAAAGGTACCTTGTATTTCAATCACTTGGCATAATATAAGTGGTAAGTATACACTAAACCGATTGTATGGTCGAGATGGCAGCCCAAAAACGTTTAAGTAAGTAATTCAATGAGAGAGGTAGTAATATGTACTTGGGACGCTAACCCTGAGTAAGGAGTGACCCCTCCTAAGTATCGATACCCATATGACTAACGGCTAATGCTAATAGTGTATAAGAGAGAGAGATCTAAAAACGGGCATTCAGTTAAGGTAATAAAAACATTCAAGAGATCTTACGGCTTATACATCCATCAAGTATTGGTTACCTACAAGCATCCTAGTTTAGTTATCCCGCTAAGGCATTAACACAAATACGCATGATAGTTTGTAAGATTCAAATTAAAATGATTCATAGATTCAAAGTTTAGAACAAGATTCAATAAATAGTTGATGTAAAGAGATAACAATAGTATCATTAGAGAAAGAATGTTTTACGCATAAGCGATTTAAGTAGACGTTTCAGTGTCAAAGTTTTGATAAACCAAAGTTTAAGTATCGCAAGTTGTTTATAAGTTACAAAACATGATCTTATGCTTCCCCCAAATAATGTTAAAAAGTATTAAAAGTAAAACATGGTGGGGATGTAACTCACGGTTTGCGAAGGGAATAGAACTCGGAGTCGGTCGGAAATGAGCCGGGAATCGCGGAATGCCTAAGAATTACCAATATGTTACAAAAGTTAACTTCTTATTAAGTGTTGTATGTGTAGAAGATATTGTGTAACTTTTGTTTGTAAATAAAAGGTTAAGTCCACTATTGTTCCGAAAATTTGGTCCGAAGCGATTAACGTGGTGTTTAGTTTGAAAGTTCATTGTTTTTGATTATTACATCTTAAGTGCTTTTGTTTACTGAAGTGGCTTTATAATTTCTAGGGAAATTTGGGCAGCGCTTCCGCGCCCAAATTTCATGTCCAAAAATTACACCGCCACTTCCGTTCACAAATCACCTAAAACACAATAATACATATTACATAGTCCAAAATAGTCCAAAGTAATTCACCAATGTTGTAAATGTTATTTAACTCAGTCCACAGTAACTAGGGTAAAAGTCCAGAATGCAATGTAAACTTGAAACGAGTGAAAACAACGATTTTCGGGTGAACAGCAGCTCGGTGCTGCGCACCTGGTCACAGGTGCGGCGCACCTAGCTGCTGTTCGTTTCCCGTTTTGCGTTTTTCTTGCTAAAAACGTTTTGTGACTTAAGGGTTTCGACATGCAACCAGTAGGTAATTTATAAAATAGTGTTTTCACAGATTCTAAACAACTTTTAACCACAAATTCATAGATCCAAGTATTATTTAGATAAAAATCGTTTTTATACCCAAATGACATAAATCTTCACAAATACTCGTTTTTATTGTTTAGATTGAACATGCAACAGGTTATTATCCTTCAAAACTTCATTTCAACAGTTTCTAAAAAGTTTTTATTCACAGATTCATAGATTTAAAGGGTTTCTTGGTTAAAAACGTTTTTGACCATAAAAGTCAAAGATTTGTATAAAAACTCATTTTTAACCGTTGGATCTTACATGCAATTGATTATTTATGTATAAAAAGTAAAAAGAGAGTAATCTACCGGAGCAAAAGCTTGGAGGATGAGTTTTGGTCGGATTTGATCTTCAAAAATCTTTTACAACCGAGGTCCTTTTTGATACAAACGATTACCTTGGCTTCTCTTGAAGTTTAGGATGATTTGTTTATGATTGATGGTCGATTTTTAGGTGTAACTTTCTGGAAATGAAGAACTTGGAAGGAGTTTTTGAGAGAAAATAGAGAGAAAATGATGTAGGTGTTTAGTGTGTGTTTTTGTTTTGTAAATGTAAATTGAGTAAATGAAAAAGGGAAAATAGATGGAGTGTTGTAAATCTGCTCTTGGGACAAGGAAGTGCAGTAATTAGGCGTTTGTCATTGGTCAAAATGGGTGGTGGATGTGTAAAAACGAGAAAGGGACCAAAAATGTAATATTTTTGAAAATCTGGAGCCAGGTGCTGCGCACCCCCTGATGAGGTGCTGCGCACCGGGCAGTTTTCCAGCTTTGTTGATTTTCTGTTTTTACGTTATTGCTTCGTTGGACCTTTTTGTTAATTGAAAGTTCTTAAATGTGATTTGTTATGAACTTAGGAAAGTTCAAAAAGTGATTTTATTGGTATTAGGACTTATAATTTGATTCCGGAGATTATTCCGACACCTGATTCGATAAAATACGGATAAAGTAATTACGAAATTGGAACAGTACGAAAACAAAAAGAGTAACAAAAGATTCGAACCGAGGACGTAACTGAAGGATTTCCCGAACTTGGGACGATTGTCACACGAGTGAACGTAGTGAAAGAGTGACTAGAGAATTTAGCCGGTAAAATAACCGAACAAGTTCCTGATTTTTGGACGGTTGTCACAAAGATCTTTAACCTTTTGTTTAATTTCAGATTTTTCTTCCAAAGTGGTGGTCAAATCAATAAAGATATACTCAAACATTTGAAGTTTTTGTTCATTTGTATAAGTATTAAAGTTATGTACCTTGTATAACTTGGACTTGTTCCAGTGTAAGTTGTAGCTCAGTCTCTCAGCTTCCTTCAGATCCTTCTCAAACTAAGATGCAGATTCTTCAGCTTTTGTGACTACCTCTGCCACTGCCATCAGACATTTATCCACCACTTCATCATCTTCATCAGAAGACAACTCCTCATCCAACCATTCTTCTACAAAGAAGGCTTTCTGCTCAGTTTGAGGCTTCTGAGTCTTGGAATTGTTACCATTTTTGTATTTAAGATACTTCTTTCTGTATGTTTGAGCTCTCTCAGCAATCTCATCCATGTGATCAGTCTAAGAATTCTTCATCTTACAATCAGCAGCCATGTATCCATAATCACCACATTTAAAGCATTTGACCTTTTTCAAATCAAACGGTTTCTTTCCTTTATACCCTGTCTTATGTTCCAACTTCATGGTCAGTAGAGCCAACTAATTCTTTAACTTCTTGACTTCAGATTCATCATCAGAGTGTGAGTCTGAGTTTGACTCAAACTCATTTGAGTCAGCCTTGGAATAAATTTCTTTATTCCATTTGCTTGTTGCAACTAATGCAGCTTCAGGATCTCTTGCAATTCTTCTGTTGTTTATCTTCTTCCTCTCTTGGGATTCTTCAAAGTTTAGTAGCAATCCAAAAAGACCAGGCAACTTGTAAGTGGACAGTTTCTCACTTACCACAAGAGATGTGATAACCGATTCAAATCTGTTGGGCAAGATGTCAACAAATTTCTTGCACACTTCATCATCCTCCTTTACTACACCTAGAGCAGAAAGATCATTCAACAAGATTTGAAACCTTGTATGCAAATCAGCTAAAGTTTCATTTTCCTTCACATAGAAATTTTCATAATTTCTAATCAGACTAGTACACCTTCATATGACACAATGAGGGTATCCCAGATCTCTTTGGCAGATCTGCATCCAGCAATTTTGGAGAATATTTGCTCAGACACAGCATTACCTAGTATGCTTCTAGCTCTTGGATCCAGATTAAAAAGTTGTCTATCTAGATCAGTCCATTGAGATTTTGGAGTTTGGACCTATCTTTCACGTTGAACAACTTTGTCTCCTTCCTTAACCTCTTCAATCTGCTTTCTGGAATAATTGGGCCTTCAGTAATATTTTTCATCATTTCCTCATGAATCCCAGATAAATGCCATTCAGCCTTAAGTTTCCAATGGGCAAAGTTATGTCCATTGAAAATAGGAATACCTTTTCCTGCCATAGCAGGTGTATTAGATGATGATGATGACATTATGTATTTGAGTTTTATCTATTGATCGTTTTAAGATTTGTAAATTTATTAAAATTTAAATCTTATTTGCTCTGATACCAGTTGTTAGGTCTCAATATGATCCCAAATACTAGCTAATCAATAACAAATTAGTATTCAAACGTTAATTAACACAAATCGATTAACACACAGTTTCTTGTTTGATTATTGCGGAATTATAATAACAAGATCGATAAGAATAACACTTAGTTAATTATCTTCAAGAAGTTCACCAATTACAATGTTCAAGCTCTCTATTTATACACAATAGTAGTGAGCTTGATAAGTACGAATCTTAGCAAATCTTCTAAAATAATAGAAGATTTTGTCTAACAAACTACCTAAACTATCGGTTCACATTTCATTATGGAGCTGAATAGTCAGCTCCAAAATGCCTTAGAATATTTTGGTCACTCAGACCCAAAATGTCACTCAGACTCAAACTAAGACTTTAACAAACAGATTTATAATCTTGGGTTAAATTGTTGATTTTCCCAACAGTTTGTTACACATTTCATGATTTCTAAAAGTAGAAAGTTTCCATAAATAGAAATATCTATTTATGGTAAGTTTCTAAAAATAGAAATCTTTCCATATATAGTAAGTAATGGAGATAAAATCCGTTTATCGAAATCCGTTTTTCTCAAAAGTAGTTTTTGGTTGAGTTTTACTTTCCCCCAATTTGTAAAAACGTATACAATAGTAAAAGAGGGGTAATGAACTCACCTTATCGAGCAAAATACGCAACACTACACAAGTAATGTGAATGTGTGTGTGTATACAAGTAAGTAGGTCACAAGCAATGTCCCGACTAGATCTAGAGCTCCCCTAGATAAAGGTAGTAATAAATCATAGGAATAAGATTAATGTGTTTCATACTCGATTAATTATCGTGTTTTAGTTTTAGATATAATGACAACATTTTCAGCGAGTACCTATGTTCATTCAAACTGATATATGTAGAGCTTTAGGAAGAGTTGAAAGATGAATTTTATATATCTGAAAACTAGACTCAGAGGGATACGTTTTAGACAATGGTTTTGATCCAATTGAGTTAATTATGAAAGAGTTATGATAGAAATAAAACGGATCTAATAATATGTCCGAAAACGTTTGTTTTTATAAGTCGAGTTATAAATCGTTTCAAAGTCGTAAATTGTAAATTTAAACAATTTAACCATTTCTAAGACCCTATAAAAATCAATAATAATCCATTCAAAATATATTTAAGATTTTCTAAGTGGTTACACAATTTCAATTAACAAAACCTAGCAATTTATTCCAAAAACTCAGATTCGACCCTCGGCTAGTATTTTACACTTTTAGGAAGTTCTACGAAGAATTAGACAACGAGTCTTACGTTTTTAAAAACTAGAATCCAAGGGCTACAATATTCGTTTAGATCACAGTTACTAATTTAATTCCCATTCATAGGTATAAGCTGAGATAGATAGACCAATATATGATTTCGAAATCTGCCAAAAGGTTTTATATATGTTCATTATGTTAGAGTTTTCTACCGTTGAAGATTACAAGCTTGTAGACACGACTTAAGTGACCGTCATTTAGCTTAGCACGAGTCATAAACAGGTTCAAACCAATTAAAACGAGTCATAAAATGATTGTACGATAACGAATAAGAAAGAATATGAAACTAGGGTTTTATACCACAAAGTTGCAAACGGTTTGGTTCCAAGATTTGTCAAATGTCGTTACAAGAAAACCAAGCTACGATGATGATACTAGGAGGTTCCCAAATAAAATCATGGGTCACCAAAACCAAATCAAAGCACAAGATCAGATTGTATTCATGAACACATATCAAATGATGAATCGGCTAGGTTATTCACATACCGCGATGAATTTGTGATGATTCAAGGAGACAAGGACTTGATCAAGGATCGGTTAACAATTTGAAATTGACCATTCACGAGCCATGATCAGATTAGCCACCACAAAACAATGCACCGATTAGGATATACACCAAATTAGAATACCAATACACCGAAATGCAAGAATAGGCTAAGGAGAAGACATGAATGCCATGAACAACATACCTAGATGAATTACGTCTTTGATGTGATGAATTCGAATAGAGGATTAGGATGATGATGAAACCAAGACTCCAAATTAAACGTTTTGTGGTTGTAGAAGAAGAATCAACAACGAAATCAAGAGTAATTAGGGTTTTTGGCTATATAAGGTTTTACAAGAATAGAAATGCACTAATACCTTGGAGGAATGATAAGGCTTCAAGGATGGATCGATTGTTGTACAATGGGGGAATGCTCGATGGCTGCAGGTTGAAATGTTTCGGCTATAGTGTAGAGAAAAAGTGAGTGACGGGTTTGGAGAATGAAATGAGAAATGAAGATTAGGGTTAGGGTTAAACCAAAATGAGTGTGTATGATTATATTAGACTCTAGTTAGGTTTTAGGCAAGGTTCATGTAGGTGTAGTCTATGGTTCGATTACTGCACCATGGTGTTAGCCCAAGATGTCTTAGACGCTAGAACACATACAAACATTTCAGACAGAAAGTGAACCAGGCGCGCGTTGCGACGTAGTCCGCCCAGCAACATGTTAAATATGAACGTCACGGACGATAAGCATCGCAAAAGTTATTAATATACGTAGTTTCGAACCGTTGTTACGATATAATATAGATATAATCTGAAACCGGAAGTTCTCAAACGTTGACGATGTTTATCGGATACAAAATAATAAGTTCACGAAACACGGAAATTTCTCGCTAAATTATCTAGGAGCTCGTCTAGTGGGAACTAATCACTTGTGCACCTAAACTAACATGATATGAATCATATAAGGATATACACACATGTCAAGGTTATAATCACATATAAGTAAAATAAAAGAAACTTTTAAAATAATTTTTTTTTGTAAAATAAGGTAAAAGCTACGTAGACTAAATCGAAAAGAAAAAAGTGACTATTGTCACATCAAGATTGAAAGGGGAGAGGATTGGGGAAGACCAACAAAAAGGCTTGGCTGATACCAAATGAACAATCCTTTTTATTATATTCTTAAATATAAGAAGAGTATAATTTATGGACATACAATTTACAACAACGTAAAGGGTCGATAAACAAATTACACATGGGAACTAAAAAACAAAGTAAAATTATAAAGTTGATGTTGTAATAAATAGTTCACCACATTTTGGAAAGGAATACGCTTCTTTTTTAAGTCCCCTTCACCGTCATCTTGCCCTCCTAGTTTACTCCCTTCCATCTTAGTTAATTCAAAGAGAACCTATGAAACTCAGAAGAGTCTAGGGTAAGTACGGATTAGTGAGACTTAGTAATGCAAAATCATCCCTCTTAATTACACTGTAATCTTGTATTCTTTTGTTTTAGAAAAGAAAGAACCAAAGAGTAAGATTGTATAATCTAAAAGCAGATACACAACCTAGTAATCAACTTGCAGATTTTAATTCGGGATTCTGATCTTAGATTGTGATATTAAGAACAAGACCTAGTAATTAACTTTTAGGATTTATTATCATTTAATAATCATAATCATCCAACACATTTAAATACTATACTGTCCCCTACATGGCTACACCAACTTAAAAGGGCATTTATTTGTCAAATTGAAATCTTGACATTCTGGTTGTTAGCGAGTAATCACTTGACGATTTTTATTATGAATCGTTGGATCTTCTAACTTTTAATATTGACCGTCATAATTGCCTAATTATAATAGCCATTAGACCATGGCGGTTTTGTTTTTAAACCATCGATTAAAAAACCGTTTTAAAACTTCTTTTTGGTTATAATTTATGTGTAATTAATTTCTTTTATATATATATATATATATATATATATATATATATATATATATATATATATATATATATATATATATATATATATATATATATAAATAGGGATTAGTTCATTCGAGAACTCAGATTTTTGTGAGAACTACGAGAACTCATTCTCAGCCACTCATTTAATTTTGAATATTAAACTTTTTTATGAAATTAAGAAGGGTAAAATAGTAATTTTCTTATTTGTAATTTAGATCTTTTTTTCTTTTCTCTCTCATCTTAAGTTTTTTTTTTTTTTTCACTACAACTTTTTTGTGGCCTGGGAAAAAAAAATAATCCGTCGATAGGATTAGTATTTTAAATCTTGTGCATTTATGAACAAAGTTTTTTCTTTATTAAAAACCTTAGCCAAAATAATCCGTCGATTGGCTTCGTATTTTAAACCTTTGGCCAATGATTTTATTCATTTGAAAGTGCAATTTGTTTTTCTTTCGTAAGTACATGTACTAAGTTTTGAGTTGTTCATTTATGAACCGCCTATTTACATGTAAGTATTTATTCGGAACCAAATAGTATAAGTGGATAAATATTCAAAACAACCAATGACTATGAGTTTATAAAATAAATATTTATAAAAGTTACAGACATATAAACAACTTAAAAACCCAAACATATTTTTCAATTCTCATAAAATATCGGTTGTTCATATATACACACGGTGATGTTCACATAAGAACACACCTAAAAACCCTTCAGGTATATAGAGGTCTTCGTATGTTCAGAGGTGAACATAAACACGGTCTTCGTGTGCTCAAGTGAACACGGCGTAAACAAACTGAATCCAAATTAAAACCTCATACCATTAGCTAGTTAATGATACAACATCGTAATTGACATTAAGGCTTTAATATCAAAACCACTTTTTAAGATTCAAATCTCCATCTTCATCGTCTCAAAATTAATATTTTTTGAAGATCTTCACTTGGAACACCTAAAAAAAACCCAAAATTAAATCATAAAACAATGTATGGAACTAAAAGAAGAGCCTGAAGTAAGAGATACACGGCTGATAAAACCTTGTCGTAGTTCCTCCGACCAATAATTTAATGGATCTAACATAACAAATAGCTTCTTCTCAAATCAAAAACGAACTGTCACTGAAGGAAGAAGAAAGAAGAACCTGGAATATGTTAAAAGGAGCTCCCCGATACACCTAAAAGCCTGATGGATCTGTCATAAGATATAGCCTAGCAATCGACACATATTTATGAAATACCGATTTATGCCTTAGGCTAGAGATCCAAAATCATAAGTATAAAAGATGAACAGATGGAAACAAACCAAATGTCCAATCCAAATACAGACTTTCTTAGGCCTATATCAGCAGGAGAGAGAAATTTAAAAGTAGTTTATTATAATGGTAACAAGATATCAATAATGTTAAAACGCTAACGAGAATAAGAATTTTAGAAAAACCAGTATCGATTCTGAATACCCCTCAACACCGCAACCAACAAACCTAATCACAAGTTAGAGCCACCTAACAACCTGAATACCTAGTAATGAGTCATAACAAACAAGTTCGCAATCGAAACAAAACTATAATCCACCGAAGATGCAATAAGAAAAACCTGAAATCCGTAGTTATTATCTGCCATAAACCTACCGATTCAAGCTGTCATAGCATAAATCAACATAAAACGTAAACGGTTCAGATCTCTGGCTTAACAAACAAATTCAAATCGGACTTATAGATGTATCCAAAATAAAAATATATCTTCCAGATCTGAAATTATCACAAAAAAAACTGGAATCTGTTACCAGTGGCTCATCTAACAATCTGATCATTAAAATCCGTGAACCTAACAAACAATTTCGCAATCAAAATATATAACTATTATTTATCCGGAGGCAGAAGATTCAATAAGAAAAACCTGAGATCCGATGTTATTTTGATTCGATCTGTCATATCAAATAAGCTTGGATTCAATTTCAATTTTCAATATTGAATTTAATAACCCAAATCAGATTAATATGATAAAAGTAAACGATACATATCGGAGTTACAGATTGATGAGATAAGAAACAAATTACCTATCCAGATCACCGGAAGCATAAGCACAAATGATGATCTGTGACAACCGTCAAAAATCTAGGTACTTGTTTAGCTACTATGTCGGTTCGAAATCATTAGTCACTCTTTTATCGAATTCGCTTTGTTCTAGTTCGAAATTGTTGAGTCGGTACCTTGTCGGAACTAGTGTCGGAATAGCTTCCGGAATCAATTTTATAAGTCCTAATACCAAGAAAACACATATTGAACTTTCCTAAGTTCATAACTAATCATAATTAAGAACTTTCAATTACCAAAAAGGTCCAACGAAGCAATAACGTAAAAACGAAAAATCTGAAAATGCTGAAAAATCACCCAGTGCGCCGCACCTACTGGTTTGGTGCGCAGCACCTCCCGCCAGAATTCAAAATATTTACATGTTTAGTCCTTGCCTCGTTTTTACACAAAATCGTTTCCCGAGAATTCAAAATATTTACCCAGTGCGCCGCACCTACTCGTTTCCCGAGAACATTGATGGCGGCCAGTCGTGGAAAAGGGATACCGCCTTGCACATAACCAAGTGCCTCACTCACCCCAAGGTCAAGGCGAAATATCAAAACCCCTCTCCTCATCACCGCCGACAAGGATAGTCGATCTGCGCCCGTCCTCTTTGGAATGCCCTCCAGAGAATCGCTAGGGACGCGACTAGACCTCCTCACCACGTACCACCCTCTGACCGATGGTCAGGACGAAAGGACGATCCAAACGCTTGATGAAATGCTGAGAGCGCGTGTAGTTACCTTCATAGGGAGCCGAGATACTCACCACTCCTGAGTTCACCTATGACAACGACTTCCGTGCCAGCACCAAGAGCGAACCCTTCGATACCTATTTGGACGCAAGTGTCGGTCACCGCTCTGTTGGCTAGAAGCTAACGATTGACGACTTGCAAGGTCCGACGCCTCCCTTCATCCGTGAAAGACTGAAAGTATCCCGTACCCGTCAGAAAAGCTACGTAACCAACCAGAAGAAAACCCCCGAGTCCCAAGATGGCAATAGAGTACCTCCCAAGGTATCGCCATGGGAAGGGATAGCCTGCTTCTGGAGACGCGGCTGACTGAGCCCTAGGTACGCCAGTCCAAACTAAGTCTTAGGACGTGTTAGTCTGATCGCTCATCGCCTTCAGATCCACCTGATTCCTTCAAACGTTAATACATACATGTTTCCATGTCTCACCTTCGAGAGGCACCTATCTGATGAGACCATCGTCAACCCCCTCGACAAGGTCAAAATCAATGCCGAACTCAAACTCTTTGATGATCCGCCTAAGGTCAAACAACCCAGGCAAGTCTTTCATCTATCATCAAGTCTCAGTGGAGATTCTCGACGTGGTCCCGATCTCACATGGAGACGTGAGGACCAAATCCGTCAGAAATATCCCCATCGGTTCTAGAACATTCCTCCATGATGATACGAACTAAATTTCGGGACGAAATTTCTTTCAACCCGGGGAGAATGTGACAACCGTCAAATTCTAGGTGCAATTTATGCTCTATGTCTCTCTTATTGTCTACCGTTACCTTTAACTGATAAATAGCCGGATACGCGAAAGTGTCGGAATCACACCCGGAATCAATTTATATAAGTCCTAATACCAAGAAAACACCTATTGAACTTTCCTAAGTTCATAACTTATCATACTTAAAAACTTTCAATTAACAAAAGGTCCAACGAAGCAATAACGCAAAAACGAAAAGTCAGAAAAATGCTGAATTTTAGCCCGGTGCGCAGCACCTGTTTCAAAAATTCAAAAACTTTGCATTTTTAGTCCTTATCTCGATTTACACAACTTCCCATCAACTCCCAACCCGAGTTCTGACTTATTGGCAGTATTTTCCCACTACCCCAAGTCCTATTATTACTTTTAATCATTTTTCCTTTCATTTTTCATTTTATAAAACATAAAACACACACACACACTAAGTTTTCTCTCCATTTACTCTCAAACTCACCTCAAGAACATCACATTTTCAGTGATTTCCAGCCATAAAAACCCACCAAAATCATCATCTAAAGACATTTTAACATCAAGAGAAAGAAAAGGAAGCAAAGTAATTTCGGTTTCAAGCTTTTTCCACCACTTTTGGAGCTCTAAATCCTTCCAAAACATCATCCAAGCATTTTCATCCGGTAGAAATCTTCCTTTTTACTTATATTATCAATCTAACTCATTGCATGTATGATCAAAACCATAAAAACAAGTTTTGATGAAGTTTTATAACCATTTTTATACAAAAACGGGATTTTAATAAATGGTGCTTTGATCTTTGTTTTTATGGATAAAAGTTATATATAAACTGAGAAAATGATGATTAATAAGGTTTATAACAATTGCATGTCCAAATCTACCATCAAGATAACCGATTTAACCACCAAAAACAATTTTTGGAGAGTCCAGCAAGCAGGTGCTGCGCACCTGGTAAACAGGTGCTAAGCACCGAGCAGGTGCTAAGCACCTGGTAAACAGGTGCTAAGCACCGAGCTGCTGGCAGCCCCAAAAATCGTTGCTAACTTGATAAAAACCGCCACTTTGGACTTGTTATCTCGAACCTGAATAAAAGCTACTGTAATAAACAAATATTTGTGTTTGGAATGACTTAATTGACTAAGATAAACATGTTTGAAAACGTTATGTTTGTATAGGTGTTTTGTAAGCGGGAAAGTGGTTAATATTTTTGGACATAGAATTTGGGCGCGGAAGCGCTGCCCAAATTTCGTTAGGAAATATAAAACACTTTGGCAAGCAAAACATATTCAACATAACAACAATAACATCAACTTTGGACTTTTTGACTAAAACAAAACGTTAACCGTTTCGGACAATATTGGACAAAATGGACTTTGACACTTAAAGTTTGACTAAAAATTTACTTATATTACATAATATAACACAAATTTCATTCATTATATATTAGGTTTAATAACTTAATATAATGATAACACTTGAATAAATCTTGGTATCCTTAGGCGTTCGGTGATTCCCGGCTCTTATTTCCGACCATTCTTCCAAGTTCTTATCTTCGCAACCCGTGAGTTACACCCCTCCCTACTCTTACATTTTAAGTACTCTTTTTGGGGGAAACGTGAGATCAAACCTTTTATAAACTTGTATGACTATTTTGACTTTTAAACTTGTTGAACTACTTTGACTTTTGACTTATGAAACTTTGATTTATAAAACTTTGACTTTGACTTTATCAAAACTTTGACATTGAAACGTCTACTTAGTTTCTTATGCGTAAAACATTTCTTTCTCTATTTATAATTGTTGTTTCGTCTCTTTAATTCAACTATTTATTGATACTTGTATGCGTAACCGACCCTTGATGGAACTATAACACGTTTCTAAGTGATGTTGATATAATAAAATTTCATTGTGCCCAATTATGCTTTAGTTTCTCTCTTACACACTATTAACTACTTAAGCCGTATAGTAATTATGGGTATCGATACTTAGGAAAGAACCGTTCCTTGCTTAGATGGCAGCCTAAGTACATATTACTGAATTTCTCTCTTTTAACTTCCCGTTTGAGAGGCGGGGAGTTGGGGCCGCTCGGTTGATAATCGGATTAGTGTGAACACTTAAGTTATAGATGCCAAGAGGTTGATACAAGAAATCTATTTAGTTACTTACGCATAATTTATAAATTTTTAGCGATTGTTACCCGCTTCTTCTACTTGACTAAATTAAATTCTATTTAGTCTTTATAAACTTATAAACTTTTAGCGATTGTTATCCGCTTCTACTATTCGACTAAATTTGATTCTATTTAGTCTTTACAAACTTAGGGCACCTATTTGCCCGTTACTTAGATTTTTTTTTTAGTATATAAATTCTTTAAGCGACTTTTCTCCGCTAATCTCCCTTTTTGGAAATTTCTACTTTTATATACTTTACTTACACTTCGATCGTACTTAAACTTATTTGAAACTAAGTTATTCTTGAATTTTAAGCACTTAAAGTTAATTAATTTATTCTTGAATTTTAAGTACTTGATCTTATCTTGAAACTCTTTGATCCCGAACGACTCTCAAACTTTTGTAAAACCTTGAATTCGTTTCGGACTTTTATAAACTTTTAAATGGAACTTTTCTTCAATTCATAAACTGTACCTCACTCACTACGTTTTCGTAGTTGACACTTTATCTCATGTTTCAGGAACTAAGCATAAGTTATGAAGTGCATTGCTCAGGCGGGTCAAGCTAGTTATGTGAAGAGTAATACGGGAAAAGACCTTGGATACTTGGGAATTTTATTAAAAATACTTTATTATGTATTTGTCTTTCTATACTTACGGATCTTGGTTGTATTTTTCGAACATGATTACCTTTTAATCTCAATATATATGACTTGAACCGTTGACTCGTGAAATGATTCTTTGCTCTTCACATCCCGTGTTTCCGCTTTAGCGGGGTGTGACAGACTTGGTATCAGAGCACGGGTTATAGTGAAAACGGTTTTAAAAAATTTTCAAAAAAGTTTTCGAAACCAAAACTATAACCAAGGCTTTCCAGAAAAATCATTTCGGGTTCAAACTTTAGTATATTATTTTCCGCAATTGCATGATTATCTTTTTCAACTATGCGTGACTTGATCAACCACCCGTAGTTCAAAATGAATTATGCAAGAACGGAAAAGGGATTGCTATCGTTAACGGTTTTGGGTCGAAAAATTTCCGGTCTTATCAATTCCCGATTCTCACATAACTGACCCGTGCATGCAATTTACTTATGTGTTTCCTATTTCTAGTTTCCCCCCGTACTTGTGTAACTCGATGTTCGCAGATTCGTCACGTCTCAGTACTCCCGTTCGCGATCACGTTTTCGATCTCAGTTACGACTTCCACCCGAGCCGTTCCCCATACCTTCAAAGGGCCACCGGCCTCCGAGAGTCAACGTCAACCAGACGACCGGACCCGACGGAGGATACGTCGAAGGCGAGCAGCAGCAGTAGGGGATCCAGTCGAGGACTGCACTACCACCCCCCTCCACCAGCGCCCGCTACAGCATCGCCACCACGTCCTAAGGGCCTCACCCTAGGTTGACCGCGCTATACAGTTCATCCACCCTAGTCGTCTGTCTGATCGGATTACCGGATAACAGTCCTATCCGTCTCAACCCACTCCTCTCCATATACCGACCATGGATTGGTACCATCGGGAACGCCAGTTCCTAGAGGAAAAGCGACGTGCCCAGGAGACCAGACTCTCCCGATCTATGATTTCACCTTTCCTTCAGCCTCCCTCGCCGGCCGCATTCTTCCACTCCCACCGAGAGGTTCGGGGACTTGCAAGGAGACCCAGTAACAAGGGCTCCTCAACAGCGAAGTCACCGATGTTGCGCATCAGTGTCCGAGCAGTCGTTGTTGATCATCGCCTCGACCCGAGCCACGACACGAACTGTGCAGCGTCTCGTTGGGACATGTTTAATCATGGGGACTCTATTGGCGGTCATTGCCGCTAAGATGTTTCCGGGAAGGCATCATCAATCGGATTTCCTTGGTATTTGTACCAAAGGCTTGAGTTGTAACTTTCCCCTGAACACAACCCAAGGTCGTTCTTATCATTGTTTCCTTGTATCATACTCGTACTCTCTCTTTCTTATTCCGAACTATGTTATTGACTCCTTAGTATTATTATTAATGTGAATTTTCTACCCTTATCGTCTATACTCGCCATTCTCGTGCGAACCCTGACATCGTCGTTGAACCATTCTGTCGTATCGCTTAAATCATCATCGTGCATGTACTAATTATCCGTTCATATTACTCCTGTGTATTGGTTACTATTAACCCCTGAGTTAAATTCTTATCACAAATTCCTATTCGTACGCCCTAAACTAATTCCTTCTTCCATTGTGGAACCATGCCGCCCGTTGACCTTATGGCTGAGCAGATAACTGCGCAGTTCAAAGCGGCACTTCCCAAGCACGGTCGCCCAGACCCATCGATGGATCAACAATGGAATTTTCGGGGACGACAACCCCAACGTCGACTACCCGAAGTACAACCCTGACCATAACCTCCCCTTCTTCCCAGCCACCATCGAGCAAGAAGAAGGTGAACCCCTTAGAAACAGTAAAACCCTTCTCCCTCCTGTATCAACCCAACAAGATGAGGACGAAAACCTTGGAACCAACCACCTCCCTTTTTCCTCCAAACCGCATCCAGCGAAGGGGGAAATGAGAAAAGGAATATTCATCATTAGCCCACAAAGAGAAACGATAACAAGCAACCAACACATCCGTGGGACTTGCCCCATAGCGAATACCACAAAAGCTTTCTATACTCTCGAAATCACAGCCAAGGAAGCACGTCCGGACCCCAGTACCGTTACGTGTACGTTTCCCTATCAACTTCCATCCTTCTTCCATGGAGCTGAAAGAAGCTCTGTCTCTCCGTAGAATTAGACCCCCTCATTTACCTAGGATCTAAAGTTCTTAAGGGTAGCTCACCATCGAATATGCCAACGGTCAAGAGCTCGAAGCCATGAATACAATCTTAGGATGTTCACCATGCTTACCCGACAAAATTTTCCCCATCAAGCTAATCCCTATCGAACTGGAAAGCTTTGATACTATCATCCAATTGCACCAGCTATTTTATTTTCGAACCGAGACCGTCTGTTTCGGCAAACTCACCTGTATTCCCCTTCTTCAGGGAGTCAAACTCTCGTCGTCCAAAAAAAGGGTAAACCTGGACGACGACTTCGCATCATGTCTTCCTTGAAAGTGTGCAAGTACCTCGAGGAGGACTACGACGCACCCCTCGCCCATGTCGCTAGAGGTAAACCTAAGGAAAGCCGAGTCCAAGACATTCTCGTAGTCCAAGGACCACCCAGAGTCTTTCCTGAGGATTTTCCTGGGCATAAATCCCGTATAGACCTCGTTCCTGGCATAACACTGGTAGCCATGACACCATGTCGTCTGGCACCACTCAAAATGCAAAAGCTACCAAGAAACTGCAAGAACCCCTAAATCATGACTCTGTTCGCTCAAGTTCGCCCCCTGGCGAGCCTCGAGTTTCCCCTATCAAAAAGAAAGACGAATTCCTCCGCCCGTACACCCATTATAGTGAACCTAACGAGCTGACCGACGAGAACTGATAATCACCCCCGAGGATCGACGACCTATTCGAATAAGTTGCTGGAAGCAACTTGCATCTCAAAGGTAGACCTCCGCCCAGATTATCATCAGGTTCGTGTCAGTAAAACCGGCATTTCTAAGGCCGCAGTCGAACTCGATGCGGACATTACGAATTTCCGTCATGCCATTTGGCCTAGTCAACACACCAACAGTATTCATGAATCTAATGAACAGAGTGTGTAGGCCATACTTGGACAGATTCGTAATCGTATTCATAAACGACTTCTCCAGGAACAAGGAAAATCACGTGAGACACCTTAAGCTCATTCTAAGAACTCCCAGAAGTCGGAAATTGTACGCCAAATTCTCAAAGCGTAAAGTTGGGCTCCGAGAAGTACATTTCCCTGATTATGTTATCAACCATCAAGGAATTCGGACTCAGACTAGACGTAACCCACTGCGTCAATGACTGAGCATGAAATCCAGAATCTGAGAATCGTCGTGAACTCCTTTTGACGAGGGCCACCAATCTCGATGTTCCATCCACCCGGAATCCGACGTGTTGTACGAGGATTCCCGAGAACATTGATGGCGGCCAGTCGTGGAAAAGGGATACCGCCTTGCACATAACCAAGTGCCTCACTCACCCCAAGGTCAAGGCGAAATATCAAAACCCCTCTCCTCATCACCGCCGACAAGGATATTCGATCTGCGCCCGTCCTCTTTGGAATGCCCTCCAGAGAATCGCTAGGGACGCGACTAGACCTCCTCACCACGTACCACCCGACGAAAGGACGATCCAAACGCTTGATGAAATGCTGAGAGCGCGTGTAGTTACCTTCATAGGGAGCCGAGATACTCACCACTCCTGAGTTCACCTATGACAACGACTTCCGTGCCAGCACCAAGAGCGAACCCTTCGATACCTATTTGGACGCAAGTGTCGGTCACGCTCTGTTGGCTAGAAGCTAACGATGACGACTTGCAAGGGTCCGACGCCTCCCTTCATCCGTGAAAGACTGAAAGTATCCCGTACCCGTCAGAAAAGCTACGTAACCAACCAGAAGAAAACCCCCGAGTCCCAAGATGGCAATAGAGTACCTCCCAAGGTATCGCCATGGGAAGGGATAGCCTGCTTCTGGAGACGCGGCTGACTTGAGCCCTAGGTACGCCAGTCCAAACTAAGTCTTAGGACGTGTTAGTCCGATCGCTCATCGCCTTCAGATCCACCTGATTCCTTCAAACGTTAATACATACATGTTTCCATGTCTCACCTTCGAGAGGCTGATGAGACCATCGTCAACCCCCTCGACAAGGTCAAAATCAATGCCGAACTCAAACTCTTTGATGAACCGCCTAAGGTCAAACAACCCAGGCAAGTCTTTCATCTATCATCAAGTCTCAGTGGAGATTCTCGACGTGGTCCCGATCTCACATGGAGACGTGAGGACCAAATCCGTCAGAAATATCCCCATCGGTTCTAGAACATTCCTCCATGATGATACGAACTAAATTTCGGGACGAAATTTCTTTCAACCCGGGGAGAATGTGACAACCGTCAAATTCTAGGTGCAATTTATGCTCTATGTCTCTCTTATTGTCTACCGTTACCTTTAACTGATAAATAGCCGGATACGCGAAAGTGTCGGAATCACACCCGGAATCAATTTATATAAGTCCTAATACCAAGAAAACACCTATTGAACTTTCCTAAGTTCATAACTTATCATACTTAAAAACTTTCAATTAACAAAAGGTCCAACGAAGCAATAACGCAAAAACGAAAAGTCAGAAAAATGCTGAATTTTAGCCCGGTGCGCAGCACCTACCCTTTAGGTGCGCAGCACCTGTTTCAAAAATTCAAAAACTTTGCATTTTTAGTCCTTATCTCGATTTACACAACTTCCCATCAACTCCCAACCCGAGTTCTGACTTATTGGCAGTATTTTCCCACTACCCCAAGTCCTATTATTACTTTTAATCATTTTTCCTTTCATTTTTTCATTTTATAAAACATAAAACACACACACACACTAAGTTTTCTCTCCATTTACTCTCAAACTCACCTCAAGAACATCACATTTCCAGTGATTTCCAGCCATAAAAACCCACCAAAATCATCATCTAAAGACATTTTAACATCAAGAGAAAGAAAAGGAAGCAAAGTAATTTCGGTTTCAAGCTTTTTCCACCACTTTTGGAGCTCTCAATCCTTCCAAAACATCATCCAAGCATTTTCATCCGGTAGAAATCTTCCTTTTTACTTATATTATCAATCTAACTCATTGCATGTATGATCAAAACCATAAAAACAAGTTTGATGAAGTTTTATAACCATTTTTATACAAAAACGGGATTTTAATAAATGGTGCTTTGATCTTTGTTTTTATGGATAAAAGTTATATATAAACTGAGAAAATGATGATTAATAAGGTTTATAACAATTGCATGTCCAAATCTACCATCAAGATAACCGATTTAACCACCAAAAACAATTTTTGGAGAGTCCAGCAAGCAGGTGCTGCGCACCTGCTAAACAGCTGCTAAGCACCGAGCAGGTGCTAAGCACCGAGCAGGTGCTAAGCACCTGGTAAACAGGTGCTAAGCACCGAGCTGCTGGCAGCCCCAAAAATCGTTGCTAACTTGATAAAAACCGCCACTTTGAACTTGTTATCTCGAACCTGAATAAAAGCTACTGTAATAAACAAATATTTGTGTTTGGAATGACTTAATTGACTAAGATAAACATGTTTGAAAACGTTATGTTTGTATATGTGTTTTGTAAGCGGGAAAGTGGTTAATATTCATAGAATTTGGGCGCGGAAGCGCTGCCCAAATTTCGTTAGGAAATATAAAACACTTTGGCAAGCAAAACATATTCAACATAACAACAATAACATCAACTTTGGACTTTTGACTAAAACAAAACGTTAACCGTTTCGGACAATATTGGACAAAATGGACTTTGACACTTAAAGTTTGACTAAAAATTTACTTATATTACATAATATAAACACAAATTTCATTCATTATATATTAGGTTTAATAACTTAATATAATGATAACACTTGAATAAATCTTGGTATCCTTAGGCGTTCGGTGATTCCCGGCTCTTATTTCCGACCATTCTTCCAAGTTCTTATCTTCGCAACCCGTGAGTTACACCCCTCCCTACTCTTACATTTTAAGTACTCTTTTTGGGGGAAACGTGAGATCAAACCTTTTATAAACTTGTATGACTATTTTGACTTTTAAACTTGTTGAACTACTTTGACTTTTGACTTATGAAACTTTGATTTATAAAACTTTGACTTTGACTTTATCAAAACTTTGACATTGAAACGTCTACTTAGTTTCTTATGCGTAAAACATTTCTTTCTCTATTTATAATTGTTGTTTCGTCTCTTTAATTCAACTATTTATTGATACTTGTATGCGTAACCGACCCTTGATGGAACTATAACACGTTTCTAAGTGATGTTGATTCTCTCTCTTTTTATAATAAAATTTCATAGTGCCCAATTATGCTTTAGTTTCTCTCTTACACACTATTAACTACTTAAGCCGTATAGTAATTATGGGTATCGATACTTAGGAAAGAACCGTTCCTTGCTTAGATGGCAGCCTAAGTACATATTACTGAATTTCTCTCTTTTAACTTCCCGTTTGAGAGGCGGGGAGTTGGGGCCGCTCGGTTGATAATCGGATTAGTGTGAACACTTAAGTTATAGATGCCAAGAGGTTGATACAAGAAATCTATTTAGTTACTTACGCATAATTTATAAATTTTTAGCGATTGTTACCCGCTTACTAAATTAAATTCTATTTAGTCTTTATAAACTTATAAACTTTTAGCGATTGTTATCCGCTTCTACTATTTGACTAAATTTGATTCTATTTAGTCTTTACAAACTTAGGGCACCTATTTGCCCGTTACTTAGATTTTTTTTTTAAGTATATAAATTCTTTAAGCGACTTTTCTCCGCTAATCTCCCTTTTTGGAAATTTCTACTTTTATATACTTTACTTACACTTCGATCGTACTTAAACTTATTTGAAACTAAGTTATTCTTGAATTTTAAGCACTTAAAGTTAATTAATTTATTCTTGAATTTTAAGTACTTGATCTTATCTTGAAACTCTTTGATCCGAACGACTCTCAAACTTTTGTAAAACCTTGAATTCGTTTCGGACTTTTATAAACTTTTAAATGGAACTTTTCTTCAATTCATAAACTGTAACTCACTCACTACGTTTTCGTAGTTGACACTTTATCTCATGTTTCAGGAACTAAGCATAAGTTATGAAGCAGGCGGGTCAAGCTAGTTATGTGAAGAGTAATACGGGAAAAGACCTTGGATACTTGGGAATTTTATTAAAAATACTTTATTATGTATTTGTCTTTCTATACTTACGGATCTTGGTTGTATTTTTCGAACATGATTACCTTTTAATCTCAATATATATGACTTGAACCGTTGACTTTTGGTATAACTCGTGAAATGATTCTTTGCTCTTCACATCCCGTGTTTCCGCTTTAGCGGGGTGTGACACCCTACTCTTTTTCATTTTCATTTTCATTTTAGAAAATCAAAAACACACACACTGTCACACCCCGCTAAAGCGGAAACACGGGGCGTGAGAGCTGGAATATCATTACACGGTCATGAGCAAATATAAACGATTTAAGTCATTTCCCATAAGAAAATTTAAATGGTTCAAGATACAACATTTCAAAAACAACCAAGTAGTTCACGATTTAACTTAAAATACAATTACAAGTTTTAAACAAAAATTCCCAAAATACGAAGGTCTTTCCCAATAAACGCCTCACGTGACCATATCGACCCTCCTTGCCATGCACTCCATAAGCTTACATTAATTTCCTGAAACATAAGATAAAGTGTCAACTACGAAACGTAGTGAGTGAGTTACAGTTTAGAGTTTGATAGAATTTCCAAAGATAGTAAGTTATCAAAAAGAGAAAGTTACTAAAATAGAGAGAGTTTCCAAAAATAGGAATAGGTGGTAAAAAGTTTATAAGCAAGCGAGTAAAGTGAATAGATAAATGAATAAACTCGCATAGTAGTGATAGCGAAAAACCAGGCGCTAAAAATAATGTTTAAGCGGACACAATCGCTAAAATAATGTAATAGCGGGATCAGGCGCTAAAATGATGTTTAAGCGGACACAATCGCTAAAATAAGGTATATGCGTATGGGATATGTGTTTTAACTTAACTAAAGGTACCTTGTATCAATCACTTGGTATAATATAAGTAGTAAGTATACACTAAACCGATTGTATGGTCGAGATGGCAGCCCAAAAACATTTAAGTAAGTAATTCAATAAGTGAGGTAGTAATATGTACTTGGGACGCTAACCCTGAGTAAGGAGTGACCCCTCCTAAGTATCGATACCCATATGACTAACGGCTATTGCTAATAGTGTATAAGAGAGAGAGAGACAAAAAAACGGGCATTTAATTAAGGATACTAAAAACATTCAAGAGATCTTACGGGCTTATACATCCATCAAGGATTGGTTACTAACAAGCATCCTAGTTTAGTTATCCTGCTAAGGCATTAACACAAATACGCATGATAGTTTGTAAGACTTAAGTTAAAATGCTTTATAGATTCAAAGTTTAGAACGAGATTCAATAAATACCAATAATTTGCAAATAGTGTTTATAAGTTACAAAACATGATCTTATGCTTCCCCCAAATAATGTTGAAAAGTATTAAAAATAAAACATAGTGGGGATGTAACTCACGGTTTGCGAAGGGAATGGAACTTGGAGTCGGTAGAAACGGAACCGGGAATCACGGAATGCCTAAGAATTACCAATATAATTCAAAAAGTTAATTTCTTATTATGTTCTTTATGTGTAGAAGATATCGTGTGACTTTGTTTGTGATTAAAAGGTTAAGTCCAATTATTGTTCCGAAAATTTGGTCCGAAGCGATTAACGTTGATCTTAGTTTGAAAGTTTAATGTTTTTGATTATTACATCTTAAGTGCTTTTGCTTACTGAAGTGGCTTTATAATTTCTAGGGAAATTTGGGCAGCGCTTCCGCGCCCAAATTTCATATCCAAAATTACACAACCACTTCCGTTCACAAATCACCTAAAACACAATAATACATATAATATAGTCCGGAATGGTCCAAAGAGTCCAAAGTAATTCACCCATGTTATTAATATTATTTATCTCGGTCTACAGTAATTAGGGTAAAAGTCCAGAATGCACACGTAAACTTGAAACGAGTAAAAACGACGATTTTCGGGTGAACAGCAGCTCGGTGCTGCGCACCTGGTCACAGGTGCGGCGCACCTAGCTGCTGTCCGTTTCCCGTTTTGTGTTTTTCTTGTTAAAAACGTTTTGTGACTTAAGAATTTCGACATGCAACCAGTAGGTACTTTATAAAATAGTGTTTTCGCAGATTCTAAACAACTTTTAACCACAAAATCATAGATCTAAGTATTATTTAGATAAAAATCGTTTTTGTACACAAATGACATAAATCTTTACAATTACTCGTTTTTGTTGTTTAGATTGAACATGCAACTGGTTAATATCTTCCAAAACTTCATTTTAACAGTTTCTAAAATGTTCTTATTTACAGATTCGTAGGTTTAAAGGGTTTCTCGGTTAAAAACGTTTTTGACCATAAAAGTCAAAGATTTGTATAAAAATTCATTTTTAACCGTTAGATCTTACATGCAATTGATTATTTGAGTAAAAATTAGTAAAAAGAAAGTAATCTACCGGAGCAAAAGCTTGGATGAAGAGTTTTGGTCGGATTCGAGCTCCAAAATCTTTACAATCGTGGTCCTTTTTGATAACAACTACACCTCCTTGCTTCTCTAGATGATTGGAACGATTTGTATGGTTGAAAAGTTGATTTTTATGGTGAAATGTTTCTGGTTTTGCTTGAGTTTATGAGAGAAAGTTGAGAGGAAAAGTTATGTGTGTGTTTTAAGTGTGTGTTTTGATTTAATTAAAATGAGAAATGAAAATGAGAAAGAGAAGGCAATTAATCTGCCATTGGGACTGCAATTTAGCAGTAAAGGGACGTTTGTGGTTGGTCAAATGGGGTGGTGAGTGTGTAAAACGAGAAAAGGACTAAACTTGTAACATTTTTGAAAATCTGGAGCCAGGTGCTGCGCACCTCTTGATGAGGTGCTGCGCACCGGGCAATTTTTCAGCTTCAAGATTTTTCGTTTTTGCGTTATTGCTTCGTTGGACCTTTTTGTTAATTGAAAGTTCTTAAGTATGATTAGTTATGAACTTAGGAAAGTTCAAAAAGTGATTTTTATTGGTATTAGGACTTATAATTTGATTCCGGAGATTATTCCGACACTTGATTCGATAAAATACGGATAGGGTAAATACGAAAGTAGAACAATAAGAACACCAAAGAGTAACAAAAGATTTGAACCGAGGGCGTAACTGAAGGATTTTCCCGATCTTGGGACGATTGTCACACGAGTGAACATAATGAAGGAATAACGAGAGAATTTCGCCGATAGAATAACCGAACGAGTTCCTGATTTTTAGACGGTTGTCACATCATCCCCGGGTTGAAAGAAATTTCGTCCCGAAATTTGACTCGTCACATCAGGTGGAAGTATTCTTGAAAAAAAATAAAAGTACTCTTGACGTATCTGGTCTTCGCGTTCCCACGTGAATTTGTGACCACGTCGGGAGTTCCAGCGAACTTTGATGATAGGGACACGGCCTCGATTGAGTTGCTGGACCTTCTGGTCTACAACCTCGAGCGGTTCCTCGATGAGAGTGGGCTTACTGTCGACCTTGACCTCGTCGGGTGGGGTGAACGATGGTCTCATCGAATGGGCACTTTCCCAAGTGGAAGACATGGAACACGTTACGAGCGTTGGAAAGAACCGGCGGGAGTCGGAGTGGATAAGCTACAGATTCAATGTGCTTGATGACGTCAGACGGTCCGGCGTATCTCGGGCTTAGCATTCCGCGCTTCCCGAAGTGAGCTACCCCTTTCCATGGCGACGCGGTAAGAAGGATTCGATCCGCCGCCCTGGGAATTGCGGGATTTTCTTCGGTTATCAGCGTAGCTCTTCGGCCGAGTGCGGGACGTCTTTAATCGTTCCCTGTAGGTCTGATGGTGGTAGGCTGCGCTAAGATTCAGTCGCGCGCCGAGGGGTTTCTGAGACGGGCTCCATAAGTGAGACATGAACGACTATCTCTGATAGGGATGGTGGATAGAGGTGTTCCGTGGCGAGAGGGAATCTCATGGATGCAACTCTGTGCGGGCTTCTCCACTGAGTGGGTTTCTCGTTTCAGCGAGAGTGAGCGGACTTAATCGAACGATCCACAATTTCCCAAATTGTGTCGTTACCTTTGGCCGTCTTGGGTATCCTGGTAGTGAAATCTATCGGGTCTGCGTTCGAACTTCTCCTCGTGGTTGTGTAAGGTTTCTTCCCTTGATTCTCGCGGTCGCAGTTACTTAGCAGTCCCATCCATTTCCTACATCCTATAAGTGAGGTGTAGACAAGGTCTTGTCCTCCTGAGTGAGTTCGTGAATGGCTTAGCGACTCTTGAGAACTCTCGTTGGACCTCTGATGGCAGTCGGTCAACACTAGGAGTTAACGGACTTCCGTAAGAATCGTCGGGGCTCGACATTCTTCCGTCGCTGCTACCTTAGCCGGATCCACATGAATCCCTTCTTGGCTAACTACGTGACTAAGAGGGTATACATCTCGGAGCTAGATCTCTTACTTATAGAATTTGGCGTACAACTTTTGTTTTCGAACGAGTCCTAAAATGAGTCTCAGGTGTTCCGCGCGATCTTTCTCCCTTCTAGAGTAGATAATATTTAATGAACACGATCACGAATTTATCCAGGTAGGGTCTACCGCTTGGTCTATTGAGTCCATGAACACTGCTGGTGCGCTGGTTAGACCGAACGGCATGACTAGGAATTCGTATTGACCGTAGTGGATACGAAGAGCGGTACTTGGAATGTCGGCTTCACGGACACGATCCTGGTGGTAACCTGAGCGGAGGTCGATTTTTTTGAGAGGTGAGTTGCTCCCTGCAACTGATTGAAGAGATCATCGATCCTCGGGAGTGGGTACCGGTTCTTGGCGGTCAGTGTGTTGAATTCACGGTAATTGATGTACGTACGAAAGGATTCGTCTTTCTTCCTAGCGAGGAGCTTAGGGGCTTCTTGCGGCGTTGAACTAGGACGAACGAGACTATGATCGAAGGGTCCCTGAAGTTGTTTGGGCAACTCTTGCAATCCCGGCGGCTAGACGGTAAGGTGTCCTAGCGACCGGAGTTGCACCAGGAATGAGATCGGTCTGGAATTTCATTCGTCGGGGTGGAAGTAACCCTGGCGAATCTTTGGAAAGGACATTAGAGGGATCTTAGACTACGGGGATATCTTGGATACGGATCTCCTTGGGCTTACGCTTAATGACATGTGCCAGGAATGCGTCACAGTCCTTATCAAGGCACTTACGCATTTTGGTGGACGACACGAGTCGAAATGAGCGTCCGGGTTGGTCTCCTTGAACGATAAGGTTCCGGTGTCGGAGAGAGAAGTGTAAGTGAGTGAATTTGTCAATACAGACGATTTCGGCCCCGGAATGGAAAGGCCGGTTCATCCTGACGCTAACATTGACGCCTTTCGGCTCGATAGGGGTTAGGTTGACAGGGAAGGTTTTATCAGACAGGTATGTGGAGTGTCCTATGATCGGATCTCTTGCTTCAACTCCTAACTATTAATGCATTCGGTATGGTGAGGCCATCCTTAAGATCCTTAGATCTTAAGTTAGTGGGGAGTCTAATTCCTAGGAATACAAGGCTCATTCAAATTTCCGAAATGAATATTCTAATGACAACTCGAGTGGTTTACTAGGGGGTTTACCTGCGGGGCCCGAGTCCTGCTTCGACTCTTTGGCATTGATGGTGAGTGTACCGAAAGCTTCTGCTACTTGGGATACGGGACAGCTAACACTGGGGTGTCCGTTGCTCCCGGAGTGAGGAATAATCCACTTCCTTCCTTGATTCGGCGCATACTTGCGGCAACGTCGGTAGAGGTGTCCGGTTTGGTGGCACAAGAAACAAGAGGGGCATCCGCCAAAGTGGTGTAGGTAACACTTGTCGCACTTGGGGTGCGATCCAGCGTATCCTTGGCGTCTGAGGGTTGGTCTCTTGTTGCGGTGGTTCACTATAGGTTGGTAACTAGTCTTCCGTTTCCTTTCCTTCCTTCGAGGGACAGGGACTGGAGAGGGAAGGGGGCTATTGATTGGAGAGCCTCCTTCTTTCTCCAGCTTCACGGTGGCTGGAAGGGTAGGAGAGTTACCGACATTGGTTTCTGAGTGAGAGGCGTAGGGGTTCACATCCCCAAAGATTCTCTCGTTGATCCCGGCGATTACTTGAGCGATCAACTCAGGTATGGCTGCGTTGAGCTGAGCCGTGACCTGATCGGCGAGGGTGTTGGCATTCAAGCGCGAGGGCGCCATGGTTCTACAACAGACAAGAAGTTCGGTTTAGTACGCACGAAGCGAATATGACATGAGTTCCTTTAAATGAACAAGCTAACTATTACGCAAGAGTGATATAACAGAATAGGTGATATGTGCACCACAAGATTCCAAGAGGTTTACACAGTTCGGATTCACATGCAGGAAGTGGTTCACACAGTATAAGATTCACGAGACAAGTAACAATAGATAATAATAAACGAAACTTCATTCATTAATTAAGAGAGTTGGGTACAAAGTTTGAAATAGAAAGGTACAATACGATACAATAATGAAAATAAAGAAAATGGCACGAAGTTGTATACACTGAAAATTACAACTCGGTCTATGGTACGATACAATAGAGGAAAGACTAATGGTGTCTCTCCATAAACATCTTGGCCATCATGACCATCATCAACGTGCCCATCACTAGACACACACCGATAAGGTGCTGCACCGTCCGTGCCGTGGTCCTAGTCGATGCGATGACTCGCATTGACTGCTCAGACAATTGGCGAGCAGCGTCGGTGACCTCGCCAATTAGATGGCCCTGCTGTCGGGCCTCTTGGGCGAGTTCCCTTACTTCGCGGTGGAGATGGAGGAAAGCGGCCGGTGGGGGAGGTTGCGGCATAAGTTGCCTTGCAGCTTCGGCTTCGCGGGCGTGCTGCATCTCTTCTCGTTGGAGCTGGCGTTCCCACGAGTAGTGGTCCATTACCGAGGTGCGTGGGACCTCGGGAATCGGGTGATGGTAGGGGTTAATAGGTGCTGGGGGCCGGTATGGGGCACCCTGCTGAGCTGCCATCCTGTCTGGCAGTCGGCCTGGAAGGATTACCTGTTTGCGTGCCGTTGTGACGACACGTGGTCCACGTCGCTGTGGTGGCGCGGCGTCGGGTACCGGTAGAGGTGGTGGTTGCACCGCCCTCGGGCTGGACCCGATGCTGCTGGACACAGCCATGGAGGTATCCTCCGTGGGGTCCGTGGTTTGGTGACGGAGGCTTTCCGAGGCGGTATGGCCCTCGGAAGGCTCATGCGATGACGCGGATCTCTGCTGGGATTGGGACCGGGAACGCGAGGGAGATCGGGAGCGTGATGACTGAGACATAACGGATCTGCGACGTAAAGAGTTTCGTAAGTACAATAAAGAGATAATGTTAAAGGAAATATGTAAGGAATGCAGGTAAGGGTCGATCACGTGAGGTTGGGAATAATAAGACCGAGAATTTTGTTTTTGACTCAAAACCGTTTATCTTTAGAAATTACGTTCCGCCCTTGCATAAGTCATTTTGAACTAGGCAGGGGTGGCCAGGCCATGCGTAGTTAAAAATAATCATGCAATCGCAAAATTAATTTACTAAAGTTTTGAACCCATAATGATTTTCCGAAAAGCCTTGGTTATAGTTTGGTTTCAAAAACTTTTTAGAAATTTCTAAAACCGTTTTCACTACAACCTGTGCTCTGATACCAAGTCTGTCACACCCCGCTAAAGCGGAAACACGGGGCGTGAGAGCTGGAATATCATTACACGGTCATGAGCAAATATAAACGATTTAAGTCATTTCCCATAAGAAAATTTAAATGGTTCAAGATACAACATTTCAAAAACAACCAAGTAGTTCACGATTTAACTTAAAATACAATTACAAGTTTTAAACAAAAATTCCCAAAATACGAAGGTCTTTCCCAATAAACGCCTCACGTGACCATATCGACCCTCCTTGCCATGCACTCCATAAGCTTACATTAATTTCCTGAAACATAAGATAAAGTGTCAACTACGAAACGTAGTGAGTGAGTTACAGTTTAGAGTTTGATAGAATTTCCAAAGATAGTAAGTTATCAAAAAGAGAAAGTTACTAAAATAGAGAGAGTTTCCAAAAATAGGAATAGGTGGTAAAAAGTTTATAAGCAAGCGAGTAAAGTGAATAGATAAATGAATAAACTCGCATAGTAGTGATAGCGAAAAACCAGGCGCTAAAAATAATGTTTAAGCGGACACAATCGCTAAAATAATGTAAAAGCGGGATCAGGCGCTAAAATGATGTTTAAGCGGACACAATCGCTAAAATAAGGTATATGCGTATGGGATATGTGTTTTAACTTAACTAAAGGTACCTTGTATCAATCACTTGGCATAATATAAGTAGTAAGTATACACTAAACCGATTGTATGGTCGAGATGGCAGCCCAAAAACATTTAAGTAAGTAATTCAATAAGTGAGGTAGTAATATGTACTTGGGACGCTAACCCTGAGTAAGGAGTGACCCCTCCTAAGTATCGATACCCATATGACTAACGGCTATTGCTAATAGTGTATAAGAAAGAGAGAGACAAAAAAAACGGGCATTTAATTAAGGATACTAAAAACATTCAAGAGATCTTACGGGCTTATACATCCATCAAGGATTGGTTACTAACAAGCATCCTAGTTTAGTTATCCTGCTAAGGCATTAACACAAATACGCATGATAGTTTGTAAGACTTAAGTTAAAATGCTTTATAGATTCAAAGTTTAGAACGAGATTCAATAAATACCAATAATTTGCAAATAGTGTTTATAAGTTACAAAACATGATCTTATGCTTCCCCCAAATAATGTTGAAAAGTATTAAAAATAAAACATAGTGGGGATGTAACTCACGGTTTGCGAAGGGATGTAACTCACAGGTGCGGCGCACCTAGCTGCTGTCCGTTTCCCGTTTTGTGTTTTTCTTGTTAAAAACGTTTTGTGACTTAAGGATTTCGACATGCAACCAGTAGGTACTTTATAAAATAGTGTTTTCGCAGATTCTAAACAACTTTTAACCACAAAATCATAGATCTAAGTATTATTTAGATAAAAATCGTTTTTGTACACAAATGACATAAATCTTTACAATTACTCGTTTTTGTTGTTTAGATTGAACATGCAACTGGTTAATATCTTCCAAAACTTCATTTTAACAGTTTCTAAAATGTTCTTATTTACAGATTCGTAGGTTTAAAGGGTTTCTCGGTTAAAAACGTTTTTGACCATAAAAGTCAAAGATTTGTATAAAAATTCATTTTTAACCGTTAGATCTTACATGCAATTGATTATTTGAGTAAAAATAGTAAAAAGAAAGTAATCTACCGGAGCAAAAGCTTGGGTGAAGAGTTTTGGTCGGATTCGAGCTCCAAAAATCTTTACAATCGTGGTCCTTTTTGATAACAACTACACCTCCTTGCTTCTCTAAATGTTTGGAACGATTTGTATGGTTGAAAAGTTGATTTTTATGGTGAAATGTTTCTGGTTTTGCTTGAGTTTATGAGAGAAAGTTGAGAGGAAAAGTTATGTGTGTGTTTTAAGTGTGTGTTTTGATTTAATTAAAATGAGAAATGAAAATGAGAAAGAGAAGGCAATTAATCTGCCATTGGGACTGCAATTTAGCAGTAAAGGGACGTTTGTGGTTGGTCAAATGGGGTGGTGAGTGTGTAAAACGAGAAAAGGACTAAACTTGTAACATTTTTGAAAATCTGGAGCCAGGTGCTGCGCACCGGGCAATTTTTCAGCTTCAAGATTTTTCGTTTTTGCGTTATTGCTTCGTTGGACCTTTTTGTTAATTGAAAGTTCTTAAGTATGATTAGTTATGAACTTAGGAAAGTTCAAAAAGTGATTTTTATTGGTATTAGGACTTATAATTTGATTCCGGAGATTATTCCGACACTTGATTCGATAAAATACGGATAGGGTAAATACGAAAGTAGAACAATAAGAACACCAAAGAGTAACAAAAGATTTGAACCGAGGGCGTAACTGAAGGATTTTCCCGATCTTGGGACGATTGTCACACGAGTGAACATAATGAAGGAATAACGAGAGAATTTCGCCGATAGAATAACCGAACGAGTTCCTGATTTTTAGACGGTTGTCACACACACACTATCACTTTCTCTCCATTTTCTCTCTATTTTCCCTCAAGAACACCACACAAACCAGAGGTTTACAGCCGCAAATCCACCATAGAAACCCATTATTTATCCATACAAATCGTCCAAATCGTCTAGAAAAGCAAGTGGGTGTCGTTTATTTCGAAAAGGACTAAGTTTGCAAAGATTTTTGAAGCTCAAATCCGACCAAAGCATCATCCACTCGTTTTCATCCGGTAGAAACCTTTCTCCTACCTTTATTTACTATTTTTACTAATTGCATGTAGGATCTAAACAATAAAAATGAGTTTTTATAAAGATTTATGTCACTTTTTATACAAAAACGATTTTTATCTAGATGATACTTAGATCTATGTTTTTGTAGATAAAAGTTGTTTAGAAACCATAAAAATGATGTTTTATAAATTATCTACTGGTTGCATGTCGAAATCTTTGAGTCACAAAACGTTTTTAGCAAGAAAAACACAAAACGGGAAAGAGACAGCAGCTAGGTGCGCAGCACCTGTGCCCAGGTGCGCAGCACCGAGCTGCTGTTCTCCCGAAAATCGTCGTTTTACTCGTTTAAAACTTGTACACGCATTCTGGACTTTTGTCAATAACATTATTAGACTGAGATGAATAAAAATGATAATAATGATGACTTGTATTGGACTTATTGGACTTGTGGTGAAGTTATTTTGTGTATATGTATGTTTTGTGAGCGGAAATGATTGTAGGTTTTGGACATGAAATTTGGGCGCGGAAGCGCTGCCCAAATTTCGTTAGAAAACCTAAACCATTTCAGTAACCTAAACATGTTTATCATAATAATAACTTTGACTTTGAACTTTCGGACTAAACATAACGTTAATCGCTTCGGACCAAATTTTGGAATAATATTGGACTTAACACTTAATCATAAACAAAAAGTTACCTAATCTTATGTAAAAGAACCTAATAAGACATTAACTTTTGGACAATCTTGGTATTCTTAGGCATTCTGTGATTCCCGGCTCCTTTATCCGACCAATTCCGATTTCACTCTCTTCGCAAACCGTGAGTTACACCCCTCCTTACCTTTACATTTAAATATACTTTTTAGGGGAAACATGAGATCAAATTGTTTTGAACTATAGCTTTTATGTGAAATTGCTTATCAAACTATTTTGACTTATTGAAATTGTACGACTAATTTGACTTTTGGTACTTATTGAACTGTTTTGACTTTGGTCTATTTAAACTATTGTGACTTTGAACGTGTACGACTATTTTGACTTTTGGTACTTATTGAACTGTTTTGACTTTGGTCTATTTAAACTATTTTAACTTTGAACGTGTACGACTATTTTGACTTTTGGAACTTATTGAACTGTTTTGACTTGGTCTATTTAAACTATTTTGACTTGTGGATCTTTAAACTATTTGGACGACTTTGGGACTATTTTTGTACGACTATTTGGACTGATATGCGTAAACAACATCAGATGTTCGGATTGGCTTACTTTAGACTCCCTAGGTTTGCCTCTTTGGATACTTGAATAGACATTGATAGCTTGGTTGTATTAGGTGCTAAACCCTAGGTGAGAATATAACGCCGTAAGTGCAGACTAAAAGACTTTTTAAAAATGTTCGACTAAAAGTCCCACAATTTACTTGGACGACTATACACACTATTAACACAAGCCGTTAGCATATATTATGGGTATCGATACTTAGCAGCGGTCACTCCTTACCAATGGGTAGCGACCAAGGTACATATTGCTAAGTCATCGCGGACTCGACTGTAGACTTGACTAGTGGGCAGGTACTTGACTAGAATCGGATTAGTGTGTAGACTAAATCTTACGTATATTAAGCTTAGTGGTTGGTACAACTCGAGGATCATAGGTCTATATTACGCATATACTTACTCACTGTCTTGCACATGTGGATTAATCCACCGCTGAGGTAATGGCTATGACCTTTTTGCTCGCTACACTATTTGACTTTGTATATGACTTAAACTTACTTTGGTCGCACTTGAAATTGTTTTGGACGTACTCAAACTTATTTTAAACTTACTTGAATTTATTCTAAAAGTACTTGAAATTGTCTTGAAATTGGACTATTCTTGAATTTTAAGCACTTAAATTTAATTAAGTTCCTCTTGAATTTTTAAGTATTTGATCTTATCTTGAAATTCTTTGACCTTTAACGACTCTTGAACTTTTAAAAATCTTGAATTCGTCTCGGACTCTTATGAACTCTTAATTTGAACTTTTCTTCAATTCATAAACTGTAACTCACTCACTACGTTTTCGTAGTTGACACTTTATCTCATGTTTCAGGAACTAAGCGTAAGTTATGAAGTGCATTGCTCGGGCGGGTCAAGTCTTTTATGTGAAGTGTACCTTGGGAAGAAGACCTTATTTTGGGAATTTTATTTAAAAACACTTTTGTTATGTACTATGGTCTTATATTGAATCTTGGTTGTATCTTTGACTTGTATTTTTCAACTTAAATCTTAATGACTCGAACCGTTAATTTTAGTGTAACCCGTGAAATGATTCTTTGCTCTTCACATTCCGTGTTTCCGCTTTAGCGGGGTGTGACAGACTTGGTATCAGAGCACGGGTTATAGTGAAAACGGTTTTAAAATCTTTCAAAAAGTTTTCGAAACCAAAACTATAACCAAGGCTTTTCAGAAAACATCATTTTCGGGTTCAAACTTTAGTATATTATTTTCTGCAATTGCATGATTAACTCTTTCAACTATGCGTGACTTGATCAACAACCCGTAGTTCAAAATGAATTATGCAAGAACGGAAAATGAAAGGCTATCGTTAAACGGTTTTGAGTCCATAAATTCCCGGTCTTGTCAATTCCCGACACTCACATGATTGACCCGTGCATGCATTTTACTTACGTTTTTCCTATTCTTAGTTTCCCCGTACTTATGTAACCCTCTATTTGCAGATACGCCATGTCTCAGTCCTCGAACTCTCGATCCCAGACTCGATCACTTCCCCGAGCCGCCTCCCCCTCTCACGAACCTTCTAAGGGCCACACCGCATCCGAGAGTCAGCGTCATCAGACGACTGACCCAACGGAAGACACGTCCCGGACCATCAGTAGCAGTAATGGGTCCAGCCCAAGGACGGTACTTCCACCTCCTAGGCTGGTGCCCGTTGCAGCACCCCAGCCCCGAGGACACAACGCTGAAGCACCTGTGCATCGACAGTCGGGCCCGTTCCGACCCGCGCCTCCCCAGTCTTTCTTGGACCCCTACGATCCCGCCTTTCACACTCCGATAACGGAGCGTTACGCATGGGATCGTCAGTTCATCGAGGAAAGACGGCATGCGCAGGAGTCCGGACCCTCCCGACCCATGATGCCACCTACTCATCAGCCTCTTCCACCAGACGCCTTCCTCAACTTACACCGTCAAGTTCGTGGACTCGCCGTGGAAGCCCAGGAGCAGGGTCTCCTTCTATTTGAAGTCTTCGATGCTGCGAACGAGCTAGCACAGCAGTCCCGGCGGATCATCCTGACGGCTCAGGCCACCGCCCGGACCGTCCAGTGCCTCGTCAGAGCTTGCATAGTCATGGGAGCACTTGTCGTAGCTCTCGCCGCCATGATGTTCTTGGAAGAGCGTTATTAGGCATATTTTCCCTTTTCTTTGTACTGTACCGGCTTAGTCGTAATTTTCCCATTGTACACGACTTAAGCCATTAGTCATTATTTCTCTATGTATTGTACTTGTATTTCTCTTATTGAAATTGTCAGGTGTGCCGAAACTTCTTATTATTAATGAAATTTCTATCTTTTATCATTAAGCTTATCGTATCTTGTGAACTTTGTGCTTGTTGCGAACACCATGATTCTATCTCTTAAATCATAATCTTGCGTGTACTACTTGATCATTCGTGTTAACCTCGTGCTATGACTATCTATGGTCACATTAATCGTAATTCTTATCATATCTCATCCACACGTTCTAAACCCAACCTAAATTCTTCCTGTTGCAGAACCATGGCACCACCGCACTTGAGTGCTAGTGACCTCGCCGAGCAAGTCATTGCCCAGATGAACATAGCAATACCTGACTTGATCGCCCAGGTAATCGCCGGAGTGAGCGACAGGATCTTCAGAGGCGATAACCCCGACACCTTTTGTTCGGAGATCAATCATGACGACAACCTCCCTTCTCCTCCAGCCCCCGTCACTCGGAGGAAAAGTGAAAAGCGTAGGGCTAGTCACTAACCCATAAGGGGCGACCTCAACAAGAAGCCCGCCATCAGACGCCGAGAGTATGCTGGATCGCACCCTAAGTGCGGTAAGTGCTACCGGCATCACATTGGGGACTGCCTAGCGTGCTACTCGTGCAACAAAATCGGACACCTCTTCCGACATTGTGGTGATCATGCTGCTAAGCAGAACGAGGACGAGGACCTTGGAACTAACCCATTACCTCCCCCTCCTGCCCTTTTCCAACAAAGGGAGAACAAGAGAAGGAAACTTCACCACCGAATCTCATGGACTAGTATCACCCAGGGATACCCCACCATACCTCGAACCCACACTGGACCGCACACCCAATGCAGCAGATGCCCCTTCCCCCATGTCCGGAAGTGCCGGGTATGCAAACTTTGCAACACAGTGGGGCACTACCCCTGGTGCTGTCCAGAAAATGCGAACAGAAAGCCGCTATGCCTCGAATGTGGGAGCAACCAGCACCTCCGTGAGAATTGTCTCTTAGAGCATACCACAGAGACCCTCAGTGCTCTCGCAATCACAGCCGAGGAAGCCTCTCAGGACCTTAAAGCAACTACTGGTACGTTCCCTGTCAAATGACCCTTTTTCATTCCGCACTATTTGATTCAAGAACTGAAGAAAACCTTGCCCCTTAGAGATTAGACATCTCATCAGTTTAGGACCTCAGGCTTTACGAATAGTTTTCCTTCGAATATGCCAACGATCCAATAGCCGCACCTAAAAATGCAAATTTAGGATTCCCAGTACGTCGTTCGCCTAAAATTCTTCCATCGACCCAGTTCTTACCAAACCATCAAGCCTTGACGCTATCATCGGATAGACCAATCACCGCACTATTAAGTCAAGGTCGTTCGTTCCGATAAACTCACTAGCATCCCGTGAAGGACTACGACGCACCCTCCGCTCACGAAGTCGAGTATAAATCTAAGGAAGGCCGAGTCCAAGACACCTCTGTGATCGAGGACCATCCAAAGCTTTCCTGAGAAATTGCCCGGACTACCGCCGAAAGCGACGAACGAAAATTCCAAATAAACCTTGTTCCTAGCACGGCACCAATAGCCAAGGCTCCCTACCATCTAGCACCACTTGAGATGCTAAGGCGGCCAAAGCTGCTGTAGGAACTTCCCAACCCTAACTCTACCACACAAATTCAACCTGGGGGGCCCAGCTTCCCTAACGAGAGACAGACAGACCCATTCGTTGTACGCTAAGCGTCATGAACTCATCAAGCAGACCGTCGAGAACCGATAACCATCCCCGAGGATCGACAACCAGTCCGAATAGTTGCAGGATGCAGCATACCTCTCGAAGGTCGACCCCGCCCGAGTTATCACCAGGTTCGCGACCTTTTGACCAACACTTTCGAGGACCGCATGTCCCAAACTCGATGCAAACCACCTAAGTCGTTCCCTCTGATAGTACGCCTAAACAACACATCGCCGGTGTTCATGGACTTAATGAACAAAGTGTGTAGGCCGTACTTGGATAATTGATAACCATACCCCTCGCCGACACTCACACCTACTCAAGGAAGATCCTGTGAGCATCCCAAACTCACCTTAGAACGCTCCCGAGATCAGAGGTTGTACGCTCAATGCTCAAAGTGCAAATTCCGACCCTGAGCAGAACGTTTCCCTGAACTCATAGCCAGCCTTGCACGAGCCGAACTCAGGCCAAACGCAACTCGTTGCGCCAAGCTCCAAGCTCGAGCTCTGAGATCCGAAGGTATTCGCGAACCCATTCCCGTCAAGGGCCACCGAATTGTTATTCCCTCTACCCGGGATTCGACCTGCTGTAACAAGAGTTCCCGAGAATACTATTCTGACCCGACATTGTGTAAGGACACTACCCTGTATCCTGCCAAGTGCCTCACTTACCCCGAGGTCAAGGCATGATACCAAAACTCATCGCTCTATTAGACGATCTACGTCCCTCTCTCTCCGGAATGCCCTCTTGAGGATCTCCGGGAATGCGACTAGACCTCATCATCTCTCACAATTCGCCTTTCTTTAATAGGGTACACTTATGTCACGGACCCCGTGCCAGCACTAAGTGTGAACCCATCAGTCTATGCATGGACGCAAGTGTCAAGCACCGCCCTATCGGCTAGAAGCTGACGGCTGACGACTTGCAAGGTCCTACGTCTACCTCTACTCGCGAATGGCTAGAAGCTTTCCGTACCCGGCCAAGGAGCTGCGTGACCATCTAGAAGTAAAGCCCTCAATCCCTTAGATGGCAATAGGGTATCCCCTAGGATATCGCCACGGAAGGAGGATAGTCTGCTTCAGGAAACGCGGCGAACCAAGCCGTAGTGCCCCGGTTCAACCTGAGTCTAAAAGCATATCGATCCGAGCTTTGCACTACCATCAACTTTCTCAACCGTCTCCTAACATTCTTATGTGCCCCTTTTCACACTTGGAGAGTGTTCATCAAATGAGACCCTCGTCATCTCCCTTAAGTCAAGGTCAAAACTGCTGCTAAACCAAGTTCCTTGTTGGAACACTTAGGTTGTTGACTCTAAGGTCAAACAGCATTGACCGAACCTAGTACCCATCTCTGAGTTCAGTGGAACCTCCGACGTAGTCCCACTACCGCGTGAAGGCGCATGGACCGAAATTCGTAAGGAGAATCCACTACGATTCAACGGCAAAATTTTTCCCCATGAGACGAAATTCCTTTCAATCCGGGGAGAATGTTACAACCGTCAAAAATCTAGGTACTTGTTTAGCTACTATGTCGGTTCGAAATCATTAGTCACTCTATTATCGTATTCGCTTTGTTCTAGTTCGAAATTGTTGAGTCGATACCTTGTCGGAACTAGTGTCGGAATAGCTTCCGGAATCAATTTTATAAGTTCTAATACCAAGAAAACACATATTGAACTTTCATAAGTTCATAACTAATCATAATTAAGAACTTTCAATTAACAAAAAGGTCCAACGAAGCAATAACGTAAAAACGAAAAATCTGAAAATGCTGAAAAATCACCCGGTGCGCCGCACCTACTGGTTTGGTGCGCAGCACCTCCCGCCAGAATTCAAAATATTTACATGTTTAGTCCTTGCCTCGTTTTTACACAAAATCAAACCAATCAAAAACGGGATTAGCCACTCCATTACTGATTTTTGACAGTCCCAAACTCTCTCATTATTACCCTACTCTTTTTCATTTTCATTTTCATTTTAGAAAATCAAAAACACACACACACTATCACTTTCTCTCCATTTTCTCTCTATTTTCCCTCAAGAACACCACACAAACCAGAGGTTTACAGCCGCAAATCCACCATAGAAACCCATTATTTATCCATACAAATCGTCCAAATCGTCTAGAAAAGCAAGTAGATGTCGTTTATTTCGAAAAGGACTAAGTTTGCAAAGATTTTTGAAGCTCAAATCCGACCAAAGCATCATCCACTCGTTTTCATCCGGTAGAAACCTTTCTCCTACCTTTATTTACTATTTTTACTAATTGCATGTAGGATCTAAACAATAAAAATGAGTTTTTATAAAGATTTATGTCACTTTTTATACAAAAACGATTTTTATCTAGATGATACTTAGATCTGTGTTTTTGTGGATAAAAGTTGTTTATAAACCATAAAAATGATGTTTTATAAGTTATCTACTGGTTGCATGTCGAAATCTTTGAGTCACAAAACGTTTTTAGCAAGAAAAACACAAAACGGGAGAGAGACAGCAGCTAGGTGCGCAGCACCTGTGCCCAGGTGCGCAGCACCGAGCTGCTGTTCTCCCGAAAATCGTCGTTTTACTCGTTTAAAACTTGTACACGCATTCTGGACTTTTGTCAATAACATTATTAGACTGAGATGAATAAAAATGATAATAATGATGACTTGTATTGGACTTATTGGACTTGTGGTGAAGTTATTTTGTGTATATGTATGTTTTGTGAGCGGAAATGATTGTAGGTTTTGGACATGAAATTTGGACGCGGAAGCGCTGCCCAAATTTCGTTAGAAAACCTAAACCATTTCAGTAACCTAAACATGTTTATCATAATAATAACTTTGACTTTGAACTTTCGGACTAAACATAACGTTAATCGCTTCGGACCAAATTTTGGAACAATATTGGACTTAACACTTAATCATAAACAAAAAGTTACCTAATCTTATATAAAAGAACCTAATAAGACATTAACTTTTGGACAATCTTGGTATTCTTAGGCATTCCGTGATTCCCGGCTCCTTTATCCGACCAATTCCGAGTTCACTCTCTTCGCAAACCGTGAGTTACACCCCTCCTTACCTTTACATTTAAATATACTTTTTGGGGGAAACATGAGATCAAATTGTTTTGAACTATAGCTTTTATGTGAAATTGCTTATCAAACTATTTTGACTTATTGAAATTGTACGACTAATTTGAGTTTTGGTACTTATTGAACTGTTTTGACTTTGGTCTATTTAAACTATTTTGACTTTGAACGTGTACGACTATTTTGACTTTTGGTACTTATTGAACTGTTTTGACTTTGGTCTATTTAAACTATTTTGACTTTGAACGTGTACGACTATTTTGACTTTTGGAACTTATTGAACTGTTTTGACTTGGTCTATTTAAACTATTTTGACTTGTGGATCTTTAAACTATTTGGACGACTTTGGGACTATTTTTGTACGACTATTTGGACTGATATGCGTAAACAACATCAATTGTTCGGATTGGCTTACTTTAGACTCCCTAGGTTTGCCTCTTTGGATACTTGAATAGACATTGATAGCTTGGTTGTATTAGGTGCTAAACCCTAGGTGAGAATATAACGCCGTAAGTGCAGACTAAAAGACTTTTTAAAAATGTTCGACTAAAAGTCCCACAATTTACTTGGACGACTATACACACTATTAACACAAGCCGTTAGCATATATTATGGGTATTGATACTTAGGAGCGGTCACTCCTTACCAATGGGTAGCGACCAAGGTACATATTGCTAAGTCCTCGCGGACTCGACTGTAGACTTGACTAGTGGGCAGGTACTTGACTAGAATCGGATTAGTGTGTAGACTAAATCTTACGTATATTAAGCTTAGTGGTTGGTACAACTCGAGGATCATAGGTCTATATTACGCATATACTTACTCACTGTCTTGCACATGTGGATTAATCCACCGCTGAGGTAATGGCTATGACCTTTTTGCTCGCTACACTATTTGACTTTGTATATGACTTAAACTTACTTTGGTCGCACTTGAAATTGTTTTGGACGTACTCAAACTTATTTTAAACTTACTTGAATTTACTCTAAAGGTACTTGAAATTGTCTTGAAATTGGACTATTCTTGAATTTTAAGCACTTAAATTTAATTAAGTTCCTCTTGAATTTTGAAGTATCTGATCTTATCTTGAAATTCTTTGACCTTGAACGACTCTTGAACTTTTAAAAATCTTGAATTCGTCTCGGACTCTTATGAACTCTTAATTTGAAATTTTCTTCAATTCATAAACTGTAACTCACTCACTACGTTTTCGTAGTTGACACTTTATCTCATGTTTCAGGAACTAAGCGTAAGTTATGAAGTGCATTGCTCGGGCGGGTCAAGTCTTTTATGTGAAGTGTACCTTGGGAAGAAGACCTTATTTTGGGAATTTTATTTAAAAACACTTTTGTTATGTACTATGGTCTTATATTGAATCTTGGTTGTATCTTTGACTTGTACTTTTCAACTTAAATCTTAATGACTCGAACCGTTAATTTTAGTGTAACCCGTGAAATGATTCTTTGCTCTTCACATTCCGTGTTTCCGCTTTAGCGGGGTGTGACATGATCTGTGATGAAAACTTCGAAATCAAAAGTATAAATCGATTCAAAAGAAATAGAGAATTATAGAATAGTAAAAAGATAAAGATACATTTGTGGTCTAAATAAATTGATGGGAATTGAAAAGAGAGAATTAAAATGCTGGTGGTGGTTCATGCGATAGATATTGTGTTAAGACAGAGAAGAAAAAAAGACTTGTTATATGGCAGAAAGATATTTTTTAGGTTTTAGGTGAAATCACTTTACTACCCTTTCGGTCCTTCAAAGAACAGACTCAATTTGTACTTTATTTACGAAAATGCCACATCAGTTCTTGACCATTGATCTTTCATCTAAGGGTTAATAACGAGTTCTCGCAGTTCTCGCAAAAATCTGAGTTCTCGTATGAACCATTCACTATATATATATATATATATATATATATATATATATATATATATATATATATATATATATATATATATATATATATATATATATATATATATATATATGTACTGACCACTAGGGCTTGCTCAAGTGGTTATACAATGCTGCCTATCTGTGGGAGGTCGCAGGTTCGAGGCTCTCTCAGGGTATGTATAAATGGTAACCCGAGACCTCTCCGAGTAGGTATAAATGGTAACCCGAGACCTCTCAGGGTAGATATAAATGGTAATTTACAGGCACAGACATCTTCCAATAAACCTCTTATTTATATATATATATATATATTATGTTATAGAACTTTCTATTTTGATTATTTCATGAAATATGAAATCCAAAATAATCTATTTTTATAACTACTAAATATGACAAAATATAATACATTATATAACTATGGTTTCTAACAAGTTAATCATTAGTTGTTGACTTTCAATTTACCCATTGGATTTTATTGACTTTTAATTATAGCCATTATAATTACGTATTTTTAAGAATTGTTAGATCATGGCGGTTACGGATCCTTTCTCTACTTTTCCTTCTTCACATAACTTCTTGATCAACTACCCCACTTCCCTATTTCACATATTAATTTATTGTATTTTGTATTTAAAATATAACTAGTAATTTTCCCGTGCTTTGTACGAGTTCGAGTTGTTTTGATTTAATACGACGTTACGAATTTGGCTTGTTTTGATGGAATATGGTAATGTGCGTTGCTGGAAATATGCATCTGCAGTGGTTTTTTTTTTTTATAAAGGTACTAATCTATTAGACTACTCACATTCATAACACCGTTTTTGGTATCATTTGTGAAAATCATGTTTGTAAACATTAAATTATGAGTAGCATCAAAATGTATCGAATAACATACACTTTAAACGTTTATATTTAACGAAATTGTAATTATTATTGGATCAAATTATTGGATCAATATTACATTTAACTAAAAAAAGGAAGAAAAAAAAATTAAAGCAGCCCATAAACCCAATACCTAAAACCTAAGCCCAAGCCTAACCCCTAAGCCCAACCCAATGGTACAAACAAATAATAATAATAATAATAATAATAATAATAATAATAATAATAATAATAATAATAATAATAATAATAATAATAATAATAATAATACTAATATAATAATATAAATTTATTAATAACATATTCATATCGCACGATTCGCAATTGATGGAATACGGTAAGCAGCCTATAAGCGCCTATAAGCGCAATACCTAAAACCTAGGCCCAAGCCTAACCCCTAAGCCCAACCCAATGGACAAACAAATAATAATAATAACATATGGTAGTAATAATAATAATAATAATAATAATAATAATAATAATAATAATAATAATAATAATAATAATAATAATAATAATAATAATAATAATAATAATATAATAATAATATAAATTTATTAATAAAATATTCATATTGCACGCTTCGCAAGACAAAGATGGAGATTGATTTTTGTTATAAATGTACTAATCTATTAGACCACTCACATTCATAACACCGCTTTTGATATCATTTGTGAAAATCATGTTTTAAAACATGAAATTATGAGTAGCATCACGTTAAAAATATATCGAATAACATACACTTTAAACGTTTATATTTAACGAAATTGTAGTTATTATTGGATCAAATTATTGAATCAATATTACATCTAACTAAAAAAAATAAAATTAAGCACCCTATAAACCCAATACCTAAAACCTAGGTCCAAGCCTAACCCCTAAGCCCAACCCAATGGATAAACAAATAATAATAATAACATATGGTAATAATATTAATAATAATAATAATAATATAATAATATAAATTTATTAATAAAATACTCATATTGCACGCTTCGCAAGACAAAGATGAAGATTGAATTATAGAGTAATAATAAAATTCTATAAATAATATTTATGTAATATTAAATTGCTATGTCAACGTATGTTTATAAATGAAACTTATTTTGTTAAGTAGATTAATTAATAATATATTTTATTAATATGCATATTCGATATATAAAAATGTAGATGATGTTAATAGTATTAACCAACTTTCAAATATAACATAAAAACGTTATGTTAAATTGCATGGCGGGAGGCTCAACTCATAGTGCTCTCTACATTGCCGATTCTATGTTGTAGTAACCTGGATCCATGAACAACCTTTGTAGTCTAATTTGGTACACCTTAATATATATATACTCTGTTGAAATTAAATGTGTGGACGCCTATTAGTTGTAGACTTGGAACCCAATCCGGAAGCAATTCAAGCCTAGAAAACTATTTAAGTTTTGATCTAATGGTGTTTTGGGTTGATTTTTGGATTCTTAAATCTTTATGTAATTGATATAATTACTATTACTCTCATGCTCTTTGAATTATTTACAAAAATACCCCTCATGTACTAATTTATACTTTTTTCATGCTTTTTACTTGCATTATATATTTTTTGTATGTATATTTTCTATATGTCCTTATATTACGGTAAATATTGAGGTTGCATCTAATCATAGTAATAATATAAATTATCATTCTTAATATTTTCAAGATATATAATTTTTTTTATCGAACACTTGTTATTAATCCATATACTTAGAAAAGTCAATACCTTACACTCACATTACCATTACTTAATTACAAATATCAAGGTTGTAAATAACGCAAGGTGTGGCGTGACGGTGAGGTCAAGCCTCAAGTTTTGTAAAACGTGGCGACACATGACGTTTTTCAAGACGTGACAAGGCGGCAAAATTTTAATAAATTTTAGAATTTTTATATATACTTGTATATATATTTACTTTTATTAAGTTGTATCAATAAACAATAAATTAACAAAAAATCAATGTTTTTACATTTCAATATACATCTAATCTAAATATAGTAACCAATTAAAGAAAAATCAATGTTTTCAAATTTTAATATACATCTAATCTAAGATAGAGTCACCAATTTTTAATCAAATAATCTTTATAGCCATTTTCAAATTCTTTTAACAATTTTTAAGTTTTTTTTTTAATTTTTTTTCTTCATAAAGCGTTACAAAAAACTTAGAAAATAACGCGTTAAAGCTCGCCATGGCGCGCATTTTCACGTTTTTTGGACGTCACACTTTACAACAACGCCTTACATGTTTTCGTAACGTCGAGGTCACGCCTCACGCCATGGCGCGTTCTAAAATGTCACACCCCGCATAGAATGGCGGAACCGAGGTGCGCAGTGTATACGGTATCAGAGATTCAAGGTTACATCAAACATAAATAAACCATACATCATCAACATAGATTAAAGAGTTTGAAGTGAAATACTTATTACAGTCATCCGAATATAACAAGATACGGCTACAGAGTTTGGGATACTAAGAAATTAAATAAAGCAAAATAAGTTCCACGCATAAGATCCACGTAGCCAATAAGCATAGCATCAAAAAGGTGTAACCTCAAATCCCTGAAAAGCGTTAAAATACGACGTCAACATAAAGTTGGTGAATTATTCGCAATAGTAGTTGAAAACATAATAGTAGAAAGGTTTCAATACTTTTTGACTCAAAAGTGATACGGTTTGAAGATAAGTCATTTGAAAATGATGTTTTAAAAATATACGTGAAGTATACAAAACCTTTTGATAAAATACTCATACTTGAAACATAAAATACCATAATCAATTTATAAAAATACCATACTCAGTTCATAAAATAATACCATACTCAGTTCATAAAATAATACCATACTCAGTTCATAAAATAATACCATACTGGATAGAATAATAGCCTTCGGTAAATACGATACACCTGACCCTCAACAATAGATACTGGCAACTAACCCCACCTAGTGCATTACGCTAGGTTGTCCTCGATAATAATATTCGGTCATAACATTGCTAACACGGACAGGGCACGCCATCATCCAAATAGGTGTTAACAATGAGGGATTGTTAGGCCCATATAGCGCTATATATACGATCCGGCGGCAAAAGCTAACAGGTGTGTATACGGGGCCTCGTTCTACCACAAAGGCGGAACGAGTTGGGTAATGCTAACCTAAGGCATCCATATCCAAAATACATACCATAATACATAACCATAATACATACAGACCATAAAAATATATTTGTTTAACGCTAATCATGCCCAAAAATGTAAAAGCAGTAAAAAGGGCAACGAATAACTCACTGATAGCAAAGAATCCAAATCTCGATATGTCGGGAAATACTATAATACCGTCAGGCTCCAAAGTCTAAGTGCCCTAAAACATCACGTAAATAAACATGTCTAAGTATCTCTAAGTCTAGTAGGGTTATGCCTTAATGATTAACGTTTTATACGGGTTTTAAAATAACCGAAAGGAATATCAATATAACGGAATAACAAGTGTTTCGGAAAGTCAACAGACTAGATACGTGATTCTCATACTTACGTGCACTACAAGTCACGTAAGTATCAAGTTACGTGTTATACAAGAGTTACGGGACAAAACAAGAAGTTACGGAACATAAGGATCATAGTTTCGTGAATAAGGAGTCAATTACGTGACTTTCAAGTCACTTACGTGACTTAGACTTCAATTACGTGAATTAGAAGGCAATTACGTGCATAAGGGACTAATTACGTGACAAAAGGACTAATTACGTGAACAATTACGCGTCAAAGGGACTAGTTATGTAAATAGCTGATAGTTACGTGAACAGGACCAGAGTTACGTGACTTGGGGGTCACGTAACTGTCCAATTACGTGAGGGGAGTGTTTGTTTCGTGAGTGTAACTGTTGTCTGATCAGTTACGTGCATGTAACTACAGTTACGTGCATGTAACTGAGTTTTTACGAAAAATACATTCGGAAATCGATTTCTGAGTGTTCTAGATGTCTATTTGATCCCAAATTGGAACCCTATGTCCAGAATATGATTACATACAATAATCTTAAATAAAATCCAAGTTTTGACGGTGAGAAGTGGTATTTTCGGGTTTAAATCAAAATAACAAAGTTTAGAACCAAAATGGAGAAATACTTACCCGATCGTAATGAAACTTGGAGGATAGATGAAGATGATGATGGTGATCAATAATCCGGTCTCGGATTGGAAATCCAACGGTTAGATCGCCGGAAAAGTTAGAGAGAAGGTGGAGGTTTGTAGGTGTTTTGTGTGTGTTTTTAGAGAGAGAGTGAGTAGGTGAAATAATGAGGATAAGGACAAATAGGTGGAAGATAAGACAAAATAGGTTGGTGACTCTTTTAGGACGATTTTTGTAACAAAAATCTGAAAAGGACTAAAATTGTAATAGAATTTCTCCCGTAGGACTAGTTTTGTAATAAAATTTCCGAAAAGACCAAAAATGAAATACTTTTTAAACGTCAATCTTAATCATATAATTAAGGCATAATTTCCCCTAAACTTATCATAAGAGCATACTAGACTTATACTAAAGGCACTTAAGACTATACGTTCCCGACATAAAGATTCGAATCACATACTATATACCCTATAAACGCAAATATGCATAAAATACAAATACGATACTCATAAAATACGAATACGATAAACATAAAAAGGAATACAATAGGGTCAAAACACGAACATAAATAAATAAAACGAATACGGAACGATAGAATAATACCGTGAAATTCGCGAATGTCACAGTCTCCCCAAGTAAAAAGAATTTCGTCCACGAAATTATCACTGGGTACTACTTCCGGGAGAAAGGTGAGGATACTTCCGCCAGAATTTCATCTTCGCGTTCCCACGTGAACTCAGCTCCAAAACGGGAATTCCAACGAACCTTGACAATCGGGATCTTACTTCGTCGCAGACGCTTAACATCACTAGCAACGATTTCGATCGGTTCTTCAACGAAATGAAGCTTGTCATCAATGTGGAGTTGCTCAAGCGGAACTAATAACGTTTCGTCAGCCAGACATTTCTTCAACTGAGATACATGAAATACATTATGTACGCTGCTCAGTTCTGCCGGCAATTCTAATCGATGCGCAGCTGGGCCGACGCGGGCAAAAATATTGAACGGACCCGTGTATCTCGGATTCGGCTTGCTGCGCTTCACAAATCGGACAACCCCTTTCCATGGAGATACCTTCAACAATACCATATCTCCAACACTGAACCCGAGAGGCTTCCTGCGCTTATCAGCATACTTCTTATGTCGATCCCTGGCAGTAATCAATCGTTCCTTGATCTTGAAGATCTTGTCAGTGGTCTCTTGTATAATCTTCGGACCAGAAATCTGACTATCTCCAACTCCTGCCCAACAAACAGGTGATCGACACTTGCGGCCATACAAAGCTTCAAACGGTGCACACTTGATACTCGTGTGATAGCTGTTGTTGTACGAGAACTCGATCAACGGCAAATGAATATCCCAACTACCACCAACATCAATTGCGCAAGCTCGTAGCATATCTTCCATAGTCTGAATAGTTCTCTCACTCTGACCATCGGTCTGAGGATGATAGGCGGTACTCATATCTAACCTCGTACCCATAGCGGTCTGAAAAGTCTTCCAAAATCGTGAAGTGAAACGAGCATCACGATCGGAAATAATCGATACAGGAACACCGTGTTTCGATACAATCTCGGAAATATACAAAAGTACGAATCTCTCCATCGGATAGTTCTCGCGAATCGGAAGGAAAGGAGCAGACTTCGTCAAACGATCAACAATAACCCAGATACTGTCATAACCACTCGAAGATCTCGGAAGCTTTGTAACAAAATCCATAGTACTACGCTCCCATTTCCACTCGGGAATCTTCGGTTGTTGAAGTAGCCCAGACGGTTTCTGATACTCAATCTTCACCTTGGAACAAGTCAAACATCGACTAACATACTCGGCGATCTCGCGCTTTATACCCGGCCACCAATAGAAATCTTTCAAGTCGTGATATATCTTGTCGGAACCCGGATGAATGGAATAGTTCGACTTATGGGCTTCGTCCAGAATCAACTGACGGATACTAATCGGAACCCAAATACGCTCGAGGAAATACAGAACTCCATCCTCCTTCGGTTCTAGTTCCAACGCCAACTTATACAATCTTTCTTCTTTAACACGGTCATCAGTCATAATACCCTCTTGTGCTTGGATAATCCGAGCCTTCAAGCTCGTCTGAATAGATATCACCATAGAACGAATACGGACAGGTTTGACCGTTTCTTTACGACTTAGTGCATCAGCAACAACGTTCGCCTTACCAGGGTGGTAGCGAATGTCGCAATCATAGTCGTTTAATAACTCAACCCAGCGTCGTTGTCTCATGATCAGCATCTTCTGATCGAATATATGTTGAAGACTCTTGTGGTCGGTAAATACAGTACACTTGGTCCCATACAGATAGTGTCTCCAAATCTTCAAGGCGAATACGACGGCTCCCAACTCTAGATCATGTGTCGTGTAATTCTGCTCATGGATTTTCAACTGACGCGAAGCGTAAGCTATGACTTTACCATTCTGCATAAGCACACAACCCAGACCCTTGTGCGAAGCGTCGCAGAAAACAACAAAATTCTCAGAACCAACCGGTAGACTAAGAATAGGAGCGTTACACAAACGCTGCTTCAATATCTGAAAGGCATTCTCCTGATCGGAACCCCATACGAATGGTTCACTCTTCTGTGTCAACTTTGTCATAGGTGAAGCGATCTTGGAGAAGTTCTCGATGAATCGGCGATAATACCCAGCAAGACCCAAAAATGAACGGATTTCGGTCGGTGACTTCGGTGCAACCCAACTTTTAACAGCTTCAATCTTAGCAGGATCAACATGAATACCCTTTGCGCTAACCACGTGGCCAAGAAACTGAACTTCGGATAACCAGAACTCGCACTTAGAGAATTTCGCATACAACTTTTCTTTTCGAAGCACTTCTAGAACAAGACGCAAATGCTCTTCATGTTCCTTACGACTTCGGGAATAGATAAGAATGTCTTCGATGAATACGATAACGAATTTGTCAAGATACGGACGACAATACGGTTCATTAGTTCCATGAATGCTGCAGGGGCGTTTGTCATACCAAACGGCATCACCGTGAACTCATAATGACCATACCGAGTACGAAAAGCAGTCATAGGTATTTCATCTTCCAAAACTCTCCACTGATGATAACCAGAGCGAAGATCGATTTTAGAAAAATAGCAAGAACCCTGAAGTTGATCAAATAAATCATCAATACGAGGAAGGGGATAACGGTTCTTCACATTCCACTTGTTTAACTCCCGATAATCAATACATAAACGCATGGAGCCATCCTTCTTCTTAACAAAGAGAACAGGAGCACCCCACGGGGAGAAACTAGGACGGATAAAACCCTTATCTACCAGTTCCTAAATTTGTTTCGACAACTCGAGCATCTCGGAAGGAGCCAAACGATACAGAGCTTTAGCAACAGGTGCAGCTCCAGGAATAAGATTAATACGAAAGTCGGTTTGTCTCTGGGGAGGGACTCTAGGTAAATCGTCGGGACAAAACGTCAGAATACTCGCGAACAATCGGCACACCATCAATCTTTATCGCCGAAACTTTCTTCACCAAGTGAGCGAGATATAAAGAACAACCTTGACGGACGTACTCGCGAACTTTCAAACAAGAAATGACTTTAAGGCGTTTCCCGCCCTTGTCTCCGTGTACGATCAACTGATCTCCATCCGGTTTCTGAATACGTATAAGCTTCTCATAACAGACTATTTCGCTCTTATGCTTAGCTAGCCAATCCATACCGACTACGACGTCGAAACTACCGAGTTTCATAGGAATAAGGTCGATGGAAAAAGGAATATCGGCTAATACGAGGGGAATATCACGAATAACTTCTCTAACACAGGTACATCTACCATCGGCTATTTCTACATCATACGCAGGCTCTAAAGGACTAGAGGCACGGTTTACTAAGGGACGGAAGTCACTAGAAATAAAGCTTCTATCGGTACCCGAAACAAATAAGATAAAATTAGAATAATCATAGACAAGAAATGTACCAGTGACTACGGCAGGATCCTGATGAGCTTCGGAAGATTCCATGGCGAAAGCCCGGCTCTTAGCAGGATTTCCTTTAGCACTAGTACCAGCACCAGGAGTAGGAAGGGGAGTAGGTTTTCTAAGCTTGGGACACTGATGACGACGGTGACCCATTTCTCCACATTCATAACATGCTCCAACAGGTCTTTTACAATATTGCTCAGTGTGACCTAACCTCTTGCAGCGTTTACAAACCCAACACGCTACATTTGCCGCATGAGCACTACCGCATGTACCACACTTAGGGCGCACGCCCTGATAACCAGCTCTAGGACCCGTCAACGCATATACTTGAGAAGCTTTAGGTCTCTGATAATGGCTACGGCTTCTCTTCCTCGAATTACCCATATCTCTCCTTTCACGTCTACCAGCATCTCTTCGGTTCACAACTGGTTGGAGAGTACCACCTCGAATCGCACTTGCGGTCAACCGATCAGCAATATCAACCGCATCTTCAGTACCCTTAAGCTGTGCCACGATCACGGGTATAGCTGATGCAATCTGCTCCGCAATCAACTTGCTGATATCCGGAGTAGCGGTATTAGCATTGGGGACAGCACTGGTATTCTGAGTAGTAGCACCCGCTCTAGTACTGGCGCGACCTCGCCTTGCCGACCTTCTCGAAGCAGTGACGGCAGGAGTAGACCTAGTAGAAGTTCTCTTAGGCGGCATCTTCTACGAAAGTCGAATAGAATAAATAAGAACGATAACCGAATGTGCGACTAAAACAAGCAGGCCTAAAACATAAAAAGCAAAACGAAAGCACATATAGCATATAGATCACATACAGGCCCACCTAAGAAAGAAATGCGCACATAGAGTAAATCAGATAGGTCCAAAAGCCTAGGTCATAGTCTAAGTGATTCCGTAAGGTCACTTAGTTCGCTATAACCATTGGCTCTGATACCAACTTCTGTCACACCCCGCATAGAATGGCGGAACCGAGGTGCGCAGTGTATACGGTATCAGAGATTCAAGGTTACATCAAACATAAATAAACCATACATCATCAACATAGATTAAAGAGTTTGAAGTGAAATACTTATTACAGTCATCCGAATATAACAAGATACGACTACAGAGTTTGGGATACTAAGAAATTAAATAAAGCAAAATAAGTTCCACGCATAAGATCCACGTAGCCAATAAGCATAGCATCAAAAAGGTGTAACCTCAAATCCCTGAAAAGCGTTAAAATACGACGTCAACATAAAGTTGGTGAATTATTCGCAATAGTAGTTGAAAACATAATAGTAGAAAGGTTTCAATACTTTTTGACTCAAAAGTGATACGGTTTGAAGATAAGTCATTTGAAAATGATGTTTTAAAAATATACGCGAAGTATACAAAACCTTTTGATAAAATACTCATACTTGAAACATAAAATACCATAATCAATTTATAAAAATACCATACTGAGTTCATAAAATAATACCATACTCAGTTCATAAAATAATACCATACTCAGTTCATAAAATAATACCATACTGGATAGAATAATAGCCTTCGGTAAATACGATACACCTGACCCTCAACAATAGATACTGGCAACTAACCCCACCTAGTGCATTACGCTAGGTTGTCCTCGATAATAATATTCGGTCATAACATTGCTAACACGGACAGGGCACGCCATCATCCAAATAGGTGTTAACAATGAGGGCTTGTTAGGCCCATATAGCGCTATATATACGATCCGGCGGCAAAAGCTAACAGGTGTGTATACGGGGCCTCGTTCTACCACAAAGGCGGAACGAGTTGGGTAATGCTAACCTAAGGCATCCATATCCAAAATACATACCATAATACATAACCATAATACATACAGACCATAAAAATATATTTGTTTAACGCTAATCATGCCCAAAAATGTAAAAGCAGTAAAAAGGGCAACGAATAACTCACTGATAGCAAAGCAATCCAAATCTCCATATGTAGGGAAATACTATAATACCGTCAGGCTCCAAAGTCTAAGTGCCCTAAACATCACGTAAATAAACATGTCTAAGTATCTCTAAGTCTAGTAGGGTTATGCCTTAATGATTAACGTTTTATACGGGTTTTAAAATAACCGAAAGGAATATCAATATAAATCTCGATATGTAGGGAAATACTATAATACCGTCAGGCTCCAAAGTCTAAGTGCCCTAAACATCACGTAAATAAACATGTCTAAGTATCTCTAAGTCTAGTAGGGTTATGCCTTAATGATTAACGTTTTATACGGGTTTTAAAATAACCGAAAGGAATATCAATATAACGGAATAACAAGTGTTTCGGAAAGTCAACAGACTAGATACGTGATTCTCATACTTACGTGCACTACAAGTCACGTAAGTATCAAGTTACGTGTTATACAAGAGTTACGGGACAAAACAAGAAGTTACGGAACATAAGGATCATAGTTTCGTGAATAAGGAGTCAATTACGTGACTTTCAAGTCACTTACGTGACTTAGACTTCAATTACGTGAACTAGAAGACAATTACGTGCATAAGGGACTAATTACGTGACAAAAGGACTAATTACGTGAACAATTACGCGTCAAAGGGACTAGTTATGTAAATAGCTGATAGTTACGTGAACAGGACCAGAGTTACGTGACTTGGGGGTCACGTAACTGTCCAATTACGTGAGGGGAGTGTTTGTTTCGTGAGTGTAACTGTTGTCTGATCAGTTACGTGCATGTAACTACAGTTACGTGCATGTAACTGAGTTTTTACGAAAAATACATTCGGAAATCGATTTCTGAGTGTTCTAGATGTCTATTTGACCCCAAATTGGAACCCTATGTCCAGAATATGATTACATACAATAATCTTAAATAAAATCAAAGTTTTGACGGTGAGAAGTGGTATTTTCGGGTTTAAATCAAAATAACAAAGTTTAGAACCAAAATGGAGAAATACTTACCCGATCGTAATGAAACTTGGAGGATAGATGAAGATGATGATGGTGATCAATAATCCGGTCTCGGATTGGAAATCCAACGGTTAGATCGCCGGAAAAGTTAGAGAGAAGGTGGAGGTTTGTAGGTGTTTTGTGTGTGTTTTTAGAGAGAGAGTGAGTAGGTGAAATAATGAGGATAAGGACAAATAGGTGGAAGATAAGACAAAATAGGTTGGTGACTCTTTTAGGACGATTTTTGTAACAAAAATCTGAAAAGGACTAAAATTGTAATAGAATTTCTCCCGTAGGACTAGTTTTATAATAAAATTTCCGAAAAGACCAAAAATGAAATACTTTTTAAACGTCAATCTTAATCATATAATTAAGGCATAATTTCCCCTAAACTTATCATAAGAGCATACTAGACTTATACTAAAGGCACTTAAGACTATACGTTCCCGACATAAAGATTCGAATCACATACTATATACCCGATAAACGCAAATATGCATAAAATACAAATACGATACTCATAAAATACGAATACGATAAACATAAAAAGGAATACAATAGGGTCAAAACACGAACATAAATAAATAAAACGAATACGGAACGATAGAATAATACCGTGAAATTCGCGAATGTCACATAAAACTTGATAAATATCCATTAAAAGGGTTTTTAGACTCACATTTAGAAGGATAAGTATGATTTTGTAGAGTAAACAAAAACACGAACCTTCTACTCCCTTGATGGTTATGAAATTCATATTTCAATATCCAATAGGTCACAAGTTTAAGGCGTGGTGGTATATGTAGAAAAAGAAATAATTTTCCTATTTTATATTTCTAATAACAATTTGTTAAAGTAATTACAATAACTCAAATTAACATCACTACGTTAGACATAGACGGTAAATCCGTCACCTATAGTAACATGAAATGGTCATAGACCATTCTTTGAGGTGTGAATAACATGTATAAATGCTACTCAATAACCCATCCGGTTTGTTATCTAGTAAGCATAACATGTTCACTTTCTCATATTGGACACACATAAATTTGAATCCTAGATTCGTCATTGGCTCTCTGTATAAGTTACTAAAGGATATGTCAAATTGTCAATGGACATACAACAAAGATTTTATTCTAGATTTGATTTTTAGTTTTACAAGAAAAATAAATTATAGATAATAGAAAACTAAATGATATATATTTTTTAAACAAGTCAGATTACTAGCTAACATCATACGAAGCATAATAATCTGATTTCCATGTAAACTTTTGGATAAGCATGTGTTAATTTGTACAGTGTGGTTTCTTTTTAGAATTTTGATGCGAATAAGTAATAAAACTTCATTGAGACTATAACATATGGTATGTAATTAACACATAATAAAGTGAAAATAACACACCACCTACATTAACACATACTATCCTATGATTAACCCTCCTTACCAATTAACCCACCTAAAATTTCTTCAATTTTATCTCCCCTCGCCCCCTTTCACCACCATCACCACGTACCACCTCTCTAAGTCTCAATGGCAATAACCCTTCGTAAACTTCTCCATGAACAAGTTCCCAACCAAAATATAACATGTTTAGATTGCGATCCCGCTTGCCCTTACGAATGTAGCTATCCCGAATTCACTTGGCCGCCCCAACCACCACCACTACATCCACCACACACCACCAATATATCACCTTATTTTATAATCATAGTAGCTTTACTTGCTAGTGCCTTTCTTTTTATAACCTACTACCTTATTATGGTAAGATGTTCTACTCGTTTTCGGCAACCCCCTATCTCACAAACACAACGACTTTCTGATGAAGAACATGGAATTGAAGTTGATAATCCTATATGGTATATCACCACCATCGGTCTCCAACCTTCTGTGATCAATTCGATTAGCGTGATCAAGTATGAAAAACATGATAACTTGATTGATGTCACCAATTGTTCCGTTTGTTTAAATGAGTTTCAAGAAAATGAGACTTTACGAGTGTTGCCTAAATGTAACCATGCATTTCATATTCCGTGTGTTGATACGTGGTTAAGTTCACATACTAATTGCCCACTTTGTCGTTCTGCCATTTTGTCCAATACTTTGAGTGCTATTTTGAGTCCGGGTGATAGGACCTTTTCTCAAAGGACTGGATCAAATCAACATACTCAGATCTTGAGTTTGGATAATGATGGTGATTTAGTTGGGAATAGTGTCCTAGAGAGCGATATTTGTGATGAAAATGAAGATTCAAAAACTGAGTATGAGTCTGTGACTACGGAAAGAAGATCAATTTCCGTGGATTCAGTAGCAGTATCAGAGATTGTTGTTGGGGGATTCGAAGAGGGTTCTGATGATTCGACTTCGTCATGATGAGCTCATACGATGGACGAGAGTGACAGATCGATTACCATATTTTTGAACTCACAAGCAAATAAGAATTTTCGTTTTCATTTTTAGGGAAGATTTGTGTATACCAACTAGAACGTTATGGTTGGCATGATACACGTTATAGCTATAAATAAATATTTTGTAAAACAATATATATAAATTAAGCTTTCGTGAAATATATAGTTTTCTTTTTATAGCATAACAAGAGAAAGACGTGTTGTTTATGTCAAATTCCTATATTTTCAAATCAAAAATAGATTATGTATACCCTTGATTCGTTCATTACAAGAAAAACAATCTTTAATGACGATTTTTTTCTAGTGATCTTTATTATTTGATCACTAATAAATTTATTTAATCATCCTTAAAAAAGTGGCAACTAAATATAGTCATTAAACAAAATTAGAGAAAAAAAAATCTTATTTGGTGTCTAAACAAAATTATCCACGAACCTTTAGTGATGGAAATTGACTACTCAAAAACGTTAGTGACCAGAATATTTGCTCACTCAGTTTTCATGAATAGTCACTAACGGTATGTTCTTAAGTTATTTTTATGAGGAAGGTTAAAGGTTCGTGGCTAATGTTTTTTAGAGACCAAATATTGTTATTTTTTGTCACTAACATATACAGTGACAATTGTTTTTTTGGTAACTATATATAATCTAATTAGCGACCAAGTAATTTTTGGACACTAAGAAAAGGTCGTCACTAAAGAACATTTTTGTTGCAAGTGACGGTTATGCAACAATATTAATTCATCACGCCACATATTTTTATGTTACCACAGCTTACAAAACAGGGAGAAAAAAAACAAAAAAAGTTGTTTATATTTGCTTTCAAGAAGGCTCAAACTCATGTGGCATATGTTTCTAAACGAGCAGTATTTGGAATGGGCTCGTTGTGGCCTCGACAACGAACGACTCGGCCTCGTTATCAGTTCGCCTCCACTTGTTGGACCTAACGGGCTATATAACGGCAACGTTTAAAAAATTTAATTTTTTTTTCAAACTATTTCACCTATAAATACAATAATAATTTAACCAAAAATTCACGCCATTTCTCAATCTCATTCAATTTTTATATGCATTTTATCTATAATCTCAAAACGGTAAAAATGTCATCATCGTTTTCAAACACTCACCCAACAAACGCAAACACACCTTCGACTCCATAATCACAAAACATCCCCCTTTCCGGTTTCGTAAACTACCATAATCAAGCGGCTTATACAAGTGAAAGAAAAGACAATATTTTGTTTTTTCAAACGAGCAGTGAGGGGATGCCACAACGAGAAGCGGAGGGGATGCCACAACGAAGCAGAGTGGATCGAGAGCAAAAAATGTGCATTTGGGAGAAATATGGGATGATTTAATTTTTAGAATTGTTTTAGTTTTAAATAATTTATATTGTTTTTTATTTTAATTTTATTTACTAGTTTCTATTTAAATATATTGTATTAGTTTTATTTTAATAAAATGTTATATTTATTCTATCTAAATGTTAAAAAAAAAAATATATAAAGGGTCTCACATCTCTCACAACTCAAGTTATCACTCCACAAAAAAATCCACAACTTGATTTGTGGATGCCACGTTCGCAAAAAATCCCACAACCATCCACAACTTAAGTTATCACTTCCCGTGCTCTAAGTCGAAAGTAAAATTTGTTATGGTGTTACATTTTAATACATTATTATTAATAAAAACACATGATTTAAAATACCTATAGGTAGTTGTGTGTTTTTCTCTCTAGAATGGAGATTTTGAGAAAAACTTTGGTTTAATGGTTGCGGTTTGATTTCGTTATCAAAGTGTAGTTTAGTGTTCGAATCCTTGTTTTATTATCGTTTATGAGGCATTACTTCTTCACGATTTGATTCAATTGCTGCTATCTATTCGTAATCGGTGGGATTTTTTTATTCGGTTTTTCTTTCAATCGCTGCAGCTTTGTTAGTGATTGTTGGATTGGAATAATCTTGTTTTCCATTTCGGTTTGAGTTAATAGCATTGGTAGTCTGGATTGATTGAAGTTTGTGGCGTGTTTGTGGCGATTTTCTGGTCCTATTTAGTCTCAAACGGGCTGCTGGAGTTGTGTGGCGGCTGGGAACCCTAGAACTACATCCGTACGGATTGCTTGTTCGTCCGTACGATTAGGGTCTCATTCGTTTGCATTGTCCTTCATCCGTGCGAATCTAGTGTAGTGCCTCAATTTCAGTACATCCGTTAACTAGGCTTCATCCGTTTAGTTTATTCCTCGTCCGTACGAACCAAGGGTCATACGTACGAATTACTGCCTTCATCCGTATAGTATCTCATCCGTGCACTTTGTGTCTCATTCGCACGTTTTTGGCTACATCCGTACTATTTGCCTTTCATCCGTACGAATTTACTTTACATCCGTACTTGGTGTATCTGATCCGTACGAATTGATTTCTACATTATATCATGGCATCTTCTGGAGTTGTCAAATCTATTTTACAAGGTACTGAAGTCGGAAGTTTAACAACCCTTAATGGTAACATTCGTGCTCCTATTCGGGGTACTTCTTTGAATGATTCAGGGATAGCGGGGTCTTTTGCATCTGCTTTACGTCAAACTTCTTCCGATCAGAAGGTAAAGTTAACTGAGATGCGGAACAAAGAGGTGGTTTTGGGTGCTAGGGTTACTATCCCGATGTCGGTGGTGGACGAAGTTAGCGCCCGTTTTAAGAACACTATCTATGGATTCTTTATTGGAAAGCGTTTGGCGTTTAAACTGGTGGAGAACTATGTCCTGAATACTTGGGCAAAGTTTGGACTTAAAAGAGTGATGCTGGAAAAAGATTTCTTTCTGTTCCAGTTTGATTCGAAGGATGGTATGGAACGGGTTATGGAGGGTGGTCCTTGGCTCATCCGACAGATACCGTTATTCTTGAACATCTGGACGCCAAACACCATCTTGAAGAAGGAGGCTATCACCAGGGCCCCGGTTTGGGTCAAGCTTCACAATGTTCCAATTGTGGCGTATTCTGAGGTGGGATTAAGTCTAATTACCACTCAAATTGGCAAACCTATCATGCTGGATACGTATACTAGCAAAATGTGTACAAACTCTTGGGGGCGCAAGGACTATGCTCGTGCCTTAATTGAAGTATCGGCTGAGGAGGATCTTTTGGAATCTATGGTGGTTGCTATCCCTCATTCTGGTGGGTTAGGCCATTCCATGGCAACGGTTTATATTGAGTATGAATGGAGGCCCCCACGTTGTGCCACTTGTAAGATTTTTGAGCATAAAACGGAAACATGTCCTTTGATTCCTAAGGTTGATGTTGCTCCTAAGGTTGCTGAGGTATCCCCAAGGGTGGATGGGGAGGGCTTTACTGTGGTTAAGCAGAAGAAGAAGAAATCCAAGCAGGCCAAGACCGTTGAAGGTGTTAGGTTAACCAAACCTAGACCAAATTTTCAGTATCAGCAGAAGGTGAAAACAGCTCCTTCTAATGCCAAACCAAGTCGGGGGGATGGGGGTAAGGCCCAAGGTCCTGACAAGACGTCGAAGAAGGTTGTTGTGACAACAAATTCGTTTGGAGTTTTGGGTTCTTCTACTGGAGAGGATGGAGGGTCAGGGGTTTCACGACCAAAGGAATATCCTGATTCCACTTTGAATCCGAGTGACTCGGAGGAGGAAGAACTAGAACTAGAACACTGTCCTGGTACTCAAATATTAGAATCACTAGTGGGGGCAAGCACTACCGTTGTTGTGGTTTCCAATGATTAGTATGGCTTCATGGAACATACGGGGTCTTAACTTCTCCCCCAAACAATGTGAAGTTCGCCAGATCATTTATGATAATAAGTTGTCTGTATGTGCAATTTTAGAATCTCGTGCGCAGGTGTCTAACTTGGACAAACTATGTTCTAGTGTTTTCAAACATTGGGACTGGACAACTAATGGAAGACTCTGTGATAAGGGCACGAGGATTATTATGGGTTGGAATAAGTACGATGTTGATATTGTGATTATCTCGCAAACTGATCACGTCATTCACACGCGTATATGGCTTAAGCTGGCTAAGAAGGAATTGTTTTGTTCATTTATCTATGGGCATAACAGCTATACTTAGCGGAGACAGCTTTGGGATAATCTCCGGATGCATTGCTCGTACATTCGAGACAGACCTTGGAGCATTCTTGGTGATTTTAATGCATCTCTCTTCTTGAATGAAAGCACTGCTGGTTCTTCATGTATGACTATAGCTATGCGAGAATTTAAGGAATGTATTGATGATATTGAAGTTCGGGATATTTCTAGTACATGTCTTCATTTTACCTGGACTCAGAAGCCTAAGGGTGTCGATGGCCTTCTCAAGAAGATTGATCGTATCCTGAGTAATACGCCATTTGGGGATGTGTTTGCTGATGCTCATGCTGTTTTTCATCCTTATCGTACTTCAGATCATGCTCCGTCGATACTTCGGATTCCTACCAATGTTCAGGGCCCCCCTAAGCCTTTCAAATTTACTAACATTCTCACGTCTCACCCGAGATTCAAGGATGTGGTGAAAGAGGGTTGGATGCATTCCTCCTCTGGATTTATCATGTTTCAAGTGTCTAAGAAGCTCAAGCAATTAAAGAAACCGTTTCGTAAGCTCTTATTTGCTCATGGTAATCTGTTTGAGAATCTTAACTCTCTGCGCTCGAAGTTGGATAGGGCCCAGGCTGATTTGGATCCTGACCCGTTTAATGTTGCCCTTCGGGAGGAGGAAGTTTTACTGGTTCATGATTATAATAATGCTCTTGTTACCCATGATCGATTTCTTAAGCAAAAGGCGAAGATTCAATGGCTCAAGGAAGGGGATTCGAACTCTGTGTTTTTTCATAAAGCGGTTAAGGGTAGAATTAGCCGGAATCGCATTAATGTGGTTACTGATATGGATGGGATTATTCATGAGAATGAGAATGTGGCTCAAGCTTTTGTTGCACACTACGAAGGGTTTCTTGGCCAAGATGGTCAGTCTACTGCTCTAGATTCCCAGGATTTATTTGGAAGTGTGCTCGATCCGCTGGCGGCTTCGGAGATGATTATGGCGGTGGGGGACCGGGAAATTAAGCTTGCTATGTTCTCAATGGGGAATGATAAATCTCCTGGTCATGATGGGTTCACGGCTGCATTCTTTAAGGAGGCCTGGGAGATTGTTGGAGGGGATATTTGTTTAGCTGTTAAGGAATTTTTTCGTAATGGGAAGCTTTTGAAACAGATGAATCATACCCTTCTGGCGCTTATTCCTAAAGTTCAGACGCCGACTAAGGTTACGGATTTCAGGCCAATCTCATGTTGTAATGTGCTGTTTAAATGTATTAGCAAGATCATTGCTAATCGTATCAAGGGTAGTCTCTAGTCGCTGGTTAGTTTGAATCAGTCGGCTTTTATTCCAGGGCGTAGCATTGCTGATAATATTTTGCTGACTCATGAGCTGATGCATAATTATCATTTGGACCGTGGGGAGCCGAGATGTGCTTTCAAAATCGACATTCAGAAAGCTTATGACACGGTGGATTGGAATTTTCTTCGTGTTATTCTTGCTGGTTTCGGTTTTCCTCAGAAGATGATTGGTTGGATCATGGAATGTGTCACTACTACTTCCTTCTCCATTTCTTTTAATGGTGCTACTCATGGCCACTTCAGAGGTAGAAGAGGGCTTCGTCAGGGTGATCCCTTGTCCCCCTATTTATTTACCCTAGTTATGGAAATTCTTACGCTAATTTTGCAGCGGAGGGTAAGGGAGACTGATGGTTTCAAGTATCACCGTTCTTGTTCGGAGATGGGGTTAATTAATCTTTGCTTTGCTGATGACTTGTTCTTATTTTCTCATGGTGATGTCGCTTCGGCTAAGATTATTATGGATTCTTTGAATGAGTTTCGGGATGTTTCTGGATTGACTCCTAGTTTGCCTAAGAGTACTGCCTACTTTTGTAATGTGCTTAATCATACAAAGTTTGGCATTCTTCAGGTCCTGCCGTTTGAGGAGGGGCGGCTTCCGGTTCAGTATCTTGGTGTTCCGCTTGTTCCTTCGAGATTGGTGTATAAGGACTGCAAAGAACTGATTGCTAAGGTTGAGGCTCGGGTTTCTGATTGGAAGAACAAATCTTTATCTATTGCGGGTCGATTACAACTGGTTAAGTCTGTTCTCGCTACCATGCATGTTTATTGGGCTTCGGTCTTCATTCTTCCTGCTCGTGTTCTTCTGGAAATTCAGCGGATTATGCGGAAGTTTTTATGGAGTAATGGGGAATACCGCAGGGGGAAAGCAAAGGTGGCTTGGGATGCTGTTTGTTTGCCTAAATCTGAAGGCGGTCTTGGGATTCGGCAGCTTGATCTTTTTAATCAAGCTCTTATGGTTAGTCAGCTTTGGAAGCTTCTTATGCGTAAGGAGTCCTTATGGGTTGCTTGGACCCAGTTGCACAAGATAAGGGATCGTAACTTCTGGACTATTCCATGTCGTGGTTCTATGTCATGGGGATGGAGAAAGTTGTTACAGCTGCAGCCAGTTGTTCGTGACTTTATTTGGCACAAGATTGGTGATGGTAATGGTACTTCGATTTGGTATGACAAGTGGTGTGATTTGAGTCCCATTGCGGACTTTGTGTCCACTAGGGACATGTATGGGGCGGATCTTTCTCTTTCATCCAGGGTTGCAGATATTGTGGCGTCCGGCTCTTTGGTTTGGCCTCCAGACCTTGGTACTGCTTACCCTTCTCTTCTCTCTATTCCCACACCTAGTCTTAGTACTGGGTTGCAAGATAGTCTGGAGTGGAGGGATAGGTCTGGGTCAGTTCAGACGTTTTCGGTTCGAGCTGTTTGCAATGCTATTCGTCCGTATCATAATCCGGTTCCTTGGGCAGATGTGGTTTGGTTCTCGAATAATATTCCAAAGCATGCTTTTCTTGTTTGGCTTGCCATCAAAGGCAAGCTCAGAACTCAGGATGTTCTTCGCTCTTGGGATGTGTCTGCTTCGCTGGTTTCTCATTGTACTCTTTGTGAAACTCAGCCGGATTCTCATGCTCATCTTTTTTTCGATTCTCCTTATGCCAGGCAAGTTTGGTTTCAAGTTCGGGGGCAGGCTGGTCTTCAGAGTAGTCCTCCATGTTTCACGGATATCGTTGGGACCATTCTTCCTTTTGCTCATCGTCGGTCTTCGGCAAGTGTCATTGCCAAGCTGGTTCTGGCTGCAGCCATGTATTTCATATGGCGCGAAAGAAATGAAAGATTATATACGAGATCCAAAAGAACGGTCAATATTCTTGTGGATAATATTTTGGCTGATGTTCGTGCCAGGCTAATGTCATGTAGGTTCAAGAATTCGAGAGCGGCTTTGGATCTGTTGAAGAATTGGAATATTCCGGAATCTCTTCTGATTTAGGCGATTTCGTTGTTTAGTATTCTATTTCTTGTATTGATTAGTATGTAGACAGATGGTTTGTCATCTCGTCTTAGTCTGTTCAAGCTAGTCTTGAGGTTAATGTGGTATCTCTGCCACATTCACTTGTACTCTATTGTTTTTTGGTGTTAATATAATTTACCGGGGTAATTTCCCTTATACCAAAAAAAAAATACATTAATAATAAAAATAAACTTAGATTAACATTAAAAATAGAAAAACGATACAATAGTACTTAAAATAGAATACGTTTAGAATAATTAAAACCTAATTGTTACGTTCGCTCGCAAATTCGGCGCGTATTTCGGCCTTAATCCTCTCGACTTCGGCCCGATCCTCTCGTTCCATATCATGTGTAGGCATACGGAGAAATTCAATTTTCCGAAAACGACGTTTGTCTTGGATCTCCATTGTTTTAGCGATCCTAAGCTCGTGAAGTTCTTTGACAACGCCGTCATTAAACTCGTCCCGTTTTGAAGATACACTAGAGGACGAGGATGACCGTGCGACTTTAGCTGCTAGTGGCTTCCCTAAAGGTCGTGGAATTTCATCATGACCAAAGAGGTCAGGTTCTTCTTCGTTATCGTCGCCGTCGATGTCTACCGCTTTGTCAACTGGTATAGGATTTAGAAACTTTAGCGATTTATGCAAAACCTCCCACACAGCATGATGACGAAATGGGCGTCCGACCTCGGCTTCGTACATTGTTAACGTCGTTGTGTAGACCGCTTTGTCATCCTCACCGCTTGATCGATCTCGTTCGGCACGGTCATGACATGCTATGAAAGACCGCAAAGTTTGGCTCATAACCCTCCATTTCCCACTTAGTCGGTTTTTTTTAAAGGTTCCGCCAAACCTTCGTTGAAAATAGCAAGTACACGAAACCAAAATGTTACTCTGTTTTGTAAGTTTCCTTTTCTCCTAGACTCCGATACATGAACCCAATTCTCCGCCAAACGTCGTTCTTGGGATTGTGACCACTGAATCTTCGATGGTGGGGCTTCGACTTCCACAAGCGTAGCTTTTTTCTTACCTTTATCTTTTCTTTTACGAGAGCTACTAAGTTCTACTTGTTGTTGTTGGAACGATTGATACGGTTGGAATGGTTGTGTTTGGGGTTCTTGGAATGATTGTGTTTGTGGTTGGTGGAATGATTGTGTTTGTGGTTGATGGAATGATTGTGTTTGTGATGATTGTTGTTGTTACCATTGTCAAAACTGAAATTGTTGTCATTCGTTCATGGCTTGTTGATGGGGTGGAGGTTGTATGTTGGTGTTTTCACCGAATAGTGAAGTGAAGCCACCGGGTTGTGTTTGGAAATTTCCGAAGCCCGGGGAGGAAGGCGAGTTGGAATCGAATGGCGAATAATCGTTGTGTTGCGAAATTTTTTCTTTTCAACTTATGTATTTTTGGTGTATGGTTTTGTAGAGAAAAAGAAGATGATTTGGTGTATTGTTTTTTAGTTAAGGTTGGATATTTATAGAGTTTGTTAGAAAAAATAAAATTGAAAAATTAAAAAAAAAAAAAGAAAAACACACAACTACTTAACGGCTAGATTTTTAAAATTTAAAATTTTATTTTTAAATTAAGTTAACGGTAAAAAAAAATAGTGGCTACTAACGGCTAAATTTAAAATTTTTTAATTTTTTTTTTAAAATTAAGTTAACGTTTTCAAGAAAAGAAGAAAAAAATCATGGCGACATCATAGAGGCCCGGTGGTTAACACCACCGCAGGGTGTGCTCTAACCATGTCAAATATTTTAAAACTAAAAGGTGATAAAATAACTAAAAGATTCAGTAGAAAAGTATCTGATATTATTCATTATACTACTTGGCTTTAAGAATTTAGTAATAAGATGTATTATTGGAGATTTGTATACTATAGATATATATATATATATATGTAATTATACAAGGATATTTTGAATTTCAGCAAAAACCAATTTGTCTCTTTGAAGATATTTGTGAAAAAATAAAATAATACTAGTAAATTCTTTGAAATAAGATAAATAGATGACGTTATCTTACGTTGAACTAGAACGATTTTAGTCAAATTTGTTCCTTTAACCATAGACCAAAAATTCATTCTTGTTGTCTCAATCATTCCATGATGAGATTTCTTTTATCTTTTTTTGTTTCCTTCAATTGTTGGTTATAATATTGGTATGTTTTTAAAATAGTATGTGATACCATATTACCATTTTTCAGTTGTTTGTGACCGACTACAAAGATGAAAAGCCAAGCTATAATTTAGTAGTCTCTATTATCATTAATATATCTAATTATCTTATTTATTATATTAATTCATTGAAAAAAGAATTGTCCAATAAATTTTAGGGGATTATTATTAATATTATGACTAGTTTGTCATTCTCTTTAAATTTTTAGGGTATTACACAAGACATGATCTTATATTTAACCTTATGAACACTAATATAATCTTTTGGTGAGTAAGCTTACATCAAGGAATATGGTATCATTCACGTAGAAAGAGGGTAGAATGTCGGCGGACATGAGATATTTGGCTTAATACATCTCGAAGCATAAGAGTCTATGTTGTGTTGAGGGCATTTCGACCCTAATATTTAGTGTCAAGAGTATTACTCTTGAATATGTGATAATATTGCACTACCTTACTAGCAACGAAAATAAAATACCGTAATTAAAAACCAATAAAAAATTTTGATGGCCAAATATTATAATACATGAAATAGAAACAACTCAAGACTATAACAACCAACCTTCAAAAATGACCCATTAACACACAACATACTAATATAGATTTTTTGAGCAAATATTGGCAGGCTCAGTAACTTGGTTTGGGGAGATCAATCTCTTGACCTCTTGCTTAGCAGTGCAAACCTAATAAATTCTTGACGAGTCTAAGGTGGTCAAGAGACTGAGTGGTGAAGATGCTCAGAATATAAGTAATGTAAGGAGTAAACACTCTGATGTGATAATGTTAAGTGATAAAGATGATTATAGCTATGAGTATGTATTAAAGTTGAGTATGGATTGGGTCCCTATATTATGTCAGGGTAGGGGTATTTATACCCACAACATACCCAACACATACCCAACACTCCTAGATATAGGGAATCGTCTGGCAATAAAGACTAATAATGTCTCATCAGTGTCATTTATGATGTTCCAACGTATTAGTGATTATGACTAGAGTAACGTTCCTACTCATCATTATGTCACTCGTTTGAATGCTCATTTAAAGTCATGGGTCTTGAAAACCAAGAGTGGTGAGAGAGTCGGGAGCCAAGTGAGGCTGGAGCCGAGGGCTGGTTGTGGCTGGGATCCGGAACCGGAATTCGGGAGCCGGCTATATTTCGGGTGTCGAGTGTCGAGTGTCGGGTCCGAGTTCCGGGTACCGGATGTCGGGGGCCGAGTGTTGGACGCCAGATGTCGGGTGTCGGGTGCGGGGTGTCGGGAGTCGGGAGTTGGCATAAGGGGAAAGGTTTCGTGTGGGACAGACCATGTGGTGATTTTATCAGGGTATTTGGGGTTTACTAAGTTCATTCCCTACTAACACTATCATGCACCTAGTTAGCGTTTAAAAAAGTTTTTTTTAGAGCCTAACTTCATGGATTTTAGTTGCCTTACCGTGGTTCAACCTTTCTTTGTCTGGCCTGGCCTTTCTTTGTGTGGTTGTGGCTGGTCTGAGCCATGTCCGACGTGTCTTAGAAAAATAATGTTTTATTGGGTGATCAAGCCAATAACACATTTTTATCTTGGATGTTGTGCCTGTAACACCGTCTTGGGTGTGCATGACAGTGTTTATACTAGATTGTGTCTATGACACTCTTTTGAGTGCACATGGTGCGTTTGCATGCCGATGACATATCAAGATGTGGGCATCTCTCATGTATATTTCATATTGTGACGATGGCTCTTTTGTTGGTTAAACTTTATTTTGTTTACTCGCGAGTGATGTCGCTTTCCAATGAGAAGTGCTTGCCTTTTCCCGGTAGGTAAAAAGACGAATTGGCATAGACATAAGATGGTTGTGTTTCCCTGACATATTTTCTCCCAAACGTAGTTCGGGGTGGTGCACCGAATGATGCATGTGTGTGGCTTAGACTAAGATATCTATATACGGCCTTATGTGTTTATATTGTTCTGGCATATGATGTATGCAAGCAAAGTGCATGCGCAGTGTTATATAACCTTGTAATAAAAGGTATTTTTTCGGTTGATGATATCGGGTACATGATCATAATCACGTCCTATCAAGCGTAATATTGTATTCATGCTCATGGTATTTCGTAGATTAGAACCCTATTTATTCTGAAATACATTGCCTTGTATGACTCTTTTAAGAGTGTTTTCCTATGTTGGTACCAAGTCCCTCATGTCGTGTGTAGCCTGGCGAGTATTGTATGGTAGAGAGCGTGCGTAAGGGCTAAAAATGAATTTCATAATAATATTGAAATAATATTGAGATATCAAACGTAACACCTCTTTAAGTTCATGACATTCCATGTCCTGGGTAATTGTTTCCCATCTAAGTCAGAAAGGGTGTAGGAACATGTGCTTCGAAGACTTTATACGGGCCTTCCCATGTAGGACCTAATTTTCCTATGTTCTTTACTCTGCTACCTTCATTCTTTCGCATATAACATCTCCCATCATGTAAGATGTGTGACGGACTTTTTGATTATAATACTTGGCCATCTGTCTATGGCTTTCTGCTTGTCGGATGAGAAATATTTCCCTTCGTTCTTCGATAATGTTTAAATTTTGTCTTAGGACTTCCTCATTTAGCTCCGGATTAGAGTGAAGGATTCGGTAACTAGGGATCGTAAGTTCTGGTGGGATGACGGCTTCAGTGTCATAGATAAGGCTAAAAAGAGTTTCAGGTGTAGTTCTGTCGGGCAAAGTTCTATGGGCCCAGAGGATGCTTGGGATTCCGTCCACCCATGCATTTGCATATTTTCCCAATCTGGCCTTGATTCCTTTGACAATTGCTTTGTTCATGACCTCCACCTGGCCATTAGCTTGGGGTGTGCCACCAAGGTGAATAGTTTTTGGATATCCATATCCTGGCACAAAGTCTTAAATGGATTGTCGGCAAATTGTTTTCCATTATCATTGACCAGGACATGTGGAACTCCAAATCTACATACTATATGTTCACAGACAAGTCGCCAGGGGTTTAGCTTCTATCCATTTGGTGAAATAATCCACAACTACTAAGAGGTATTCGACATTACCTACTCCAGGGGAAATGGTCCGACAATGTCGATTCCCTATATGTAGAATGGCCAGGCGGTGGTGACTGGAATGAGATCTTGCTTTGACATTTTTGAGACAAAATCAAGTTTTTGGCATGATTCACATTTTTCTATTTCCTCTTTTTCATCTCTATGCATGGATGGCCAAAAGTATCCAAGTCTCGTAACCTTAATGGTTACGGAGCAAGGGCCTGCATGAATGCCACAACTCCCACCATGTGCATCCTTAAATAAGTTCCTTTGCTTGCGTTGGGCCGACACATCTCACATGTGGACCCAAAAATGACTTCCTGAACAGGTAGTTGTCTAAGAGGAGGTACATTGGTGCCTTCATTATGACCTTCTTGGCTAACTGTTTATCTTCTAGGAGTTGGCCATTTTGAAGAAAGTTTGTTATTGGACTCATCCAACAATCTTCTTCTGTTATTGTGACCATTTCCTTTGCTAGAACTATAGATTTCTCAGTTAGGACTTCTACCAATAACCTCTTCTTCAGGTTGGCGAAGGAAGATGTTGCGAGCTTTCTCAATGCATCTGCTATTTTGTTACGATTTCTTGGTACTTGTTCTATGGTAAATTTGAGAATTCTGAAATGACCTTTTTGTTCTCTTGCAAGTATTTTTGAATGGAATTTTGATTTGCCCCGAAGCTACCATTGATATGGTTGGCCACCAACTGGGAATCCACAAAGACATCTATACTTTGGACTCTCATTTTTCTGGCTATTCTTAGCCCAAATAAGAGGGCCTCATATTTTGCTTCATTGTTGGTTGTCAGGAAGTCAAACTTAAGTGTGTAGGTATACTCATTCTTAGATGGATCTGTGAGTATCAGGCCAGCTCCTAAATCCTTCTAGGATAAAAGCATCATCTATAAAGAGGGTCCAAGGAGGACCGTATGTCAATAATGGCTCCTTTGTGTCTTCCATTCCTTCGATTTCAGCCAATAAGTCTTCCAAGATCTGTCCTTTCATTGAGTTTCGAGGCAGGAAAGAAATTTCATGCTCTCCAAGTTCGATTGCCCATTTTGATTGGTTTATTTGTTAGCACTTGGATGTGATGTCCTTGGAAATACCTTTGCAAGCATATTGATGCATGAACCAAGGAGAGTGCTAATTTTTCTAAACATGGATAGTTGACCTTCGGGCCCTTCAATGCCCCACTAATGAAATAAATCGGCATTTGTGAATCTCCCCTTTGGGCCACTAAAACTGCGCAAACACATTCTTTGGAAGCAGCTAAGTATATATTTAGTGTCTCCCCGACTATTGGAGCTGTGAGTGTTGGGAGATTGGCCATGAATTTCTTCATTTTCTAAAATGCCATTTCTGTTTCTTCAGACCATGAGAAGTCCTTTTTCCGAATGCGACCCTTTAGGGTGTTAAATGAAGGAAGTGATCGATCCGCAACCTTGGACAAGAAACGGCTAAGTGCTACCAACTTGTCATTTAGGCTGTGGACTTGTTTTTTGGTGGTAGGATATGACATGTCAATGACTTTCTGAACCTTCTTTGGATTAGCTTTGATCCCTCTGGGTGTAATGACATGTCCCAAGAACTTTCCTTCTTTTATACCAAAACTGCATTTGGATGGATTAAGTTTCATGTTGATGTTACGTAATGTTTGGAAAGTTTCCATGATGTCAGCCAACATGATGTCTTCAGAGTTACTTTTGATGACTATTTCATCTACATAGACTTCTATGTTTCTTCCTACTTGATTTATGAAAGCTTTATCTATTAGACGTTGATAGGTTGCCCCAACATTTTTCAATCCAAATGACATTTTTTTGAAAACATAATATACCTTGGTCTGTATGAAAAGCTTTTTTGTCTTCATCACTTTCTTCCATAGATATTTGGTGATAACCTTTGTATGCGTCTAGAAAGCATTTCAGTCTAAATCCATCTAAGGATTCCACTTTCCAATCGATTTCTGGTAAAGGATAGTTGTCCTTTGGACAAGCTTTGTTGATGTGTTTGAAATCAACACATCATCTCCAAGATCCATCTCCTTTCTTTACCATGAATGGATAAGCGATCCAAGTCTGGTATTTTACCTCTTTGACTATCCCCGCTTAGACCATTTTATTTTAACTTGGTCGCATGCGTTTTTACTTCTATTCGGGGCCATGCCCCGTTTTTTCTATCGGATTGGTACAATATTGGGATTCGATTTTAGGGCGTGTTCAACTAGATCTCTTGGGACACCAGTCATGTCTGATGTCTGCCATGCAAAGAAATCTAGGTTTGATTTTAGTAAAGTAATAAGTTTACTTTTTGTCTGTGATTCGCGTTGTGAGCCAATGGTCACTGGTTGTTCAGGGAATTTTTTGTTAATAATAACTTTTTGTTCCGGACCATCAATAAGTTCCATTATTGGATCACTTTTGGGACCCTCTACCAGTTTTGCTTTTTCCCCTTGTTTGCATTCTTTAGGCCATGATGTTCTAGCCTGACTGTGGCTATGCCAGCTGGGGTAGGGAACTTTATCACGCCAAGAATAGTTGATGGAATTGCTCCAAACTTTTGTAATGCAGGCCCGCCCAGTAGGACATTGTAGGCCGATGGTGCATCAAATATTGAAAAATTTATCATTTCTAACTTGTAGTATGTATATTCTCCTAACATCATGTGCACGACTATCCCTTTGACTAGCCAATGTGTCTCGTCTAAAAATCCAACCAGAGGGAATTGTGTTGGACGTTTTGAATGTTGTACTTCTTGAGGGAGCTTCCTGAAACAATGTTCATAAATGATGTCCATCTAGCTTCATGTATCAACATATGCCTTGTTTACTTCATAGTTGGCCAATCGGATTTGTATTACTACAGGACTGATAGAAGGAGTCTCAATTGGTGGGAAACAAATTGGTTCGATAGCCCAATCCTCTAGGACTGATGCTTTCTTTTTGTGAGATGTGGCTTCGTCATTCACCATGTATATGCACTCAGTTGGGGTGATGGATGGGGAGTGGTGGTTGTTTTGATTTACGTGAAATTATTTGAGATGGGCAATTGTATTCCATGGAAAAGAAGAACTGGTGATGAAATTAAGAAATGAAATGAAAAGATAAAAATGAAATGAGACGTTGTTGTTATCTAAAACGCTCCCACGGATGGCGCCAATGTTTGAGCAAAGATTAGAAGGCTCAGTAACTAGGTTTGGGGAGATCAATCTCTTGGCTTCCTGCGTAGTAGTGCAAACCTAACAATCTCTTGGAAAGCCTAAGGTGGTCAAGAGATTTAGTGGCGAAGATGATCATAATATGATTACTGCGGGGAGTAAACACTCTGATGTGATAATGCTAAGTGTGGGTGGGATAAAGATGATTATAGTTATGAGTATGTATTAAAGCTGAGTATGGATTGGGTCACTGAATTATGTCAGGGTAGGGGTATTTATAGCCCATACTGGGAAACGTCTGGCAATAAAGACTAATAATGTCTTATCAATGTCATTTATGATATTACAACTTATTAGTGATTATGATTAGATTAACGTTCCTACTCATCATTATGTCACTCATTTGAATTCTCACTTAAAGTCCTAGGTATTGAAAACCAAGAGTGTTGAGAGAGCTGCGAGTCAGGTGAGGCTGGATCCAGAAGCTGGTGAGGTGGAGAGCCGGAAGCCGGGAGCTGACTGTGGTCCGGATGTCGAGTTCCGGGTGCCGGGTGTCGGGTGTCGTATGCCGAGGGCTGAGTGTCGGACGCCAAATGTCGGGTGTGGGGTGCGGGATGTCGGGAGTTGGCACAAGGGGATGGGTTTCGTGTGGACCAGACAATGTGGTGTGGGGTTTACTAAACTCATTCCCTACTAACACAAAGCAGACTCAAGTTGAAAAGTTCAATATTTCCTCAAAAGCTTTGAGTGGAATTATTGACAAACAATTTGTTCAAAAAGCTAAAATGGGAATTGGTTTTGCATGTGTTCCACCACCTTTCAATGATAATTATACCATCATGCCTGAATCTACACAGTTTGTAAGTAATCTTCAAGATTCAATTTTAATGCTCGTTTTATCTTACACACTAGTGTCAATTTGAATTTAAAGTCAGAGGATAAGTGTAATGTGTCTTCTGTAATTAATGAGTTACGTAGTTCTGCATGTAACTTGAGTTCTAATTTCAAAAATACATTTGCAGTAGGTGATAATATAGAAGAGTTTGAAGATTTTGAAAATGTGTAATTTAGAGTTTGTGAGGATGTACTTAAGGAGGAACAATATTTGAAGATCTTAGTTCTTTGTGTAATAACAATTCGAATGAATCTTGTAATCAAATGTCAAGAACGATATAAATTATAGTAGTTATGACAATTGTAAAAATTTGGATGGTGTTGTTATTGAAGAGATTCATGTTGATAACGTTCATAATTGCTTAGAGCTTTGATAATATTAATGTTTCTACTTTAACAATGAATGAGTTGATTAATAATGAGCTTAAACATAGAAAATTACATGAAATAAGTGACTCTGCTTATGAGAATGTTAATTCTGGAAAGAAACAAAAACGTAAGTGTCAATTTTGCAAAACAAAACACAAAGCATATGTATGTTGGATGGAATCTAAACATGTAAAAAATGTTAATTCTTATGAGTTACCTTATATAGAATTTGTTAGCATTAACTTTAATTTGTATGTGTTTAATCATGAAAAATCAAAATGTGTTGTTAAATATCAATTTGGTAGAATAACTAATGATATGTTGCAAGAAAATGCTTAAAAATTGAAAGGAAAATCTTATTCAGAATAAATTACGTTTTAAAATTACTTCGGAAGTAAGAAATTTACTTCTAAAAGTAACCAAATCAATTTAGAAGGTAGACATTTTATTTCTGAAGGTAAAAATCTTTCTTCTGATAGTAAAAATATTACATTGGATGTTAAAAGATTTACTTTTGAAGTTGGAATATTTTTTTTAGAATGAAAACATTTAGGTAATGTTTGTTTAATGGGTTTTCAATTAGTGGAATGGGTTTAAAAGTTTTTTCAAATGTTTGGTTAGTGTTTTATAACAAAATTTAAGTAATAAAACACATTGAATCAAAACCCACCATTTATGGTGGGTTTATATTTTTCTTAGTGGACCTAGTTGGTTTGTGTTTATATCTTTCCACATTTAATTTCAAAATCTTAGGTTTTAATCTATTTTAATATATAAAATAATCAATATCATTAATATATTCTTTTTTCATTTTCTATCAAACCTTAACCTATACCCAAACCAATTCCTAAACCCATATTTAAACCAAACACACCCTTACGTATGATGAGAAACTTACTAAAATTTCTGAAACCAAGTTGCATAAAAGTCACAAATTCAAGTCTAAAATGGCTTGGATTCCCAAATATAACTAATAATTTTACATATGCAGCAGCAGTCTACTCACAGTAATGATAACATTTGGATAGTAGATAGTGTATCTTCAAGACACATGACTCGAAATGAAAGATTGTTTCATAATTTCATATCATTTTATGGTGGGAGTGTGGCTTTTGGAGGGGAACTGTTTCAAAAGGTAAGCTTAGTTTGGATCAGGTAAACTTTTTCAAAGAACTAAATTACAATTGGTTGTCTGTTTCTCAAGTTTGTGACAAAAAGTTTACGATTGCATTTACTGCTTATTCATGTTACATATTGACATATTGTAACCTGATTTTGAAATTCTAAAGGAAAAAACATTTCTTCAAACCCTAAGGCATGAGGACATGTACATTTTAGATATGAACAAAGTTCATTTAAGTGAAACTTCTACTTGTTTCATATCTAAAACCACTGAAAAGATTATTTTATGGCATAGAAAGTTAGGACATATAAACCTTAGAAATATGAACAAACTGGTCAAGGGTAATCTAGTTCATGGGTTACCAAAAAAAGGAATTTTTCCTAAACTATCACTGCATTTCTTGTTTAAAAGGAACACAACATAAATCAAGTTTTAAAATCAAGACTCTTAATTCAACGGATACGTATCTGCAACTTTTACCTATTGATCTTTATGGTCCTGTTTATCTTGGGTTTGAAATCTTATTGCTTATTTGTTACATATGATTTATCTTTCTTTGGTGTTCTTCTTGGCAACAAAAGATGAAACATCTGAGATTATTATATCATTTATTATTTAAATTGAGAACTTCTGTAGTAAGCTAGTGAGAATGAATAGATGTGATAATGTCACAGAGTTTAAGAATGCAAAGTTGAATAAGTTTCGTGAGAATAAGGGGATTACTAGACGGTTCAGCTCCCCTAGGACTCCAAAATAGAATGGAGTTGTAGAGAGGAAGAATAGGACATTAATACAAGGAGTTAGGTCTATGCGTGGTGATTCTTTTTTTCCTGTTACTTTCTAGGCTGAAATAATGAATACCATGTTCATAACATAATTTATGTTGTTAAGAGTTTATGCAAGACATCTTATGAATTGTTTATAGGTATAAAGCCTTTTATAGGTTTCTTGAAGGCCTTTGGATGGGCTTACCCAGTTCTAAAAACAAGAGATTATCTAGGAAAGTTTGAATAAAAAGAAGATGAAGGATATTATAATACTTATTAAAGTTTATATAAGGCTTATAGAGATTTCAATAGGAGAACTAAAACCATTGAGGAGTCCATCAATGTTACTTTTAATGAAAATACTCCCAATATTAAGAGTTCAGATGCTCCTTGGCTCTTTGACTTGAATGATCAGTTTTATCAAGAGTTTCTTGTAGAGTCATCTAAAGTAAAGGGTTCAATGGAGAATATGCAAGATGATTCCGAAGAAGGAAATATGTTCAGAGCTACTCCAGAAGTTGCAGAACAAGATCAAGGTGGAATTGTGAACCAAGATGTAGTGTAAGATCAAGGTGGGATTGCAAATCAAGATGAAGAAATCAATGAACCTGAAGCTTCAACTGAGGTTGTCAATGAAGAAGCTGCTACATCAAAAGAAATCTCCATAGATGTGAATGATTTATTCACTTCTGATGCTGCAAATCATGAACAATCTACTGAAACTCTTTCTAACCCTCTATTGCATGAACCTATTGAACTGGATCAAACTAATTTAGATGATACTTTGACAGAGGATGCTAATCAGTCTTGTAAATTTACTAAAAATCATCCTATGCCAATTATCATTGTTAGTTTGCTTGAAGGGGTTAAGACTAGAAGCAAGTCTAAATTAATAAACTTATGTTTGTTTTCTTTCTTCTTGTATGATGAAATGGCTTTAAAGATTAATAGTTGTATAGAAGCTATGCAGGAAGATCTTCTTCAGTTTATGAAGCAGGAAGTAGGAAAGTTTGTTGACATGCATATATGGGAATATGTCATTGGTGAAATGGATTTTCAAAGTTAAGAGAGATGATCGGGGAATTGTAATAAGAAACAAAGTTAGGTTAGTTGCTCAGGGTTACACTCTGGAATAAGGCATTAATTATGATGAACTGTTTGCACCAATTGCTAGGATTAAGGCTATTAGATTGTTTTTGGCCTATGATTCATTCAAGGACTTTAAGGTATACCAGATGGATGTTAACTCCGATTTCGTATATGGGAAATTAAATGAGACAGCGTATGGGTGTCAACCTTTGGGGTTTGTATACCCACACTACCCCTACAAGGTATTGAAGCTTGATAAAGCCATGTATAGCTTACATCAACTACCCGAAGATTGGTATGACACATTGTCAAAGTACGTAATTGAGAATTTTTATTTTAGAGGTACTATTGACAAGACTTTGTTTATTAAGAGAGTGGAGAATGATTCTATCTTTGTGCAAATCTATGTAGATGAAATTATATTTGGATCCACCAATGATGTATTGTGTAAAGAGTTTGAGTCAGTGATGCTTTCTAAGTTTCAGATGAGCTCTATGGGAGAAATGACTTTCTTTTTATGATTGCCAGTTAAGCAAACTGAGTCTGGCATTTTCATTAGTCAGTCCAAATATGTTAAAGATATGCTTACTAAGTTTAGCTTCTTTCAACAGACAACTAATGTCAAAGATGATGAAGCTCCTAAACACATTCAGGAGGTTGAAGATTACCTTAATGATCTAAATGAACGAGTTTAATCTGATAATGAAGAGAAATAAGTTGCAAAGAAACCTGTAGATTAAGAGGGTTCTATATCTATAATTGTGACTCCTTCCAATGAACAATTGAAAGTTGAACAACAAACATTGAATGAAATCAAGAAGGGTATTTCTGCTATGATTAAAGGATGGAAATATGACTATGAGAGAAAGAATATAATCATCAAGATGGATGATAATCATTTTACTTACTATACCAATGAGCTAAATTGACTAAGAATGATTTAATTCAACTTTACAAGTTGAAAATGGTGAATCCTTGTAACTATCCTCATGGATATGAATTTGAAAGATTTGTTCAGGAGAATGCTTCAAATAACTTCAAAGAATTTGTAAAGAAGTTTAAAATAAGTAGATATACTATGATGATAGACATACCAGTTCCACCAATCAAAAGGAGAAAACTTGAAGAAAAACCAAAGATCACTTGTTGGAGAATGGACTTTATTACACATGAAATTGTCACTGAAAAAGCAGATAGGGCAGTAGATAGGCTTGTTGGGGAAAAATAAAAGGATGGATAAAGCTTCAAATCTACATCAAAGGGTATTTTGTACTAAGTGTTTAACTTGGAAGAACAACTGTCAACATCCAAATTAAACCTTAGTAAGTCATCACTGAAGAATTTAACTCTGCTAAAAACAAGCTTCTACTTTCGAGTTAAAGTGAAGTACTTTTGAGTTAAAGTTAAAATGAAGACTTAGAGTGTTAGTTCATCCGAGTTTTTTTTTATAAACATTAAGATGACTATTATGTAATTTATATTGTATTCATAGGTCTATAAATAGTGAGAAAGTGTTATAGTGTAAGGGTTCTTGAATGAAATATTTTCTAGAGAGAGAAGCACTTGCAACAAACTTTCCTGCCATTGAATGCATTTGCATGCAATCTATATTTAGTGATTTTGTATTGTCCATACTATTTAATTTAATGATTCATATACTAGATCATGATTCCGCCATCATCTAGTTGATAACTAAACACTTAGAGTATTGATCTTAGGTTAAATATCCTATCAATTTGTATAGCATTGGATGTCATTTCAATTTAAAATTCAGTTCATCAATAGAGTGATAGTGAGCTCATTTTAAGTTTTGTGGTTGAATCATTAAGGTTTAGTAGTTAAGTTCAATATTTTGCTGAATTTTGAATTTGAATTTTGGAGGTAAAAGAAGTTACTTAGTGTAATCACTAGAATTTTCAGTTAGTTGTGAATTTGAGCAATTAAGTGTGATTAAAGTGTTCGTTTGTTGTTTAATTTGAAGTTTGCAAGCAGTTAGAGTGATTTTGAAGAATCATCATTTACAGAGTATGGCAACTCCAGTGATGAATTATGATAATGAGACTGGTTCAGCTTGTAGACCTCCTAAACTACTACATGGAGCAGATTTCATGATATGGAAATTGCAGTTCAAAGCGTTTGTGTATTAAAGTGAGATTCAACTATGGCATTTAAGTATCAACCGTCCACCCAAGTCTATGGTGCTAGAGACTAGAGGTACACAAAGGGTGGAAGTTAATCTAGATAGGTACACTGATTAGGATAAGAAATTGATTGATAAGGATTTCGGAGCTTTAGGTACTCTCATTTTGGATCTTCCTACTGAAATTTTCAACAATTTCAAGAAATGTACTTCTGCTAAGGAGTTTATGGATGCCATGGAGTTAAGGTATGAAGGAAGCTTGAAGTTGAAAGAGAGTAAGAAGGATATGTTGAAGAAATTGTATGATATGTTTGAACATGTTAGAAGTGAAAGCTTGATTGATCAGATAAATAGGTTTACATTGCTTTTAAGTGATTTGAAGAGCTCTGATGTCACATTTAAAGATAGTGATGTGTGTAAGAAACTTTGAGTTTTGTCCCAAATAAATGGTCAGTGCAAGTGATGATCATTAAGAGAACTGTCAATTTGAATGGTATGACTCTAGCGGTTTGATAGGGATAATGCAATCCTATGAAGTGGATATGAAGTTTGATGTAAGGAAACAAACAAACAACGGTTATAGATGTGCATTGGTGACTTCACAGAGTGGTACTTCAAACAATAGATCATCATTTTTAAATCAGGTTCCTTCATATTCTACTTATTGTTCTGGAATGCCTCATGGTCATAGTCAAATAGCTGGTAATCATCAGGGATTGTAAGTGGATATGGTCATTATCATAGTCAAGGGGTTGAGTTAAATTCATTTGGTTCACCACATTAGTCTTCTACTTTGAATGCTAATATGTCTGGTATGAATTTGAATGGTTCTAGTAAGAATACTCGTGAGAATGAGGTTCTATACATAGCATTTGTAGCTTGTTATGAAGCATTTGAGGCTGGTAGTTTGACTTTGTCACAACTTGCAAGGGAAACTTTTGAGAAAATTCACCCAAATGATTTAGAAGAAATTGATTTGAAATGGGAAATGGCTATTGTGGGTGTTAGAGCAAATAGTTTTTTGAAGAAGAATGGGAGGAACAATTTCAGGAGAAAAAATGAAGATAAGGTTGGTTTTGACAAATCTAAAGTCAAATGTTTCGATTGTGAAAGTTTGGGACACATTTCAAGGGAATGTAGAGCACCAAGTAAAGAGAATAATGGCTATCAGAAGAACAACTCAAATGAATGAAAATTAAAAGAGGTTGACTTTTGCAGCTGAAAAGAATGGAAGTGAAAAAGCTAGCACATCAGGTCAAAAACAAGCTTTCATTACTTTGGAAGAATGGGATGCAGTTCCAGAGTCTGAGTTCAAGAACAATCAAGTCAAAGAATTGATGAGTACGATTTATTCAGTTAATCATGATGACGTACTTTCTAACTTTTGCTTTGTTGAATGTTTGAACACACTTAAGTATGTTAGAGAACATAACAAAAGTTGATTGTTGAAATTTATTTGATTAAACAACACCAAAGGGAAATTTTGAAAACGGAAAAGCTTTACAAAGGTAAAATTGATTCTTTAACAAGTTATGTTGATGTTTACATGGGTAAATTGGGAAGGTTGGAAACACAACATGAAGATTTGTTTGAAAGGATAAAAAAGACAAAACAGGATTTAGAAAATGCAACAGTTCATTTTGACAAGTTTAATTCGACATCAAAAACCTTTAAATAGTATAATTGATAAACAAATTGTTTAGAAAGCTAAAGTTGGTGTTGGATATAATTCGGTACCACCGCCATTTAATGACAATTATATTGTCAAACCTAAACCAACATCTTTTGTAAGTACTCCTTCAAATTTAAATAAGTTTGATGATGTTTCTGTTCTACAATTTAGTCTTGATTTTAGAATGAAATTAATTGATAATAAAGTGTTAATGTTGATCATGTGCAACATGCTTTGGATATTTCTAGTTCTAATTTTAAGAATACTTTTGTAGCAGGTCAAAATTTAGAAAGGTTTAAAGAATATGCTAGTGCCATCGTTAGTGTTTGTGAAGAAGTTTTAAGAGAAGAATTGGAGATAGATAATGGTGTTAAGATTTGTAATTATGTGGATTTTAGTTCTTGAAAAAAAAAATGCAATTTAAGTGATTGTAATAATTTGAATGGTTTTGTGATTGAGGATGAATTTGTTGAACCTTTGCATGATTGTATGAATAAAGAATGTCATTGCTTTGAAAATAAGAATGAGTATATATTAATCGGGAAAGAATTGATCTCAAATGAGCTTATTCATAGAGAATTAACTGGAAAAGGAATAAATGTGTTTGAGTCTGTTAAGACCAAAATAAAACCAAAATGCAAATTGTGCAAAACGAAACATAAAGCTAGTGTTTGCTGGTTGGAATCTAAACCTGGATTTGTGCATAAAACTGGTAAATTACCTGTTGTGATTCATTTTGGTAGAGTTAATTTTCAGGAATGTATGCTTAAAAATGAGAAATCTAAAAGAGTGCATATTATTAAGTTTGGTAGAGTTACACCTGAAATGTTAATTGTGCATGATTTGAAAAGGTTGAAAAAATCTACTTCAGAGATAAAAACTTTAAATTGCAATGTTGAAACTTTTAACTCTGATGATGTAAAATTTAACTCTAATGTTAAAAAAATTTAAGTCTGATGATGAAAGCTTTAAATTTAATACTGAAACTTTTAACTCCGAAGTTGATAAATTTAACTCGGATTCTTAAAGTTTTAACTTGGATTATCAAAATTTTATCTCTGAAAGAAGAATGACTGAACATTTCAACTTTAACAAGTTTCAAAGGTTCAACTTCAAGTCTAAAAAGACTTGGATTCCCAAATCTCATTGAATGATTAACAGGTGTATGAGCAATCTACTGAATCTGAAGAAATTATATGGATAATGGATAGTGGATGCTCAAGGCACATGACAAGAAATGCTAAGTTATTGCATAATTTCATATCATTCTTTGGAGGAACAATTGCTTTTGGAGGAGAGTTAGGAGGTTCAATCACATGACAAGGAACAATATCCAATGGTAAACTTACCTTGGATCAGGTAGACTTTGTGAAAGAGCTTAACTCTAATCTTTTATTTGTTTCTCAAGTTTATGACAAGAGGTCCACTTCTGCATTCACTTCAGATTCCTTTTATATCTTGAAAATAATTTGTCATTCCACATAATATGATAGTGTTGCAAACACCAAGATATGAGGATATGTATATTTTAGATATGAACAAGGTTAAATCAACTGATTTTTCAAAAAGAGTCTGATATATGGCATAGAAGGTTAGGTCATGTAAATCTTCAAAACATGAATAAATTGGTCAGAGATAAGCTAGTCAATAGATTACGTAAAAATAATTTTTTTTTTAAATGACAAGTGTATTTCTTGTTTAAAAGGTAAACAACATAGCTCAAGTTTTAAACTAAAGACTTAAACTTAAGTGGATATCATCTCTTACACGTGGATCCTTTTGGTCTTGTGTGTGTAAAGAGTCTTGGTATGAAGTCTTACTTTTTAGTCATCACTTATGAATACTCAAGGTTTTCTTGGGTGTTCTTTCTTGCAACAAAAGATGAAACACCCGAGATAATCACAAACTTTATTGTGCAAATTGAGAATTTTAGCAATAAGTTTGTTAAAGTGATTAGATGTGACAATGAGAATGAGTTTATGAATTTAAATATGAACTAATTTTGTGAGTCTAAGGGGATTGTTAGGGAGTTTACTGCTCCCAAAACCCCACAACAAAATGGTGTTGCAGAAAGGAAAAACAAGACTCTTATAGAAGGTGCAAGGTCTATGTTAAGTGATTCCTTGCTGCTTGTAACATTTTGGGCAGAGGCAGTTGACACAGTTTTCTATGTGAATAATAGGATCCATGTAGTGAAAAGCTTAGGAAAGACTTCTTATGAATTATTTGTAGAAAAAAAAACTTACATTGGATTCGTTAAAGTATTTGGATGTACATGTTCTGTGTTGAATACCAACGATAATTTAGGAAAATTTGATTCAAAGGTGGATGAAGGATACTTTATTGGTTATTCTAGTGTTTCTAAGGCTTAAAGGGCATTCGATATGAGATCTAGAGTGATTGAAGAATCAATAAGTGTTATCTTTAATGTGCTTACACCTAATATTAGGAATTCGGGAGCACCTTGGTTGTTTGATCTTGATACTTTTGTGAATTCTTTTGGTGTTTCTGATCAGGGCAATGAGTCAAGCAAATAAACAAATAAGAGTTGATTGCAAGCTCCAATATACAATATCGAGAGATTAAATCATGGAGTTGCAAACCACCAATCCTGGAACAACTGTTAGGGTAGAAGTTCAAAGTGGTACTGATCCCCATTCTCCAACTAGGATATTTAAAAGGATATATGTGTGCATGGGGTCATTAAAACAGGGGTTCAAAGCTTGTCAAAGAGACATTGTTGGTGTAGATGGTTCTTTCATGAGGGGTCCATTTCTTGGGAAGATTTTGTCGGTTGTTGGTATAGATGGGAACAATGGAATCTATCCATTTGCTTATTCAATTGTGGAAGCTTTGCTTATTCAATTGTGGAAGCTGAAAACATAAGTTCATGGACATGATTTTTGGAGTGGCTTGGTGAAGATTTGGGCTTAAACGGGAACTCCAATTTCACTTTCATAAGTGACATACAAAAGGTACCATCTCAGCTTTAATATGTTGTATCCATTTATGAAATTACTAATATATTGTATATGTGTATTGTAGAGTGTTCTCCCAGCTTTAGCAAAGGTTTGACAAGTGCTGAACATAGATTCTGCCTCATACATATTCATGGGAACATAAAAAGGTCATGGAATCAAAAAGCTTTCAAAGACCATCTTTGGAGATGTGTTATTGCCACAACTATTCAACATTTCAACAAATCCATGGATAAATTCAAGGCATATAATCAAGCTGCACATCAGTGGTTTTCTAAGATCCCATCAAGTCATTGATCCAGGTCACATTTTTCAAGTTAGTTTATACAAATGACCAACATACAAGTATGCTATAATTGTTAATATTCTTAGTTTGTTATTTGTTGTTTTAGGGCAAGCTCACACTTATATATTGCTAAACAACATGTGTGAGGTTTTTACTAGTAAGATTGTTGTTGGTAGAGACAAGCCCATCATTACTTGTTTAGAATATATTAGAGAGTATTGTATGAGAAGAACGGTGAATGTCACATATGCTATTAAGAAGTGTATAGGGCATCTAACACTAACTGCAACTACTTTGCTTGAAAATATTAAAAAGAGTTAATTACATGGGTCGTCCTTATGGTTTGCACCATTTTCACCGGTCGTCCCTATAACTTTTGTATTACACCACTCGTACCTAAGTTTAAATTTTGTTGCCTGCAGAGTCCCTATTTTGGATGTGCCATTAAATGTTCCGTTAAGTCAGTGACACGTGGATCACATGTGAGGGTATTTTCGTCCAATTAATTTTCTCTCTCCCATTTTAATTTCTATATCCCAAAATCCCAACACCCCAAATTCAATCAACACACCCCAAATTCAATCAACACAGTCAAATTTAAGTACTTTGTAGCCTTTTTAAACCGAGGATTTATTTTTGGAAGTACCGATACGAACGAGTTTGTTGAGGAGTTTAATGAGACGGCGGTGACAAGTGTAGGTAGATTTGTTGATGGAAGCGACAACAACGGAAGCTGTCTTGCTGACCGGGGATTTCCTACGGCGACAAAGAGTGCGGTTGGCCGGAGAACCTTTTAATTTGTTGTGTTTGGACACCATATTTGTGGGTTCCTGAAAATCAGGGATTTGGAGAATGAATGGGCGGGTTGCAGCGGAGATGGAGGATCGGTGGTGGTGGGAGAGCTTAGTTGGTTTTGAATTGTTTGAAGACGCCGCCTGACTTTAGACTCCATTCAACTTACCTTCTTCTTCTTCTTCGATATTCATTACAGTACCATTCTTATTATCATTATCATGATTTATAAGTCTATGATGAAAAGATATATAATATATTCATAATTTTGTAAAACTTAAATCAATTGTTTTCATTATATACTATTTTTTCTTCTTCTTCTGGTTTAATATCATGAATATGCGTGCCGACTTTTGGTTTTTATTATTGTTATGTTGATTGTTGAGCTAACTTTAATGAAATAATAACATCATTGTTTTGATTATATATTATTTTTTGGAAACTTTGTTCGATCATACAAATGAGAATGAAATAACTTTAATGATTCTTGAAGATCTAAATGAAATAACTCAAATTGGAATTCAAAAGCTTTGTTTTGATTGAATTGTTTTAAAATTGGGATTGAAAAAATTAAGGTTTTTATGGATATTAGGGTTGTTAGAAATTTGGGGAGGGAAATGGAGAAGAAGGTGGTAAAAAGACAAATTTACCCACATGTTTCTCACATGATAAGATTTAACGGAACATTTAACGGCACATCCAAAATAGGGACTCTGCAGGCAACAAAATTTAAACTTAGGTACGAGTGGTGTAATAAAAAAGTTATAGAGACGACCGGTGAAAATGGTGCAAACCATAGGGACGACCCATGTAATTAACTCTATTAAAAAATAGGCTACTAAGTACACTGTTTTGTTTAATAGGGATCATAGGTATAAAGTTAGTGGGCCTTGGAATGATCATTTTGTTGTTGATCCCGTAAAAAGGACATGTACTTGTAGAAGGTGGGAGATTACTAGTTTACCATGCAAGCATTTTCTTGCTCTGAATTGGAATATGGTGATCAAGAAGGTGAAAACTGGAGTTATTGAATCTTGGCCTCATCCTTGCTACTGGTTGGAGACATGGAAACCGGATTACAGTTACAAAACTTCAACCTATAAATGGAAGAAACATGTGGTTTAAGTCCTTCAGTCCCAACAACACTCAAACATCCTTACTATCACAAACAAGTGGGAAAGCCAAAGAAGAAAGAGGGGGGGGGGGGGGGGGGGGGGGGAATGAGAATGACCCTCTTGTGAAGGATGGCAAGTTGTCAAGGGCTTGGAGGAGTGTAGTATGTTCAAATTATGGTAATATTGGACCTGCCTTAGGCAAAGAGCAGCTGGAAATGGGACTCAAGATACTACAGGTGGGACTCAAGGTATTGTAGGTGGGACTCAAGCTGCTGGAAGTGGGACTCAAGCTAGTGCAAGTAGAAGTGAAGCTGCTACAAGGGGGAGTCAAGTTGTTGGAAGTAGGACACAAGCTAGTGCAAGTGGGGGTGGAAGTCAAACACCAAAATGGACTAAAGGGAAAATAAGAGCAGTTGTTTCACCAAGCTAGTGGCAGTTTTTAATGGTTTGAACATGGTCTTTTGGTACTTTTCAAATGGTTTGAACTTTAATTTGTACTGAATTTGAATAACTTGTACTTTTGGTAGGTTTAAATTTGGTACTTTGTAATGATTCAATATGTAATGATTAACCACTTTGGTTTTGTGTAATTTGGTCATTTGGTCATATTTGGTACTTATGTAATTTGGTCATTTGGTGTTTTAATTTGTTTGTTGGTCATTTGGTGTTTGTTGATAATTCATCATAGTGTTTGATCACCATCAACTACTCAAAACCATTGGCAAATTGCTAAACAATTTTTATTACCAAAAAAAACCATTACATTGCCAAATTTATGAGCTACAATTACTAAGAAAGAGTGAAAAACCAAAACATTATAAAGAAAATCCAACTAACAACTAAATAGTGCTTCAATCTTCTAGATTTAACTTCACTTGTAATGAGATCGATTTCAAGTGTGTTTCTTGCCCTCAATAAACCAGGTATGATCATCACTAACCTATTACACATTGGAGGATCAAACCATCCTACAAACCTACAAGTACTTGTTAACAAAAACAAAAAACAAGGTTGTGACTCAAACCATCCTACCTAAAATGTAACAGCTTACTGGTTATGGACAAGTGTAAAATCGGCGGCCAAGATTTTGAGATGTCCATGAAATGCGTATTATTGCATGTCTAATACACCAACAAACAACCATTTCAAATATGCTTTTGGTCAAGAGAGAAAATAGGTTATGACTGTGGTCTTTGAAAAAAGAAAAAATATGAATTCTAGTGTAAATATGAAAGACAAAAAGATAGGTGGGTTGTTAAAAGACTTATTGCCCTCGTGTGGCTGGCATATGACCTTATATCCGTCAAAAAATAGACAGACGTTTGAAAAAGAGACCACCGGTGTAACGAATTTACAACAATGGAGACTACTATCATAATTATTTCAAAAAAGGCCTTAATTAATGATTATGGTACAATTCAAGGTTCTAAATAACGGCCATGGTGGCGCCGAGGCGAGGCGAGAAATTACGAAAACATGTAACGCGTCTTTGTTAGGCTTGGCGGAAAAAAAACGTGGAAATGGCGCGCCTTAACTCGAGTTTTTTGTAACGGGTTATGAAAATTTAAAATAATAAAAAAAATAAAAAATAAAATAAATAAAGTTTAAAAATAATTAAAAATGGCTATAAAAATCATTAAATTGTAAATTTGTGACTATATATATATATATATATATATATATATATATATATATGAGTAGGATCAAATAAAAAGTTTGAAATTTGTAAAAAGTTGGGGAAGCATTGTGGGAGTGACATGACAACTTTGAAAAAAAAATTTATTTTTTTAATAAAAAGATATTTAAAAAAATAATATTTTTTTATTTGGAAAAAGAAAAATCGTAAAAAAAAAAAAAAAATATTGGGAAAAAAAAATGTTGAAATTTTCTTTTTGATAAGTCATCTGCCACGTCATATTATGCACACACAAAATATGATGCACATTAATGATGCACAAAAAAGTATGATTAATAATAGTGATGTACACAAAAAAACTATAATATTCAACTATAATGCACACATAAACTGTTCATCATCGATATGCATCATAAATATGTATCATATTTTTTTTCGTACATAACATTTTTTTCGAGCAAAAAAAAAAATTTGATTTTTTTTTTAAATATTTTTTTATTAAAAATATTATTTTTTTATTTAAAAAATAAATAAATAAATAAAAATTCAAGTTTGTCACATGTCACTCACACGATACTTCTCCAACTTTTTACAAATTTAACACTTTTTACAAGAACCCTCTCCTATATATATAAAAAATTGTAAAATATATTAAATTTTTTTGCCGTCTTGTTACGCTTTGAAAAAAGTAATATCTCGTAATTTCTTGCAAAGTTGAGGCTTACTTATGCTGTCACGTCACGCCTAACGTTATCTTAACCTTGTTACAATTAACGATATAGGAACTCACATTATTTGTGTAACACCTCAAATGTAATAAATCTCAAAACTTGGGCTTTGAGTCCACTACTTGTTGGTCTAAGACTTTGGATTTCTGAAATCTTGTAGTTCTAGTAGTTGGTAGTTACACACTTACCTTACACCTTTCTTTGATCGCCTGAGTAAACAGAAACCTAACTAGGGTTTTTCTTTCATTCATCACCACGTAATCAAGGTAATCAATCCCTTGTTTTTATTAATCTTATTTACGTTTTATTTGTTAAGTTTTTCTTCATTTTTTAAATAAACATATTTGTGACTACAAATCTATAAATTGAATATAAGTTTTTGCACTATGAATCATTTCCATTGATTGAAATAATGGAACAGCTAAACTTGGATTTTTGTATTTCTATTGATTATAAATGTAATCTGTTATTGAATTAGGTACAATGGTTTTCAACTAATATCCAAATCATAAAACATCATACTCTTACTTACCGATGTTTGTTTAACCTTGTATTCCGGCGCTTATTGACTTTCGGATTATGTTTTGGGATTATTATTATGTTATAATAATGGATAAAAACCTCATAAGCCCCAAATAAGCCAAAAAATGTGCTTATGAAACATAAGCCGAAAGTCAATAAGTTTATAAGCCCAAAAATAAGCTCAAACAGCTCAAAGAATAGAAACATACTTGGGTTGATTATGCTCAATAACGTCCAGACCTAGCAATTATACTTTTTATGAAGTGTGCTGCCTTAGAAATTTTGATCACGTCATCTCTCGCTTGAATAATTTTTTTTTATGAGTTGATTCATATTATAAAAGGATAATTACCAAACTATCTAATTTTCGGATGGGCTGGCTTGGCTTGTCACCTGTGATACTGGCTATATATTGGTTGCCTGGTAACAAATTACTCCGTATTGAAGTAACTCGTTTAAAAAAAATTAAGTCGGGACATTGTATAGTATAAGAACCAAAAGAGACAACCAGCCTAAATGTGTTGATACTCTTGACACTACCTTAAACAAACGATGGTATAAAGGTATTAGAACATTAAATATGTATCAGGTGGATCTTGAAAATGTGATTTATCTTCTCATATGAAGTTAACCCGTGGCCTTTTGTTTATCTAGTTATAAGTAATTGATGCATCTTTGCACATACTTTCGACAATGAATTGTTTTAATATTGTAATTTTCTTTATCTGTCATTGGTCAAGTTTACGTGTTGATCTAATATTGATTCGAAGACGGCCGATGTAGATCTAGATATAGAGGTCCATTAAGATTGATGTTAAATGTAAGACTTCATCCTGATTGTAATACTAACAACTAAATTTTTTTTAATTCAGTTTGCAATTCTGGTTTGAATTGATGTCTTCTGACATAGTTAATCTTTTCATTTTCTTATCTGTTGCTTGTTTTTCTACTCTTTCTTGTTCTTAAGGTTTCATCGTTATGGCCAGCACAGGAGAGTTATTCGCAGTTACCCAATCTTCCGTTTTGCTCCCTCAATATCGGTCTCGAGTGTTGATTCCACGACAGAATTGTCTCCCATGCTATAAAGTTTGTACCAAGGCTTCAACTAATAGGTCCCGTGTCTTTGCATTGAAGGCCACACCAGATATATTGCTATACCGTTCAATTAACATCAAACAACAGTCTAAGAAAAGATTTGCCAGTGTGATAAGAGGAACCGTGGTCCCTGAGAAAATACCTACTGGATTTTCTGTTGATTTCACAGAAGGAACCGGAGCTGAACTAGACAACAGTGGCGGTGGTGGTCGTGGTGGTGACGGAAACAGTTGGGGTGGTAGTGGCGGTGGAGGTGGTGGAGACGGTGAAGGAGCATCAGACGACAGTGAGAAAGAACCCATAAAGACGGGAATGTCAATGTCTCAAAAGCTGACTCTAGGTTATGCAGTCTTAGTTGGGTTGGGTGGATTGATGGGTTATTTGAAAAGTGGAAGCCTGAAATCTTTAATGTCTGGTGGGATCTCAGCGGCATTACTATTCTTTGTTTACACACAACTACCTGTGAACCCTGTGTTCGCATCATGCATTGGACTTGGTATATCTGCTGCTCTTCTGGGAGTTATGGGTTTGAGGTTTAAGAAGTCGGGCAAAGTTTTTCCAGCCGGTGTTGTGTCTCTTGTGTCGCTTATTATGACTGGAGGGTACATCCATGGTGTCATGCGAAGCTTCCATTGATGATGCTTCTATCCTTGTACCTTTTACTTCTTATTTGTGATGTTTAATAAATAGTTATACACTCTGGACAGTCACAGAGTTGTTTGTTTTGTTATGCTTCGATTTCATCATGAGTACCAAAGTTAGCACTACTTTGAAACTAACGAAATATTTATCTCACGTCATGATACTGTATTAAAAATTGTCAAAGGGATTTGCCCTTGTTGGCCAACCGGACCTGTCCGACGGTCTAGCTTATGTGATCAAATGACTTCCATGTCAGAGCTAATAGCGGGGAACTAGGACCAATTGCTCCCATTAAGTATTTGGTAATTATCGAATATCCTTAAATGATTTAACTCGGTATAATAAATAATAAACCCGGAAATGTTTGCTGTAACATGGAATGACAGGCTTAGGTTATGTTTGTTGTTATGAGGTGTTTGAACGATTTATTGTGATTGTGAAAATTGAAAAAGGTAAATAATAGTTTAATCATTTAATTCTGAGTAAATTTACTGTTTAATTAATTAATTTTGGCAATATTTTTTATTCTTTAACCTTGTTTCACCATTTGATTAAACTAACAATAACAATAATTGACATGGCTTTTATTATTTAGACGAGGCGTATTTTCGCGTGTTGCGCGGTGATAATTTTTAAAGAGATTTGTCACGAACAATGATCAGAATCGGGTTGTTTTATTTACCGGGTTTGATATCTTTCGAATAAATTTATGGGTGTTGTTTTAGGGTTATTGCAACAATGAGCAATTTTTTAGGGGATTGTTTTGGAACTTTTTTAAAATCGGTACCGTAAGAGTAATTGGGGAATTATTATCCAGGCGAATTGATTTCTGTTTTCTTATATACCTAATTGAGCCAAAAACATAGAGCGTGCAAGCTCTACCTAGTTTGTCGTTTTACACCACAATTTATAAAATTGCATATTAGAAGTTTTGTCTCTTTGTTAATTAATCAGGTTTATAAGGTAAAAGATTTGACCCAATTATAATTTAGGTCACAACTAAAGGTCATTATTAGGAAATTATGTTTTTAATACTTGGGATGTAATTTAAATCATAATTAAAGGTCTTACTTAGGCAGTTATAACAAAAATGAAATGAAAAATAGGGGTTACAAAATTAGGAAGCGTAATGGTTTTATGATTTGTATATGGTTTTGTATTTGTCAATTAATCAGGTTAATAATGTATAAGATTTGCCCGATTTATGCTTTAGGTCACAACTAATGATAATTATTAGGCAATTATGAAGCACTGTAGTTTCATTATGTTTCAATTATGCTACAATGAATTTATTTTACTTCCATACGTTCCATTACTTTTCACCAAATTGAAAAACACAATAAACAACTTGAAAAAGTGCATTGTTTGCTTTTAGGGTTTTTAATACGAAACATATCGAAGCCACATGTAAATTGGATAACAAAATGAGATTCACTGTAACATCCGGTATCACCTATGACATGCCAATAAACGCTTCTTTATAAAATGACCAAACATTTTCTGCTTTTTAATCGTATTAAAGTTTCGTGTTTACAAACCTTGATTCTAGATAAGGAATAGCTGGGGGGGGGGGGGGGGGGGGGGGGGGGGGGGGGGGGGGGGGATACACATATGATAGAGCATGAGGTCCTTATATGGTTCATATGCTTATAAATAACCTGGATGGAAAAGACTTTCAAAAGTCGCTAACTAATGCTCTTGTTTTAGTAACTTACAAAATAAAAAATTATTCAACTCAATGGGCACGAATTAAAGTAATGGATTAGTGAAAGATCATGTTGTAATTACTAACACGTCTTTTGAGTTATATATGATTAGTTATAATTATAGTCGACTTTAACAGATATAACAAAATTAATTAGCATAAGTTGAAAAGTTAGGAGTTTTAAGTGCATGTGTACACTTCCATTAATCAGTGTGATTCTGTGAATTTTTTGGTCCGCATAGATGGACAAGTGCCAATTTTTTAGTCCGCATATATGATTTGTTATAATTATATCCGAATTTTTGTGAATTTTTGCTCAATAAAATGCCAAACAAAAAAATTGTAATAGAATTTCTAACAGGTAGTTGTAAAATTAACTATGTTGGCTAAAAATGTCAAATTAATATTGCAAATGATATTGGCTCAAAAGCTCTTTTCGCTTGATACTATATGACTTTGGTTTAGGGAAAATTACGAAAATGTCAAAATATTGGGGTGGTATTTTACAAAATGTCAAAAAAATTCAAAAACTTTACCAAATGTCATGCATATCGCATATCGCATAACGCATACGCATATGCGATATGCGTATGCAATCAAATTATGCGAACCATGCATTTTTTTGCGTTTTTTTTGTATTTTCACACTATGTTTGTTAATGTAACTAGTTAATACATTAAAATACTACATTTTAGAAAATAGAAATACATCATATTACAAATAACTAATTGTTGGGAAAAACAATGATCTATCCCAAGATTAATAAATCTGTTAATCAAAGTCTGAGTCTGAGTGACCTGAGTCTGAGTGACTCAGTCTGAGTGACATGAGTCTGAGTGACTCAGTCTGACTAACTCAGACTCATGAGAGAAGTCAGGCGTAATTTAAGGAAGTCTAGTTAGTTAATATCTTTTATCTATTTAAAAGATACTCTAAGATTGATCCTTATCAAACTCACTATACTTGTGTATAAATAGTGAGTTTGAGGTTTGTAATCGGTACACCTTGAATTGAAATATAACTGTGTGTTATTTTCATTGTTTCAATATTATAATTCCGCTATAATATATACTGAAACTGAGTACTTAATCGATATATAACAATTAACGTCTAAATACTTATTTGTTATTGATTTGCCATTGTTTGGGATCTTAGTGAGACCTAACAACTGGTATCAGAGCAAATAAGATTTAAATTTTAATAAATTTATAAATCTTAAACGATCAATACCTAAAATCTCAAACAATGTCATCATCTTCAAACATAACTACAATGGCTGGAAAATGAATTCCTGTGTTCAATGGACATAACTTTGCACATTGGAAACTCAAAGCTGAGTGGCACCTATCAGGAATTAATGAAGAAATGATAAAAGTCATAACTGAAGGACCTATCATTCCAGGTAAACAGATTGATGAAGTTAAAGAAGGTGATAAGGTTGTCCAACGTGCCAGATGGGTCCAAACTGCCAAATCTCAATGGACAGATCAAGACAAACTTCTATATAATCTTGATCCCAAAGCCAGAAGCATTTTAGGAAATGCAGTGTCAGAACAAATCTTTTCTAAAATTGCAGGCTGCAAAACAGCTAAGGAACTATGGGACACATTAATTGTGTCTTATGAAGGTGTTCCAGTAGTGAAGGAGCAAAGACTGAACAGTCTCATTAGAAATTATGAAAATTTCTATATGAAAGAAAAGGAAACTTTGGCAGATGTTCATACCAGATTTCAAATCTTACTAAATGACATGTCAGCTCTGGGAGTGACAAAATATGATGATGATATATGCAAGAAATTTGTTGATATATTACCTAACAAATTTGAATCTGTTATCACATCACTTGTAGTAAGTGAGAAGCTGTCCACCTACAAGCTGCCAGGACTCTTTGGTCTATTGTTAAACTTTGAAGAATCTCAAGAAAGAAAGAAGCTCAATAATAGAAGAACAGCAAAGGATCCAGAAGCTGCATTAGTTGCAACAAGCAGAAGGAATAAAGAAATTTATTCTCAAGCTGACTCATCTGAGTCTGAGTCACACTCAGACTCAGAATCTGAAAACGAATCTGAAGTCAAGAAATTAAAGAGTCAGCTTGCTCTATTGACCATGAAGCTTGAACAAAAGACTGGCTACAAAGGAAAGAAACCTTTTGATCTGAAAAAGGTAAAATGCTTCAAATGCAACGATTATGGCCATATGGCTGCTGACTGCAAAGTAAAGAATGCTCAGACTGAGCATATGGATGAAGTTGCTGAAAGGGCCCAAAGATACCGAAACAAGTATCTAAAATACAAGAAAGGGAACAACTCAAATCCTCAAAAGTCTCAAACAGAACAAAAAGCATTATTTGCTGAAGAATGGTTGGATGAAGAATTGTCTTCTGATGAAGAGGAAGTGGTTGATCAGTGCTTGATGGCAATAGTGGAGGAAGCTTCTGAAACTGAGAAATCCGCCTCTCAGTTTGAAAAGGATCTAAAGGAAGCTGAAAGGATGAGTTGCAATTCAGACTGGAACAAGTCAAAACTCTATAAGGTGTCAGCTTCATATCATTCAGGATCATCGAAATCCAG
>CAJVGC010000001.1:28600206-28671909 GCA_910822075.1 Senecio squalidus | reverse complement strand
AGTCAAAAGCAAACAGACTGAAGCTGAAGCTGAAAAATTAGCAAAACTTCAGAGGTATGCCAACAGTGCTGGAATGACTGTGGAGGAATACAGAGAATACATAAAGGGGCTCTACAAAGAAAATTTCGAATTCAATCCTTATGATCAGTCTGAAAAAGCTGCTGAAGAGTTTGAAGCTGAGATACAAGATGAGGAGGAAATGGCTATTGAAGAAGAACAGATGAGATTGGAAGCTGATGCACAAATGGCCAAGCTTGTTCTCAGAGAGCAAGAAAGAGTTGATCACATTATAACAAACTTCTCCATGAGAAGGCTCAAGCAAAAGATCACTCACTTAGACTGTAAGAGTCATGGTGGAACTGACCTACTACTTACATGTACACATAAAGGTGGATCTTTCAGAATTGGGTTAACAAGATTGCATACAATGGGATTAGAAGAATGGAAGGAAATAGCAAATTTGAGCTACAATCTGACTGACAAAGCTCAGGGGTTGACTATAAGAAGAGAGGCCACTTTCAACATGAATGCAACTCATATGTTGAATCTGGTGTCAGATGAAGACTACAGAGCCTACTGCACCAAGCACAATGTGAAAGTCAAATCAAAGTCCTTGGGGTTGGAATCAAGCAGTATGCATCCAGTTCCCAAAGAAGTTGCATTTCAAGACAGAACCTACATTGAGACTGAGAAGCATATAGGGCTGTGTTGGGGAGAAGAATGCTTTCAACCTAAGGACATCATCACCACAACTTCCATTCACCATTGCATAGCTTTACTCAAGGAATGTGAGTCTCCTCAATGTCTTCCATTCAGAGTGAGACTGATCAGCTGGCTGTTCATGAACCTTAGAAGAATTGAAGAAATAGGAACCCTGGCATATAGAGTGGAGCTGGTAAAGAAGGAATATCAACTACACTTCAACAAGACTGATGCTGAAATGGAGACACTGATGGAGTGGAAGAAATATAGACAGAGATGGATAAGGGAAAGAGATCAGCCTCTGTCGTTTGATCTCTTAGTGAAGAAAAGAAGGAGGACCTTAAAGAAGAATATGTAAAACAGTCTAATGCTTGTTTTGTTCACAAACAGTGTTTATTTGAAGATGTTTATGTTTGTGTTTGTTTTCTTGCATATTTTGTAAAAGACTTTGGTTGAAACAGATAGGGGGAGATTGTTGGGAAAAACAATGATCTATCCCAAGATTAATAAATCTGTTAATCAAAGTCTGAGTCTGAGTGACTCAGTCTGAGTGACATGAGTCTGAGTGACTCAGTCTGACTAACTCAGACTCATGAGAGAAGTCAGGCGTAATTTAAGGAAGTCTAGTTAGTTAATATCTTTTATCTATTTAAAAGATACTCTAAGATTGATCCTTATCAAACTCACTATACTTGTGTATAAATAGTGAGTTTGAGGTTTGTAATCGGTACACCTTGAATTGAAATATAACTGTGTGTTATTTTCATTGTTTCAATATTATAATTCCGCTATAATATATACTGAAACTGAGTACTTAATCGATATATAACAATTAACGTCTAAATACTTATTTGTTATTGATTTGCCATTGTTTGGGATCTTAGTGAGACCTAACACTAATCATCATACAAATTATCGACCGATGTTTGAGACGACTTAGTAGGAGACACATAAATTACAGTTTTATGTCAAAATCAAACTTACATTCCGTACAAAAAGTACATTCAACGGTCAAAATTACAGTGTTATGTCAAATCAAACTTATACTTTGTACAAAAAGTAAATGTAACGTACAAAATTACAGTGTCTAGTCATATCATAATAATTCACCTCGCATAAATGAATAATGCGAGGTGTAATCAATTATGCGAGATCCGTACAAGAAGTACATTCAACGGTCAAAATTACAGTGTTATGTCAAATCAAACTTACATTTCGTACAAAAAGTAAATTCAACGGTCAAAATTACAGTGTTATGTCAAATCAAACTTACATTTCGTACAAAAAGTAAATGCAACGTACATTGACTCTTCTATATAAACAACACAAAAACCAGTGAGAATTCATACATTTTACAACAATCTAACTCATTCCTATTTCATCTCATTCTTGTTTCATATCTTTACAACAATCACACACAAAAACTATGAATACTAATCCTCAAAAAACTAAGATATATGTTTGTATGGGAGGGGCGTGGGAGCTGGTAGACGGAGCGGTCCGTTATCTTCCCAAAGGGTTATTCAAACGTAGCCTCCATATACGTATTGATTCTAAGTTTTCGTCGTTGAAAGCTAGTGTAGCAGGAAAGCTGTCTTTGAATGCTAACTCGGGTTTCAGGTTAACGTACAAATCCGGTGATGATCTATTAGAGGTTGGCGATGATGACGATGCAACATAATTCATTATCTATGTTGTCAATAACCCTAATGTAAAAATTACACTTTTTGTCGTGAATCCAACTACGAGTGACGTAGACCAAGTTGAAACCTTAGTTCAACCCATCCACAATGTGCATGGTATCGAATGGTCCTCAGGTGACCAGTTCCTAAACTCTCAATCTCATTATGGTCATGACACATATGACTATCAACACTTACAATATCATTATGGTCATGACCCAAATGATTTTCATAACTCTCAACATCAATATGGGAATAACCAACATGGTTTTCAAAACTCCCAAGATGTTGGATATGTGTTTCCAGAATACGATTATTCTGCTGATCAACATGTTGAGTATGTTTATGACCAACAAACTGATTTTCAAAACCAACAAAATCATTTTCAAAACCAACAAAATGATTTTCAAAACCAAGAAAACAATTTTGAAAACTCCCAAAACTACGTTTTTCCGGAATATGATTATTCCCTTGAAGAAAATGTTGAATATGAATATGTTTCAACAAATGATTCAAGGGATGATCAAAGTTTTTCAGATGAGGAAAAATCTTCATCATCGTCCGAAAGTAGCGATGATGAAGATAGCCCTCATCTTCAAGTTCCCGAAAATGTGTTCTGGGACCTGCCCCATTTAAGCCTTCATCAAAACCTCTTAGATACAACCCTTCTGAACATGTCACATTACGTGATGTTTTCGATAACAAAGAAAAATTAGAAATCGCTTTAGGGTTAAAATGTATAAATGAGGGTTTTGAAATAAAAGTTAAAAGATCAAATAAAACAAGGTTTGAGGCAGTATGTAAATTTGAAAAATGCGAGTGGTTCTTGTTAGCCACAAAAATAAAAAATCTTGAGTCTTTTGTAGTTAAAAAATTTACCGATAGACATACATGTTCAATAACTCAAATTAATCCAAATCATCGTCAAGCAAACAAAAAAGTCTTGGCATGTTTAATTAAAGAGGACCTTGAAGATCCATGCAGGAAATACACTGGGAGAGACATTATCATGGACATGCGTGTTAATCATAACATTAGCATTTCATACCAACAAGCATGGAGAGCAAGAGAATATGCTATAAAAATGATTAGAGGGTCCCCCGAAGAATCATTTGCTCAACTACCAATTTATCTACATAATTTGGTCCAACAAAATCCGGGAACCATAACACATATCACGAGGGACCGTGAAAAGCGTTTTGAGATGCTATTTGTTGCAATCGGTGAATCGGTAAGAGTTTTTAAGTTATTTTTGTTAACTATTATTATTATTATTATTATTCATGATACCTCATCATATATCTATTTTTGTTAACTATTATTATTACTAAGACTAATAATCTATTTCTTTACAGCTTCGCAGTTTTGTCAAACATGTCGTCCGATAATTGTATTAGACGGTGCTCACCTTAAAGGAAGATATCATGGCACACTGTTTGTTGCAGTGGGTATGGATGGGAACAAAAATATTCTTCCTATCGCATATGGAGTGGGGGCGACAGAGAGTGGACAAGGTTGGATCTGGTTTTTATCGAAGCTTAGAGAATGTTTGGGTCATCTTGATATATTGGTATTTATCTCCGATAGAGCAAGTTCCATTGACCTTGCAATACACACAGTGTACCCATATGCTCTTCACGGCCTTTGTTGTCGACATTTGTGCATGAACTTAAGAATTAAGTCACAAGCAAACGAAGACAACGAATATCATTTCTGGAAGACATGTAAGGCATATAGGAAATCAGACTTTCTAGAAGCATTTAGGCAACTTCAACTAATTCTTCCTGTCAAATCAAGAAAAATTATTGATAACTTAGATAAGGAAAAATGGTCAAGGGCTTATTTCCCCGGAGATCATTATAACCTTATGACATCTAATAGTGCTGAATCTCTAAACTCGATGACCCGTCATGCATGCAAGCTTCCGATTTGTATGCTTCTAGAGTTTATGCGGGCAACTACTCAAAAATGGTACCATGAACGTCGCAAGATTGCAGGTAATTCTTTGTCCTCTCATAATAAGTATGATTTCCTATTTTAATAACTTACTATATTTTTATTATTTTTAAACAGAGGATTTGGATAGACCATTAACACCGTGGGCTACAGAAAAATTAGATGGTAGGATAAAAAGAGGCTCCGGATGAAAAGCCATACCGATTAATGACTACATGTTTGAGGTGAAAGACAACAAGAAAGATGCAGTGGTCACTATTCGTGACAAGAAATGCTCGTGTCAAGTTTGGCAAAAGTCTGGTATACCTTGTTCACACCTTGTAGAAGCTTTAAATTCTTTGAAAAGGGGACATGATGTCGTGGCTTGGGCACAACATTGGTTCAAGGCAGAAAATTATAAACGGACATATACGGGATCCATATTCCCAGTTGGACATCCGTCTGAATGGTTGCGCCAAGATAAGATCCCAACCATCAAGCCACCATCCATGGAAAGGAGACAGGCGGGTCGTCCAAAAAACAAAGACCGTGTACTTTCGCAAGGGGAAAGAAAACAAGTGACATGTGACCGTTGTAAGAAAAAAGGTCACACTAGAAAAATATGTAGTGCAAAGATCCCAGAATACCAATGTTCAAGCCAACCTTCATCCTCACGTTCAACAAAAGCTGCTTCAACGTCTCGAGGAAAAAAAAACCCTACTAAGTCGTCTCAAGCATCGGTCGATAATTTGTATGATGATTAGTTATTTGTAATATGATGTATTTCTATGTTCTAAAATGTAGTATTTTAATGTATTAACTAGTTACATTAACAAACATAGTGTGAAAATACAAAAAAACGCAAAAAAACGCAAAAGATGCATGGTTCGCATAATTTGATTGCATATGCATATCGCATATGCGTATGCGTTATGCGATATGCATGACATTTTGTAAAAAATTTGAAATTTTTTGACATTTTGTAAAATACCACCCAATATTTTGATATTTTCGTAATTTTCCCTTTGGTTTATCAAACACCTTCTCCGCCACGGAATTGAAAATAGTAAATATTGTATCACTTGTCTCATCAACAACATGCACATGGACTCTATACCTGCAACAACGAAAACAAATATTACAAAAGGTAGGAATTTGGTAGGTTAATACCATAGTCCCTACATAAAACAACTCAAAACAACAACCTTATCATAGGGTACTTGCAAAAGTCATTGCAAAGATCACAAAAAAACAAACCATCCTTTACAACTAACTCTTTGTTGCACTCTTCACAACTCTTGTAGCACCAACCCGATTGAGTATATAGACGATCAACTGTTGCCAAAACAGTGAAAACATGGTCTTGTAGGCCATCGGTCAACGGCATGCCAACCAACTTGCCAATACTAATTTGCATAGCTGCCAACGCCTGGATCATTTTGCAAGAGGAATACAAAGCCGTTATTTATAGGCCATGAGGCAACTAAAGAGTTAGGACATAGTAAAACTCTTCATTATGGTACTTAAACTCAAATATTAAAAGATGGGGCAACTAAAGAATTCGGAGTTTAACATGGGACAACTAAAGAGTTAGGACATAGTAAAACTCTCCATTATAGTGATTAAAACATATGTTAAATGATGAGGCAACTAAATAGTTAGGAGTTTAACATGGGGCAACTAAAGAGTTAGGACATAGTAAAACTCTCCATTATGGTAATTAAAACATAGGGCAACTAAATAATTAGGAGTTTCAAGCACACCATTCCACTATTTGGGATAATCACACCTTAGATGGTGTGGTTCTCTTAGATTATAAGTAATAGTAGATTTGAATGATTATTTGATTTAAACCACACTATATTTTCGCAAACATCTTAATGGCATACTTTTCGGGTTACATTGAATTTGTTGGGTTTCAAAACTTGAGTGGCTTATCGATTTTTGATGATTATGGCTTGGGTGGTCAGTCGCCCATCGTTAATTTATATGTAACTTTTACATCTTTTTTAATTTCTTTGTATATATAACAAATAACAAGCATTCAATAGCCAAATGATTAACAAGATGGAATCTAAACTAACAATATGACAACCCACTTGAAATGTGATGGTATAAAAAACATCCCATGTTAATCATCTAGGAAACTTTAGCATCCTGTTTAGATGGTGGGTATTGGTCAAGCTCACATGTTCTTGCAGGGATTGATTGCCATTTATAAAGTTGATAAACTTGTTGGGTCACTCTACTCCAAACAATCTTCACATAAGTTCTTGATGATTTACATAAGCTTCAAAATATTTATACAATCAAACTTATCAATTGCAAAAAGTAAACATAAAGAGCAAATTCTCCGACTAAACAAAATAAGCGCACTGTGTTGGGTTTTTTTTTTTTCTTCTATAAACAAAGGCGTCGAATATTTTTTGTTAGAATCTCTTTAAAAAGATATGCCATTCCATTATATCTATGATTATTTATATGTTAAAAGTTATGATCGAGATGTTCTTTATATAGACACTTATATCCACACATAATGTAATTGAGATTGGAATATTCGTCAAAATATATTATACTGGTTTATATTATTAAATCAGGAAATCAATCCCGATCAAATTTTAGCTAAATAAACTTTTATGTGTTAGTGTGATGTGATGTACTTCTGTTCGAATATCACCGTGAGTACTAAACTCGACTTAACCGGTTGTCTAACAAACAATTAACTTAGATTATGATTAATCGAATATCACCGTGAGTACTAAACTCGACTTAACCGGTGGTATGTGTAGATATAAGTGTCTATATAAGTTTGACGTATAATTTGGATCGGACAAAGTAAATATTTATATATCGTATTAGTTAGATTATATTTCTCACGAGTTTTAGTAAGTAACTTTATCACCTAGTTTAGTAGTTCATAAATTGTTATTCGAATTTAGGGATGGCAATGGGGTGGGTTTGGAACAACTTTTTCTTCTTCATATCCGAACTTGACATCAAAAACAACTTCCAAACCCGTCGTATTCCCCGTCGGGGATCTTATCAGGTTGCCCCGTAACTCAAAACCCAACCCAATAATCAATTTTCAACACTAATTTTGAGTTATGTTATTAAATTTTTTAGGATATAAACCTGGTTTTATGATTAAAAAATATATTTGATAGATAAAATGTTATAAATCTATTTAATATTAGTTATATAATATTGTTAATACATGTCTTATATTAATATGATTATGATAATATATATATGGGCTAATTGTTTGGAAATTCATAGAACTTTAAATCCAAAACTATTGTCTGCATCCATCTTTAAAATGGTCTATTGTATGTATCTAAATTTCAAAAATTATTGAATGTATCCAACCAATGAAATCTTAGCAAAACGATGATGTGGCAACTTGCGTGGCAAATTCTGTGGATGACACGTATTGTTGAATACATACAATAGCAGATTTTTGAAAGTTGGATACATTTAATAGAGATTTTTGAAATTTACATACATACATTAGACCAATTTAAATATGGATGTATAAAATAGTTTTGGATATAAAGTTCGATGCATTTCCAAACAATTAACCTATATATATATATATATATATATATAAACACTATTTTTGTATTTATATATGTCGGGGCGGGTCGGGATAGGGATGTCAAAATCCGTCCCTGCCCCGAACCCGATAAAAAAAACCACGTCTTCGTCTGAAATCCGCCTCATATCCGATAACGCATTCCCAAACCCGTCCCAAAAGATTCGGGTTTTCCCGTTGAATTCGAATTTTTATGTCATCTCTATTTGAATTACTTGAAAAAGGAAGATAACATTGTTTTATATAAAAACGGAATGAAAAATAGTTTACCAGAAAATAGGAGAATAAACAAGCGATGAAAAATAGTTTACAAAATGGAACATTTAACAAGTTGATAAGTAGAAATTGTGCTTATAATCTTTCTATTGAAAGTTGTACACTTCAAACCCTTTTTTTATCTCTCTTTTTTTTTATAGTAAACTTCAATAATATAATGTTTTGGAGTAAATTGAAATACAACACCAACTCAACTACTCCATAAGTGTACGACTACTGCAATCATACCGAGGAGTAATTAGTTTGCGTCAATCGCTTTGGCTGTGATTTGCTTTTTAAAATCATAAACCCTACATATTCTAATTTAGTGTCTTATATATTGATGTAAAATATTATCAAAATGTTTAGTAATCACCTGTGATTTTATTAATAATTTTATTTAGTATGTTGATGTAAAATGTCACCAAATGCTTATTTAATCACCTGTGATTATATAGTTTTTACATTAAGAAACTATTTATTATTTAATGTCTTAGTATGTTGATGTAAAATGTCACCAAATGTTTAGTAATCACCTGTGATTTGTTTTTTAAAATCATAAACCCTACATATTCTAATTTACAACCCAATAAAATAAATGATTTGCTTTTTAAAATGATTTAATGATATTTCAACTTTTAAAGAGAGAGAAAGTATGAAAAGATGACATTTCAACTTTTACAGAGAGAGAAATGTCACATTTTCATACTTTTACAGAGAGAGAAACTTGGTAAATGTGACACAAAAGCAAAAGACAAAAAGACAAAAGTGAAAGGAAAAGCGCGTGTGAGTAAAAAAAAAGGAAAAAGGTAAAAAGACTTTTTTGCCCCTCCGTGTTTTTTCCTTACAAATCATTTAAAACCCAACTTTTAATCTCAGCCACAAATTTTAGATAATCTTGTGGCTGAGAAGGTGATCCCTGGATCTCTAGCAAAAAAGACATCCCTATTGAACCCCAATCTATATATATATATATATATATATATATATATATATATATATATATATATATATATATATATATATATATATATAGTTGGTTTCAAATGAGAACCATACAAATAATTAGGAACCATTAGGAACCAATATTCACCAGTGTATATATATGATATTCACCAGTGTATAAACACTGGTGAATATCATATTAAATATACACTGGTGAATATCATATTAAATATACACTGGTGAATATCATATATATATATATATATATATATATATACACTGGTGAATATCATATGTATATACACTGGTGAATATTGGTTCCTAATGGTTCTCAAATATTTAGTGGTTCCTATTTGAACCCACCATATATATATATATATATATATATATATATATATATATATATATATATATAACACTATTTTTGTATTTATATATGTCGGGGCGGGTCGAGATAGGGATGTCAAAACCCGTCCCTGCCCCGAACCTGATAAAAAAACCATGTTTTCGTCTAAAATCCGCCTCATATCCGATAACGCATTCCCAAACCCGTCCCAAAAGATTCGGGTTTTCCGTTGAATTCGAATTTTTATGCCTCTATTTGAATTACTTGAAAAAGGAAGATAACATTGTTTTATATAAAAACGGAAAAGTATAGAGAAATAAACAAGTGATGAAAAATAGTTTACCAGAAAATAGGAGAATAAACAAGCGATGAAAAATAGTTTACAAAATGGAACATTTAACAAGTTGATAAGTAGAAATTGTGCTTATAATCTTTCTATTGAAAGTTGTACACTTCAAACCCTTTTTTATCTCTTTTTTTTATAGTAAACTTCAATAGTATAATGTTTTGGAGTAAATTGAAATACAACACCAACTCAACCACTCCATAAGTGTACGACTACTGCAATCATACCGAGGAGTAATTAGTTTGCGTCAATTGCTTTGGCTGTGATGATTGTGTTGTATCTTTTGATTTTTTTGTAAACGTGTATTCTCCATAAAAGTAAGAAGCAAAGCCCCATAAAGACAAAATGAGAGCAACACCTTTCTCGGCTTGAAACTTTTCTTTGTAAAACACAACAGCTAATACTTCTATGACCGGAAGTAAAACCGCGATTATGACCCCAGAGAGTAATGACGATGCACAAAAGATAACTCCTATGGCTCCCAAGAAAAAGCATTGCCAAATTAAAGCGCTTGCAACCAATATACAGTAATATTTTGTTTTCCCTAATACAAAATCTTGTGCCTCCCTCGGAATAACCTACAAAAACGCCTTTTAAGTTGAATTAATTCTAACTTTTTAAAATATATGAAATTCAAATGATATGTATTCAAAAGACAATGCCAATTTCATTCTTGACAATTAACCCATGTTAGATTCTTTGTCGCCCATGGTTAGTAAAACGATTGTTAGATAACAAACAAAAGGCAAATAGAGTGTTTATAGGGTTTTGCTAATGTTTTTGTTAACTTTTCCTATTCAATATCCATTCTATGTTTTATTAGATTACTCATGTCTCTTGATAAACCAAATATGCAAAACCAGTTAAATGTATACTTATTCTTCTCATAAGATCAATAGGCTATTCTAAACAAGTATCGTTGTACGGACTCATTCAATCTCCCTACACTACGTGAATATGTATTTTGATTTTTGTCCCAAATGAGTGATTTGGTAACCGGATAGTTAACCCTTTGTATCCGTGTATTTTCAATTTCGTTAAGTGTCATTTTTACAAAATCATGTCATTTTTATTCATCAATTACGTCGCTTGTCCGTCACCATCTAGTATATTGTCAATCATTAAGGCTCACATTTTATTTCATAGAATTGTCATTATAAGTTTCATGGAAAGGGGCGTAACCGTATTCAATGAACAAAAATGACATCTACTAGTTTAAAAAATGACGCTTAACATTTAAAATCCATGTAGACATAGTATTGGGTTGGAAAGAGAGGGAAAAAAATGTACATTTGCTTATTTTGGAAAAAAAAATTATTTACTTTTAGACTTATTTAAATGACACTTAACTAGGTAGATATGAGTGCCACACATATGTAAGGCATGATGATCGGTGAGCAAATTACTAATATAATCAATTATTACTTATGTTTTACAAAAATAAGCACCTAATTTGTGACGAATTTCTCGCGTTATTTTTTTTGTCACGAAAGTACACATATTTTAATTAGACCAATAAAAATTCGACACGTTGTCGCGACAGAATTCATTTCTCGCGTCAATATTCATTTTCCCAACGACGTGTCTGATTTTTATTGGTGTGATTTTGTTTTATGTATTTCTCGCGACGATAAAGTGTCGCGAAAAAATTCGTCGCAAATCGGTTGATTATTTTTGTAAAGTATAAGTGATATGTGATTATTCTGGTGATTAACCAGTTACATACGATTACTCTTAAAGTTTTGTTAACTGTAAATAAATTGAAGTTGAATCTAAACCAATAATCTAATTAACAACTCACTTTGAAAGTTGAAAGTTTATAGTAGAAAAAACATGCCATGTTAATCAACTTGGAAACTTTCGTATCCTATTTACATGGTAGGGATTTGGTCAATGTCACTAGCTTGTTCTTGGAGTGATTGATTGCCTTTATACTGTGGACAAAGTTGGTGGGGTAAGATGTTAAGGATGGGAATATTGAAGGTGACTCTCGTCCAAACAATGTGGACATAACAATTACATAAATACCATGGTCATAAAAGTATTTTCTAAAATGATGTGACATGTTGACATTAAACTCAAATTTTGGTATTATATTTTGAGCACGGACGTAGACAGAAATCTTTTTACGTAAAGGTAAACTAAAGAGAATTTATTAAGTGTATAGAATTTTATTATTTATGTGAGTAAAATTTAGATTTTTGATTTTTATAAGATAAAAGTTTAAAAATAACATAAATATAATTATTTTTTTATATTAAAAAAAAAATTAATAGGAACAATTGTCTACGTTGTCCCCGTCCTATCTCCGTTCCTGGTTTTGAATAATGAATTTTTAAGCCGATAATGGGTTCATTCTAAGAGCAATGGAGATATCAATGTCTCCAATTTATTTAACATGACAGTACAACTGCCACTATATGAGGTGCAGATCATTCATATGTAGTTGTTCTTTGTATTTAGTGCTCGCCTATCATTTCATAAAGTTTAATGATTGACATAATTATAGTTTTATAACAAAAAAGGTACGGCACTTAAAGGATGTTTGGAAGTGCATATTTTTAATTTTTGCCAGAGGTTACTAATTATTAAAAATAATTTGTGTTATCTTTTTTAGTTCTATTTTTTTAACTAAGAAAAAATATATATTTCTTTTATCATTTTGCTGAGGTTACTAATTATTAAAAATAATTTGTGTTATCTTATTTAGTTCTATTTTTTTAACTAAGAAAAAATATATATTTCTTTTATCATTTTGCTGAAAACATATTTAGTGGTTTTTATCTACATTGTGTCGATAAAATTTTGTCAATATGATTACGATGTGTATGTAGCGTAAAATCTTTAAATAACTTCTTTAGAACTTTAAAATATTTGAATAACTAGTTAAAGTTGATGCTCCAAACAGAAATTAACTAATTAACAAGCAAAAGCAAAAAAATTGCTCTAAATAATTTAAAGTCATAACATGCTTGTGGCAAAAATTTGGTCTCTTTTTATATTTGATTTGTAGTGATTAAAAGTAAATAATTGATTAGAATATAGGATAATTAGTGATATAAATATGAAACCTGTTATATTGATTAGGCTTTTGGATTTAGGTATCATTACTTTTAAAAAATGAAATGAAATTAGGTACAATGATTTACGTTGTTAATGGGGTTTGCCTTATTGGTAGGAGATGGTTCGTTTTAGGGTAGGTGTTCGGAATCACTAACATAGTCGTTCAAGAAAAAGAAAAAAAAAAGTTACAATGATTTAGGCTAAATATAAACTTTTGACAAAGTCGACAGATGTGTTTTTGGTGTATACTATTTAAAAAAAAAACAGGCTGTACGTACCTTAAAGTCGTTGTTAACAATCATTCCGACCATGCAAAATATAGTAGCAAACAAACACATAACCATCTGAATCTCCAACACGAGTGTATACGTAATTGACTGTTTCGCCTTGTTGTAAGTTAGCTCTACCAACGGCAACACAAACCCGTACAACGCGGAAGCCGCTAACGTCATCAAAAACCCCATCATATACGCCTTCTTACTCTCCCCCTCGGGACGGTCATTACTCGTATGCAAGACCAACACTCCCGCCCCAATCGTCAAAAGCACCACCGCGTTTATTGAATACGATGTAAACTTTTGTTTCACAAGAAGGTAGGCGAAAAACGCAGTGAAACCAAGCTGGGAAGCAATGATTAAAGAGGATGTCGAGACAGGAAGACGAGCTACTCCGTAAGCATAGAGGTAATCGACGAGTCCAGTGATGATACCAATAACAGCTACCGCCAAGAATAATCTTGGGCGCATGTAGATGAAAGTGGTTGTCTTGTTTTCGTCGTTTTTACGAGATGTACGACGATGGAAGTAGAGAATTATGAGAACGAAAATGATGACTGGCCATCCCCCAGTTTCGAGGAAAGCTGACAACCAGACACGGTTTCCACCGTGTATGAAGTAGAGACGCATGATCAATGGACCACCGCAGTTTCCTATAGATAACAAAATGCAATTGAGGATTAGAAGTGTCTTTTTCGCGGCCGGGCTGACTTTCGCGGTATAAGGTGCGGTGGTATCGGTAGTGGTCGTGGTCGTCGTCGTGGTGGTTTCTTTAGGGTTTTCCATCATCTAAATTTTAATAATTATTATTGAGGGAAATGATAATATATTTTATGAATTGGTGTTAATGTTTTTGTTTTCCCAATAGGGATGGAGAGCACAAAAGGATACAAGATTAGAGTGCAAGTGTAGGTAGTATATATGCTTTCTGGTAATGATAAAAAAGGGCTTTTTTGGTATATATGCCAAATTACAATTAAAGATAATTTTCTATTAAATGTCCTCGACACAAAAGTTAGGGAATTTACCAAACTGGCTCTCTTATTTTGATTTCAATATTAACTCTTTTTTTATTTTACATATAATTAGACACATGTTTATAATATTGAAAATTGATATTGTTAGACCTATTGTCGGCAAAATCAATGATACACGTAAAGAAGGAAAAAAAATACATGTTCGATAAATGTCACCTATTAAATGCATTAGGTTTATTTTTAAATATAACCTTTAGGTTCTTTAACACCAACATTGATAATTTAAAGTTAGAAGAAACAATATTGACAGATATCAGTATCTTTTTTTTATAAGTGATGACTTAAACGATGAACGTCATAAGACGATTATACAAAAGTGATTTTATGAAATTCCTAAATTAATCAACCACCTTACATCTTTGATGACGTTTGTTGGCAAGCCAACTTGGCTTGGCGCATAAATGTTGCATTTGCTAAAGCAACTAGCAACAGGTTCAAGGAAATCATATGAGATGTGTCTGACCTTGATATTCAACAAAACATGTATTAGCTAGGATGTGATAAATATAGTTGTGAAGGAGCCAGTATTATTACAAAATATATATATCATGATTTAGGATTCCAACGGAACCAAAACAATGTGGTCGCATTAGGACGAAAAACAACTAACTTCATAAGAAAAATAACAACCAACTTCTTCTCAAATAAAAATAGTTTTCATTATATTAAGTCAAACAAATATAACAAGATCATTTTGTTTCTATCTGAGTAACTATGTAATGAGCGAACACCAATGTTGATTTAATTTCCCATCTTTTATTGCGTACTTGAAGTTTCTACTATCATACGAATTTGTCCTCTAATGTATTTTATTTTTTAATTTGTGTTGTTATAGAAGTTATGATTTGCTTGCAATCGATAGAATGTCTTGTTCAACTGTATGCCAATCATGTATCATATAATGCATTATTTCTTGTTTTTAATCTTAAAACCATCTATAATATTTATCTTTTTAAAAATTAATCTTTCATTTTCTAAATCTCTCATTATGGAAATACGGATATTTCTGTAATAATTTAAGTGTCAACTTTGTTGGACTTAATAATATAATCAGGTTTAACCATTATGTTTGTAAATATTAGTATGTTTAGATGTTTAATTTGGGTCATATGTACATATCCAATAAAGGCCCAAATAACATTAGGTTGATGACGGTTTAGAAAGGCAACGGTTAGAAAGTTGCAACTGCTTTCTATGTACCGATTCATTATGTATATTTCCTTTTAAGTTGTTGTAAAACAATTGGATCAAGCTAATATATTTTGTTTGATGCACCTTTTCTGTCTCTGTATATCTTATCATTCTTTCAATTATGGATTGGTTTAAAGCAAAGTCTGTGATTAGTAATTCTCAATATGGTATCAGAGCCAAAGGTTCAACCCCTGGGAGAAACCAATCCGAGAAGGTGTACCGAGAAGCAATCGAAGAAGACAATTATATGATGACAGCAAGATCACGTTGAAAGCGAAATTGAAGGAGTTTGAGGCGTTTAATACCTCGAAGTTACATGATGCGGTCAAGCATTTAAACACCACAAGGAAGGAAAAGAGGGTGAGATGTTTTAGTTGCAAGAAGAGGGGTCACGTTGTATGGAAGTGTCCTAACAAGAAGAGTAAACACAAGGGCGAGACATCAAGGGCAGTGGTTGATTATCCCGAGTTAGTACTTGTAAAAACCGATTACATGGTGGAAGGCTCGGACAAAGGAAATCATTATTCAAACGATTAAAGTATGGTTTCAAGTTGTTAGACATAGAAGAAAATGAAAGAAAATTAATTTTTTCATATGGCATTGGAGAGGCGATTGTCGAAACAGGAGATGGAAAATTGGTAATACCAAATGTGTTTTATACACCCGAAATTACCATGAATGTTTTAAGTATGGGACAATTGGTGAATCAAGGATACATGACTACTTATGAACGCGGGAGATGCATCATAAAGTACATGTTTGATGAAAAAGAAGACACGATGAATATGGAAGAAGATGCCGTAATGGAACGTGAAGATTCGGCAAAGTGGATTGAAAATCATAATAAATTCTTAGAAGATTATTTCGAAGCGATTGATCCAACGGAAGAGTGTTCCTTGATCAAAGGAATGGAAGATCTCAAGATGGAAAAGAAGGATGATCATGATTACATCGATGATCATTACTTAAGCATGAATAGGACGTTATACGCCATGAAGGTAAACACTTTTCCTAGATTTATATCTTTTATGGATTTAATGAAGATAGACATATTTGTATATGCAAACTGGGAAATATTGGCAAAAAAGTTCATGGAAATGATAGAATGGTTCTATTTGGGTGATTTGGGACAAGATGTGTTGGGTGAATTACCACCAGTTATTGGGGTAATTAAGATTGATTTGTTGGGGCTATATAAGTCGGTGGATGACTTAGGAGGATACATGAATGTATCGTTTAATAACAAGTGGAACGAGATAGCAAGTTTGCTAGGATTGGCACAAGAGAACTTAGGGGCGATCAAGGAGTGTTACAAGGAATACATTGGGATGGTGAAACTGTATTATGAAGAGGCAAAGAGGACAAAGCAGGAACAACAAGGAGAAGTGGTGGGAAAGGGCAGCGGAACTGTCAGACCACGGGCTTTAGCGGAGGTATTTGCGGTAGTAAAAGGTTCACCGGATGGGACTCATGAAAGGATCGCAAAGCATGGTGTCAAGGCTGAAGATAGCGACTCGTTCGGGACAACAAGCAACACGTCAAGCAGTGATTTTGAAGTCATCACTTAAAGAAGAAGAACACCTGATTATATGATTAAGGGGAAGTGTTGGACTTAATAATATAATCAGGTTTAACCATTATGTTTGTAAATATTACTATGTTTAGATGTTTAATTTGGGTCATATGTACATATCCAATAATGGCCCAAATAACATTAGGTTTATGACGGTTTAGAAAGGCAACTGGTTTCTACGTACCGATTCATTATGTATATTTACTTTTAAGTTGCTGTAAAACAATTGGATCAATCTAATATATTTTGTTTGTTGCACATTTTCTATCTCTGTATATCTTATCATTCTGTCAATTATGGATTGGTTTAAAGCAAAGTCTGTGATTAGTAATTCTCAATAAACTTAGCAAAAAGCCCGGCGAAAAACAATAAACAAAAAGAAAAAAGAAAGAATCAATACAAGGCACGGTGTGAGAAAGTGGACAGGCATCTCTTAATGGGTGATGGGTTGGACAGAAATGGTGTTCCGACCCATTGACATATTTCAGCCATGTCTGAGTTCCAACAAGCGATAACCATTTATACAAAAAATTTACTCTAGAAAATCAAAATAATTAAAAAAAATCCATAATAACTCTAATATTTAATTGTAATTCCCTCCTTTTTTACGTTCTATTCCCACAAATAAGTAAAATGAAAATTCAATCATTAAAATTGAAATTGAAAGAAAATATCATCTTATAATAATGGGGGCCCAAGGATTTGACCAATTTTCGTTTTTTTCCTGTTAACCTATTCTAGAGGTCCATTTGCAGACGTCTTGTAGATCACACATTGTGGCCATATTTTCTACACAAAATGATAATTAAACAATATTAGATCAACATCAAACAAATATATAATCTTCTGAAATAAGTTTTGTGAAAATAAAATAAATATTGTGTCTACAGGGACAATAATTTTTCTTGCTGTACATAAAAAATAAAAAGTAAATATTTTTTCTTAAACTATGTGAGGACAATGATCAAATTTCATGTTGATTATCGATTATCCACTTACATGAAGATGAAAGACTTAGTTAGAGACGGTAAAACCATCTAAAATCGATGGAGAAACCCGAAACCGAAGATAGTTGGGTAAGGTTCAAGTTTGATGACCGCTTTTGACAAATATTCGTTTTATTATCCATACCCCTACCCATACCATATTAATAGTGTTTTTTTTTTTTTTTTTTTTTTTTTTTAATATATAAATAATAATAATTTTTTATATTACATATTTTAATTCTCGTGACTTACAAATCTAATCTTCAAATTGTTATTTGTTCATTTTCTTTGTTTGGTTTTAGTTTTTTAGTCTAGCTTTTTGATCGGTGAATCCGTCAATTTGTCTTGTATAAACATAAACAGGTATATCCAATATCTAAGGAAAACCACGAAAATCGATAGATAAAACTTTTCGAGTATCCGACGGGTATTGGGTTGGGTAGGGCGTAGGGGTGTTCAAAATTATCCGAACCCGACGACATATACAAAAACCCGAAAACCCGATCCGAATTACCTACAATTTTCGGATATCCGGAATTTTGGATATCCAAAATTTCGGATTCGGATAACAATATTCAAAAATTTCGTGTATTTCGGATATTCGAATATCCGACGGGTATTGGGTTGGGTATGGCGTAGGGGTGTTCAAAATTATCCGAACCGGACTATATATATGAAAATCCGAAAAATCCAATCCGAATTACCTAAAATTTTCGGCTATCCAGAATTTCGGATATCCAAAATTTCGGAATCGGATAATAATATTCAAAAATTTCGTATATTTCGGATACCCGAATATCCGAAATTTTGGAATTTTTTTATTATTATTTTTTTTTCTTTGATATATTAATTGTTACACAAAAACTTTTCATTTCTTTAATTAGTTTATCTCGTTTTATGAAATTATTAAAGATTGTTATTAAAAAATTATGCATTATAATTTTAATCAAATAAAAAAATGAAAAACAAAATTCCTTTTTAAGTTTTTTATTTTCGGATATTTGGAAATGAATATCCGAAATATCCGATATTTTCGAATATCCAAAATTTACTATCCGAAATTTCAGATACCCGAATTTCCATATATCCGAATTTGAAAACCCCTAGATATGGGTATAGATTTTGTAAAGGGACCCGAATACGGGTTTAATGGTATCTGACCTAAACATGTCGCCATCCCTAGACCTAGTCGTAAATGTGATTAAATTCTTAATCATAATCTAATCAAGGCGTAAATTTAAAATCATGTTGCAAATAATACGGTTATCGTAGGTGAGTTTGTCACCCATCAGTAATGTTTAAGATACTAGCATAAATTGTTGATTGGAGGACCTTGTTTGTAATAGATATATGAAGATCGGCTTTAAATGCAAAGATAGAAGGACGAGACTAGAAGTGGTCACTCACTAAACATCAAGGGCAAACAAATGTCCATCCTCATCAATATCTCACACATCAATTCAAAGCTACAATCGTGGAAATTTGATAAGACAATAATGATATGTAATTTTCCTACAATGTTAGCGTCTGATTTTTAAGGAACACATATGCAGTTGGCCAACCTAGGGTAGCCCCAGGCCCCCAGCTACAGACGGATTCGGTGTACATAAATTGGCTAATTTGAAAAGTATTTACACAATTAGGGGGTGTTTGTTTGGCTTATATAAACGTTTATAGCTTATTGATATTTCGATTTATGTTTCATAAGTCTGGATTTTTCGTTTATATAAATGGGCTTATTACTGTGTATTATGACATAATAAACAGTAACAAACCCATAAATGGTTACATAAGTCGGAAAATCTGGGCTTATAAAACATAAGCTGAAATATCAATAAGTCATAAGCTCCTTAAATAAACCTAAACAAACACGCTCTTACTAGTAGAGTGTCTGGTTAACACTACTTTCCACTTGAGTTCGAATCTTATGAATGTGTTTTTTTTCAACGAAAGCTAGTTTTATTTTTGCTAAAGCCATGTTTTTATCTCTCTTTTCAACAAAAGCTAATGTTGATTCGTTATTAGTCAAAATAATAAAATAAAAGTATTGATAAAGTCGTTTGGCTGTTCTATTCGCGTAAAGACATAAGGTTTTGTTATATTTTTAAAATATGTATGTTGTAAAATTTCAATGAAACATCTTTTTCCCAAAGAAAAAAAAATCTTGAAAGTTAATGTTATAAAATGCCTAAAATGACCATCTCATGTCCTAAAATGTCAAGCCCGCAGGCGGAAATTTGTTTAGTGAAAAAAAAATTTATGCAAATTATTATGCTAAACCGAACTCGAAAACCCGACAACTTAATCGGTATTGGTGTAGTGAATTTGTTTTTCCGGCTACCGGTCCATTTTACTCTTGAGTCCTCAAGATGTGATTCTTATTATTGTTGTATATGTTATCTGTTGGTTGCATACGATTGGGTTTATTTGATTTATCTCTAAATAAAGACATTTTGAATTGTGGACAGCTTTATTTCAATAAATTTAATATTTTTGTGATGAAATTGATTCTTATATACGAAAACACTATCTCATAGGCTCTTATATTCTCTCTTTGCTTGGATAAAAGAAACCATATTGACGCTTAAACACAAAAAAAAATCTACTAGTTTCACGTTTCTTCACCTTCCATCATACTGTCGGACAAAAAATGGATTTAGGGAATTTCTCCACGAAAACACATAATTTATCAACATCATCAAAGTTATTCAAAATAACGAGTGAAGAAAATACATAACGCAATACCTACAAACGCTTAAACACTAATTTTGTTGTCTGAGTTGTCCATATGTATGCAAACAATCGTATCAACAACATCCATAGCCCAACAAATCTGTTTCATGTTTTGTACAGTCTTTTACATGACTAAGAATACCAACATCAAGTTTAATCCCGTTTCCTTCAGCCATCTTTTGAACAATTTCTAACTAAATTAATCCCACGATTCTATAACACTAAACGGAAAAGATACACCTCTTTCGTACTTTAATTTTGGACCGCAAATATGAACTACTGGAATTACATCTTCTAGATTTTCACAGGGTAATCTCAATTTGTAGCAAATAAGTCCCAACCCAGTTTGTTAAAAATTGAAGCCTAAATGTTCTTTTACCAAGTTTCAACATGTTTACATGATCAAGATTCAAGATGCGTACAAATCACCTCGGCTTCCTAGTATCCGATTCTTTACCTTCCAAATATTCTCCGACACCCATATGATTATCGTTATCCTCCCCCCTAAACTACAAGTCAATAGTAAAAAAGTTTTTTTTTATAAAATGTCTTAACTGCTCAGTTCGGTCTTTACCGGACCAAGGCAGTGACCGATTTTCCCCAAAAAAAATAACCGATGATCGGACCAAAGATATTGAACCGTGCTAGTTGTGGTCTGTAAACCGGTCGATCTCGGTCTCGTACGAGTTTGCACGGGCCTAGAAGATACAAGACCGTTTATTGTCATTAAGCGACAAGGCCATATCGACTAAACTTAAGAGGGTGAAAATATATTATTCGAAAAACTACAGGGTCCAAAAAGAAAATCACCATGTCAAAACTCAAAACTAAATAATCAAATTCCCGCGTGACCCGACCCAGATTAAACTACCATGGCTATTCGTTCACTTCTTCGGCATTTTCAGCCACTAAGGTACGTCTCTTTCTCTAAATCTGTACATTTCTTTGTAAAACAAGCAATACCCACAATCAATTTATTGTAGATTACTTGAAATCTGCACCAATAAGGTTGCAACAAGACTCGATTTTCTAAGGTGCATTTCATCGAACACCTTGTGTGCATCTGCATTTAATGATTTGCAACCGAATAAGGAAACAAACGACATCGACCTTAGAAGCAAGTTACTTTTCCTCACTTATCCTCGACGAAGCGCCACAAATGTGCTTCAAAGCTGGGTCAACGAAGGTCGAAAAGTTTCCATTTACGATCTTCGTGATGTTTCCAAACATCTTGTAAGGCGTGGGCGTTACAAACATGCTCTTGAGGTTTGTTTCGTTTACTACTCTTTAAGCGGTCTTTGGTATCGCAATTCTAAGTGCTTATTACATATTACATAATGCATATAAAAAAACACAAAACGCAGTTTGAAGTGTTTGGGTAAATAGGGTTTCAACTTATTTTTATAAGGAAAAAGAACTTCTTTTTAAACATCTAGCTTTGTGCTTATTTGATTGGGTCGAAATTATCAAATTGTATAAATGGTGCCTAATTATCCCTTCATATCATAATTTTGGAAAATGACGTTTGTTGTTATATATATACATTTGTTGATAGGTAATGAAGTGGATGGAGGGTCAAGAACGATTCCAGTTATCGGAATCTGATCATGCACTCACGTTAGAATTAACCATCAAAGCCAGTACTTTAAAGGAAGCAGAAGATTATTTTGCACAATTACCAAACATCGCTTCACAAAAAGAATCATGTCTCCATCTTCTCAACTCTTATGTGAAAGAAAGAGCATCTGAGAAAGCCGAATCTCTTATGACCAAAATGAATAGTTTTGGTGCCAATGTGACTCCACATCCGTATAACGCAATGATGAAGCTTTACATAGCCACATCTCAATTTGACTTGGTATTATCTGTCATATCCCAAATGAAACAAAATAAAATACCAAGAAACGTGCTTTCTTATAATCTTTGGATGACTGCATGTAACGAGGTTTACGGGGTCAAAAATGTGGATACGGTGTACAACGAGATGATATATGATGAGAATGTTAAAGTTGGATGGAGTACTCTTTGTACGTTAGCTAATATCTATATGAAGTCGGGGCTATTTGAGAAAGCAAATTTAGCACTTAAAAATGCAGAGACGAAACTATCAACTTGTAACCATTTTGGTTACTTTTTCCTCATTACAAACTATACATCTATGAAAAATAAGGAGGGTGTTATTCGTGTTTGGGAAGCTAGTAAAAAGGTGAACGAGAAACACACATGCGCAAATTATATGTGTATTTTGCTAAGTTTAGTGAAGCTCGGGGATATTAAAGAAGCCGAGAAGATTTTTAGGGAGTGGGAGTCTCAGTGTAGAAGATACGACATTAGAGTGTCTAATATCCTTCTTGGTGCTTATGCTAGGGATGGATTAATGGAGAAAGCCGAAAGTTTACATTATCACACTTTGGAAAAAGGGGGGTGTCCAAATTATAAGACGTGGGAGATACTCATGGAGGGATATGTTAGAAATGAAAACATGGAGAACGCGGTTTTTGCAATGAAGAATGGATTCAAGATGTTGAAAAACTGTGATTGGAGACCGTCTCCTACGATTGTTGAATCTATTTTGGTGTATTTTGAGACAACTGGAAATTTGGAAGAGGCGAAGCAGTTTTTGAAGGTTCTTAGGGATTTTAATTTTGATACTTTGTGTGTATATAAATCATTAATAAGGATGCATTTAGCTAAAGGAAAACGGTTTGACGATGTTCTTAAATTGATGGAGGATGATAAGATTGCCATGGATGATGAAACTAGGACCCTTGTTCATGCTTCTTCACAAACCGATGCATCGTTATGACTACTCAAAGAAAAAAAAGCAATTGACAAGGCAAAGAGTTGGTGATTCTGATATTTTATTTCTCTTTTGTTGTACATTCCTCCAACCTTTTGTTTCAAGGTGTTTAGTTTAACATTAATAGAATTGCCGTGTCATATGCAACATCAACGATTCATGCAAATGGGTTTACTAAGGGGGTGTTTGTGTAAGCTTACAGAAGGGGCTTATGAGCTTATTAGCTTATAAGAGACATAAGCTCCTTTTAGGTGTTTGTTTGAGCTTTTTAGCTTAGGTTTATGAGCTTATGTAAGGGGGTTTTCATAAGCTCATTTTGTGTGGCTTATGAGCTTATCAAACATTTTTACCTTATCATAAGCTAATAAGCTCATAAGCTCCTCCAAACACTTCATAAAAATTTTAAAACTTATATTTTAAATGCCATAAGCTCCTTATAAATAATAAGCCTAAGCCCAAAATATAAGCTTACACAAACACCTTCTAAGTTTAGATGAAATGACTTTTGTATGTTAAAGTAAAATTTCACACCTTGGACCCTTCGTCCGGCTCCTGACGAAGGGATTATATATCTAATAAGTAAATGTAGAATTTATTGAGTTCATAATGACATTCAATGTTACAAAATGATTGGAATTGAATGTTTGGAATGTTCTTAACAACAAAATCAGTTATCAAAGAATAAAAGTGTTACACAGAATCCCCCTTAGTTATTTCTTCTTTGTCCTCTCTTTATATAGTATGCGTCCGGATATTATACGGAGGGTAATAGAGAAGGACCGGTCCGTCTCTATAACATCAGTCACTTCCCATACGTGTCAGCGACGTGGCTCGTTTTCCCCCACACCTGTCAGTCAACTGCCACAATCATTTAATGCAAGCGCGTGGGCGGCTGTTTGTCTCCCACGCTCTCCGTCATTAAATGCTTCTTCCATTCTGTCTTGTCCATCATTAATGCTACACTCCTTTTAATGTTCCCGCTCCAAGAGACGCTTGATTGCCCCTTCGTCAGTTCATACCCCCTGCTCCATAAACACATGTCCTATCGGTGCGTAACCGGACGAAGGCCGGATCCTTCTGTGAGTGGTAAATACCCTATCCCAACATCTCCCCCCCCCCTAGCCTAGGGAAGTGAGTAAGAGAGTGGGGGCCTACTTCTGATCGAGTCTTCGCTAGACTATGATTGCCTGACGTTGCCACTTGCATTTAAAAGGTAATTATTGCCTATTAGTAATTAATGTCTTTGATTTAACGGGGGAAATGATTGATTTATGTGGAAGGTTATTGACTTCCCCATAAATACTCCTTGAAAATCTCATTTTCATTAACCTTTCCTTTCATTTTCCCCCTTTTTTCTTCTCCTTTTTTTTTCACTCTTTTCTTGAATCAACCGTCATTGCTCGCTGTTTTCCCGTTTCTGATTTTCCGATATGGGAAAAGGTGATATGCTTACTTCACGTTGTAACCTGAAACATGGCCCGTTTATTGACCTCATAAAGGATTACGGTTTGAAAGCAGAGTGACGAGCTCGTAATCCTGCTGCGGAGGCTAATGTCGCCGACTGCCCTAAGGATTCGATAGCGATGTATACTCGTTTCTTCGATTCCGCCAATGTCCGTGTTCCTTTTACCCGTTTCTCTTTATCTGTTATCGAATACTACCAACTGACCCCTGTTCAATTGAATCCTTTGGGGGCTTTGAGGGTGACCAACTTCGAGCTGTTATGCCATGCCCTAGGTTTTCCTGCCACTTTGAATCTGTGGAGGAGTTTTTTTAAGCTAATTCGCTCTGGGGATTGGTTTACCGTCGAACGTCGTCCCATTAATGGATAGTGAAGAGTGGGAGTGCTTTCGTTTCGTGCCCACCAGTCTGAAGTTGTGGAAGGATAGATTTATTTGGATCGATGCTTCGGTGGCCCCCATACCTCTTCATTGGCGGCCCATTCTGCAAGGTGCGATACATGACCCAGCTCCCCTTCTTACTGATGAAGAAGTAGAGCGCTGCCGGTTGATATCGCTAAACAAAATACCTGCCCGGACGCATGATGAAGCGGTGCTGGTGTTGGGTGGTCTGAGTCGGAACTGGTCTCCTCTGAACATGGATCCATCCATTCATCGGAATGGTCATCGTAAGTTTCCCCTCTTCATATATTTTTATTATTATTTTTTTTTTTTTTTTACAGACGCTTCTTTTGATGTAAACAACTATTTCTTTGCTGGATTACTTAAAGCTGGAAACTTTGGCTGGGATATCCTTTCCTTTGATTTCCCTAGGGGAAAACGTTAAGAGTATTCTGGAGCAGGGGATTGGAGATTTCGTTCTCCCTTCGGCTCAGGTACAAACTTTGATTCCTTGTGTGGCTGCTTTGGTGGTGGATCCTCCGGCTACATCTGCTCCTACGATGACACGCAAGAGACAGCGAACTCGAAGCTCCGGCCTTCTGAAAATCAAACGAGGGACACTTATTCTAGCTGATGGTACGTTTATTTTTCTTTTTCGTGTCACCCTCCTTATCTTGATTTCCTGCTGATCTTAATATCTCCTTTTTATGTGGCAGATCTTCCTTCTCACAGTGCTACACCCTCTCTGGATATCCCACCATCTCTTCGTGCTACCAGTTCCCATCCTCTAACCATCTCCACCTCTGGTGGTCCGGAGATAAGGGAACCTACTCCTCTTAATGACAAAGGAAAAAACGTGGATGAGGGAGAGAGTGCCCCAGCAGGAGCCCTTGAGACCGAAGCGGGAGGTTCTTTTACTCCCTATTCAGCAAACGCCAAGGAAGATCCGTTGTCAGCTTTATGTGGCCGGTTGGAAGGCAAGGTGTGGTAGTGGGATGAGTGATCCGGAGGTGTGCCAAGACATGCTAAATCACTTTGCTACCCCAGTTGAGCCCCTTCGTTGGAGAAGCCTGCCGGAGGAGACCCTGGTTAATAATTACAATGTGTTGCTTGCCCAGTTAGCGGTGGCCGGTACTGAAGTCCGTGGGCGTTTTGTGGCTTCCCGTGGTACCGTTGCCAAATTTGAAAAGTCCCTTGCTAGGAGAGAAGGGCGTCTATCAATCGCGAAGGCTAAGATCCTGGAGTTGGAGGGGGAAACTGTCAAACTCCGGAGACGCGTAAAAGCTCAATTCCGAAGGATCAGACTTGGGTTGAAGGGGTACTGTGAGGGTCAGCGTCGAATTAAAGATTTGGAGAGACTTATTCGTGATTTGGAGTATACAAACAGTAAGCTTGTGAAGGCTCAATCTTCGGCAACTGTGGATTCTGGGATGAAGTTAGTGCCCACTACTGATTGGGAGAGTTTAATCGAGAAAGTGAAGGGTTTGGAGGTTAGTAATGAAGGATTGTTATCTGAGAAGGCTGCAGTTGACGCAGCGGGTAAAGGGTTGGCAGCCGATAGGGCTGCTTTTGAAAGTGAGAAGGTTGCGGCAGAGGCAGTAATTGAAAGCTTGGCAGCCGATAAGGCTGCCCTTGAACGTGATAATCAGAGGCTTTCGGCTGAAAACTCTGCCTTAGAAATTGCTCATGGAAAGCTTTCGGCTGAGAAGGATGTCCTGGATGGGAAGGTGTCCTGGTTGATTAAGGATGGAATAAAGGCCTTTGTGGGGAAGCTCCATCAAAGCCATGAGTTCAACGCCCCTTATGGAGAGATTGCCACTCTGTATACCAACTCTGGGTATGCTCTTGGAGTGCGTAGCGGCTTTCGTCAAGCGCAAAGGAATCTCCCTCTTTCATCCACGCCCAACTTTGATCCGGAAGCCGATACTAAACTAGACGAGGCCCTTGGCCGTTTGAAGCAGCTTTCCTTCCCTTACCTGGAAGCGCTCGGCCAGGATGTTAATCTCTCAGTGGAAGATTTGTTGAAGATTGAGCCAGCTGCTCCTGTTGCCGAATAGTGTTCCCTAGCTTGTATTTATGGTTTTGTATGGGAGTCATTCGATCCCTAGATGTTTATCATTGTCACTCTAGTTTTAATGTCATAGCGTCAATGTACGCATTTTTCTTTTAAATTGTTGTTGGTTACTTCCTTTTATTTTCTTACCATATACATATATATAGCCGTTTGAGCTGGGAAGCGTCCCTCCCAGAAGAGCGCTTTGACTCTTTTTTTATATATATATATATCTACACCAGGATATGCATTCAGACTAGTGGATGTGAAAATTTCCGTCTCTATTCGAGAGACCGATATATGCTTTTATATAATACGAAAGGTTACAATCATTACATCATAACAAAGGAAGTCCCTTTTACAATATCAGACATAGCATTTTCTTAGTAAATTTCCATGCCACGTTCGTGGGATGGTTCTGCCTTCCATTCCTTCTAATTCGTAAGACCCGTTCCCAAGAATCTTTTTAATCTTGTAGGGTCCTTCCCAAGTCGGGCCCAACTTACCAGTGTCTTCCTGCCTACTCGCCTCATTGTTCCTGAGGACTAGCTCTCCTTCTCTAAAAGCCTTTGGATTTACCCTCTTATTGTAATATCCTTCTATATGTCTCTTGTATTTCTCTTCCCGTATCGCCACGATTTCTCTCCTCTCTTCGGCCAAATCCAGGTTAAGGCGGAGCTCTCTGTCATTTTCTCCAATGAGGTTGGAAACAGTTCTGGCCGTTGGCATTCCTATTTCCGCAGGGATGATAGCCTCGGTCCCATACGCCAGACTGAAGGGGGTCTCACCGTTACAGGTTTGGATCATGATTCGGTGTGCCCATAACACGTGCGACAGTTGATCTAGCCATCTGCCTCCCTCCTTGTCTAGCCTTGTTTTGATCCTTTCCACCAAACTTCTGTTCGCCCGTTCTACCTGTCCATTTGCCTGTGGATGTGCAACCGAAGTGAAGTTTTGTTGGATCCTCATTTCCTTGCACCATTCTTTAAATGGATTATCCGCAAATTGCTTTCCATTATCCGAAATGATGATCCCAGGCAAACCGAATCGACATACAATGTTTTCCCAGACGAATTTTTTTTACCTGGGATCCGGAAATGGTGGCTAACGGTTTTGCTTCCACCCACTTGGTGAAGTAATCTATGGCTACCAGCAGGAACTTCACTCCTCCGGGAGATATTGGGAAAGGTCCGACAATGTCTATGCCCCATTGATGGAACGGCCAAGCCGAAGTGACTGAGATCATATCGTTCTTAGGGTGTCTGGGTACCGAAGCATACCTTTGACAACTTTGGCATTTCTGGATTTCTTCGGTGGCATCCCGATGCATGGAGGGCCAATAGTATCCCAAGTTGATTATTTTTTCCACCACGGCCCGGGGTCCTGAATGCATACCACATGCACCTTCATGGACCTCTCTAATCACATAGTTAGCTTCCTTCGGACCTACACATCTGAGTAAAGGCATGAGGAAAGCCTTTTTGTACAGGATCCCTTCCACGATCACATACATGGGGAGTTTCATCCTCAACTTTCTCGCCTCTTTTTTGTCCGCGGGCTCTTCCCCCGTTCTCAGGCACTGAATGATGGGGGTCATCCAGTTTGGATCAGTGTCTTCTATTACTGCCCATACTATTTCCATCTTTGTACTTCTCTGATTCAGGACTTCCACCAATATTTTCTTTTGCTTCTCTGGGTGCGCTAGTGATGCCACCTTGCTGGCTGCATCGGCCTTCGCGTTCTCCCCCCTTGGAATTTGTCTGTTGTTACAGTACTTGAAACTCTTAACGAGGGCAATTGCGAGGGCTTTATATTTGGCCATGCTTTCATCCTTGGCTTCAAAATTTCCCTTTACTTGATTGGCCACAAGGGCTGAATCTACTCTAACCTCCAGATTCGGTATCTTCATCTTGGTTGCTATTCGCAGGCCCGCCAGCAAAGCTTCATACTCGGCCTCGTTGTTCGTACCGCCGAAAGACAGCTTTAGCGCGTATGTAAATTCTTCTCCTGTAGGACTGACCAAGATCATACCTGCTCCGGATCCTGTATTACTAGAGGCCCCATCGGTGTATAAGAACCACACGTTTCCTTCTGGCGTTGGGTCTGTGATATCACCCTCTTCTCCTCCAGATTGCTTATCGGTGGGGGAGGAGGCATCGGTACCTCAGCGATAAAGTCCGCCAGGACTTGTCCCTTCATGGCTTGTCTGGGTCTGTATTCTATTGAGTAGGCTCCCAACTCTATGGCCCATTTTGCTAACCTTCCCGATCTTTCTGGTGTCGCCAGTATATCCTTAATGGGTAGTTCAGTCATGACTACTATCGGATAAGCTTGGAAGTATCGAGGTAGGCGTCTAGCTGTGTGTATGAGTGCTAACACGAGTTTTTCCATAGGTGGATAATTTAACTCAGCTGCTCGTAAAGCCTTACTTACGAAGTAGACAGGAGTCTGCTTCCCCTTTTCCTCTGTTATCAGAACGGCGCTTATGGTGTTGATGGAAGCTGCTAGATACACAAACAGTTCTTTTCCTTCGGTTGGGGCCACGAGGGCCGGTAGCTGAGTTAAATATCGTTTCAATTCCTGGAAAGCGTCTTCGGCCTCTGTTGTCCACACAAAATCGGTGACATTGATGCTTTTCTTTAGTGCCTTAAAAAATGGGAGTGATCGTTCGGCCGATCTCGAGAGGTAACGACTTAACCCTGCTAATCTTCCATTGAGGCTCTGGACTTCTCCCAACGTCCCAGGGGACTTCATTTCTGTGATTGCTTTTATCTTGTCGGGGCAAGCCTTGATACCTCTTTCAGTTATCACGTGTCCTAGGAACTTTCCTTCTTCCACACCGAACGTGCATTTCTTGGGGTTTAACTTCATGTTTATGCTCCTCAACTTTCGGAAGGTTTCATCAATGTCGTAGATCATATCTTCTTCTTTATGACTCTTGATGACAAGATCATCTACGTAGGCTTCTAGGTTTCTTCCGATTTGCCCTTCAAAGGTTTTGTCGATCATCCTTTGATAGGTGGCTCCGGCATATTTTAATCCGAAAGGCATCTTCCTGTAACAGAATATGCCGAAGTCTGTGTAGAATGTCGTCTTATCTTCATCTTCCGGTGCCATTTGGATCTGATGGTAACCCTTATAAGCGTCCAAGAAACATTTGTACTTGTATCCCATCAAGGAGTCGATCTTCCAATCTATCTCAGGTAGTGGGTAGTTATCCTTCGGACAGGCCTAGTTGATGTTCTTAAAGTCCACACACATTCTCCATGAATGGTCGCTTTTCTCAACGAGGACTGGGTTTGCTACCCAAGTCTGATATCTTGCTTCTCGAAGGATCCCCGCTTCCATCAGTTTATTCACCTCCTCCTTGATGATCTGGTTGCGCTCCGGAGCCATTCCCCTTTTCTTTTGTCTGATTGGCTCACACTAGGGTAGGTGTTCAATCGGTGCTCGGCTATGCTTCTAGGCACGCCCGCCATATCTGACGGCGTCCACGCGAACACGTCCATGTTACTGCTGAGCAACGTAAACAGCTTTTCTTTACAAGGTCGGGATAAGTGCGATCCGATGGCGATAGTTTGCTCCGGGAACTTAGGATTGATGACAAGTTTTTTCTTCCGGATCGGGACTTGTTTCTTGGGGATCATCCGTCCTTTCCGCGGAAGCGCACCACTTTTCCCTTCGTCTTCTGGTACGAATCGTAGCGATACAGTGGGGGGTAGGGAACTTCATCAGTCCGTGAAAAGTGGACGGCACTGCTCCTAACTGGAGTAACCCTGGTCTCCCCAGGATGATGTCGAAAGGGGCTGGTGCTTGAATTACCACGAATTTCATCCATTCCGTCCTCATACGCGGGTACTCTCCCAATGTTAGAGGGAGGGTTATTTCTCCCAGCGGCCACATCATTTCGCTATTGAATCCTTGGAGTGCCGATTCTAGTCTCCTTAGGCGAGCTTGAACGGACTTCCGAAGCTGCCTAAAGAAATGTTCATAAATGACTTCTGTGGAGCTCCCTGTATCGACGTATACCCTTGGGACGATGGCGTTACCCATCCGTCCTTCCACTATGATGGGGTCCAGAGTGGGGCAACATTCACTCCGGGGAGGAAAGGCTATTTCTTGATTCATCCAAGCTGGATCAGGCTCTTTTCTTTTCAAGGATGGTGAATCCTTTTTTATCATGTGGACGGTCCGGGTCTTAGTTCCCTGAGCACCGTCATCTTTTCCCCTTCGGTTGTTCCTATTGCCCTGTGGCGCGCCCTTCTTTATATCTTTAATCAGGTGTGCGAGTTCTCCAGATTTGACCGCCTCTTCTATCTTTCTCTTTAGGTGATAACAGTCGTTAGTGTTATGGCCGTGATCTAGATGGAACTCACAAAATTTTTCTGACAACTTTCTTTCTTTGTTTTCCAACATCGGATGAGGGGCAGGAAAGTTTTTCCCTACCTCCTCCGTTGAAAGGATCTCACAAGGAGTCTTTACGAGTGCAGTGAAGACTTCCTTCCTCCTGTAATCTGTGGCCGCGTAGGGGTTAGGGTACGGACCTCGATTACGTTGCTCTGACTGTTTGCCCTCATTCCTTTGTGGTCCTGGTCCCTGACCCTCCGGCCGAGGTGGGTTTCCAAACTTCCCATTTCTGTCCTCCATGTGGCTTTTACTAGAACTGGCCTCCCGGCTGAGATTAGCCGCTTCTTTTCCTCTAATGAAATCCCTTACTCGTGTCATCATCTCGTCTACGGTGTCAGGAACTTTGTTGTTCAAAGTTTCTATGAGTTGAGTGTTTTTTATGGCATGCATAAAACCAGAGACTCGCATGTCTTCCGTAGCCCCTTTTATCTCCAAGCTTTCCTTATTGAAACGCTCTATGAAGGTTCTGAGGCTCTCCTGCTCTTTCTGTTTGATGTTATGCATCTCAACCGACTTTCTCTCACATCTACGTAGCTGCATAAAGTTGTTTTTAAACTTGTGTTGCAGGTCTTCGAAACTATCCACGCTCTCAGTGGGGAGACTATCGTACCAGAGTCGTGCCGATCCTACTAGAGTTTGGACAAACATGTGACACCAAACAGGCATTGACCACTGTTCCACTTCTGCAGCCCCAGAGAAGATGCTAAGGTGATCATCGGGATCCTGCGACCCGTCATATATCTTAACGTTCGCGGGCATCTTTATTCTCGGAGGAAATTTGCAGTTGGCTATACGTTTGGTAAATTTAGTATCTTTCGACCTATATGGTTTGGATAAGTCATCCACTTCAGGAACTGGTTGCCGGATGGTTGGGGGTGGTTGCCACGAAAAAGGGGAACCTCCTATGTTAGGCGGCGGTCCATACAGCTATTGGCCGAACTGAGGGGGTTGCAAAGGTTGATACTGAGGGAACTGCATTTGAGGATGCGACATGCCAAAATTAAACATCCCTGCCTCGGGTCGGCTACCTCCGTTCAGACGTTGGGTATTAAGGAGGTTAGTAAACGTCCCTGCCTTTCCATTGTTTGGCAATACTATCGTTGGCTCTCTATCAGATGCCCTTCGGGACCGCAACACCGGGCTTTGATTCAAGTGATTATATGGGGTCGAACTTTCCTCTTGCTCTATTTCCTCAGCATCTCCGTATGAAATCTCAACGGGGTTTCCTCTTCTACGCTCTTTCTGGGCGTGCGTGTTCATCATGGCTCTTAGGTTGTTGAAGTTTTTACTCACGAACTCCGGTGTAATCGGACTTGCTTGCTCGTTAGCTCCTGGGGTGAATGTCGGGGGTGGCCCTGTGTCCTCAGCAGATTCTTGGGTGATGGACTGGACTCGTCCCTCATCTTGCTGATCCATGGGTGCTTTTTCCATGTCTTCCCAGAATCTGTCGCTGATCAACAATAAGGTCCCACGGATGGCGCCAATGTTAAAGTAAAATTTCACACCTTGGACCCTTCGTCCGGCTCCTGACGAAGGGATTATATATCTAATAAGTAAATGTAGAATTTATTGAGTTCACAATGACATTCAATGTTACAAAATGATTGGAACTGAATGTTTGGAATGTTCTTAACAACAAAATCAGTTATCAAAGAATAAAAGTGTTACAGAGAATCCCCCTTAGTTATTTCTTCTTTGTCCTCTCTTTATATAGTATGCGTCCGGATATTATCCGGAGGGTAATAGAGAAGGACCGGTCCGTCTCTATTACATCAGTCACTTCCCATACGTGTCAGCGACGTGGCTCGTTTTCCCCCACACCTGTCAGTCAACTGCCACAATCATTTAATGCAAGCGCGTGGGCGGCTGTTTGTCTCCCACGCTCTCCGTCATTAAATGCTTCTTACATTCTGTCTTGTCCATCATTAATGCTACACTCCTTTTAATGTTCCCGCTCCAAGAGACGCTTGATTGCCCCTTCGTCAGTTCATACCCCCCTGCTCCATAAACACCGGTCCTATCGGTGCGTAACCGGACGAAGGCCGGATCCTTCTGTGAGTGGTAAATACCCTATCCCAACATTGTAGATTCCAAAAAAATTGCTTTGGTCGTCTTATCGAGCAAGGTTTTGTTACTTTAGTTGCCTACTTTACCTCATGCTCCGAATAATACGTACCAACATGTCTTATTTTTTCCAAGAAAGAAACAACGTGCTTAATCGTAACCTCAGTTTATTAAATTAAAAAAGTGTACTGTTCTTACTAGACAATCTTATGTTGATTAGCGGTTCAACGGTTTGCTTTGTTTTATTTCATAATGAAACAGAATTAGTGTATGTGTTTAAAGTAGCTACAAACTGGTCCTTCAAATGTTATTCAGTCTTGGTTGAGCTGTTTTATTATTTCAAGGAGATCACTTTGGATTAGAAATTGCGTTTATTTTGGACTAACGGGAGTAGATTGTAAGCTCGTTTCTGTCTTTATTCACTATTTGAAGGTCCTTGACAAATGAAGTTTTTGTATATGGGGTTGTCTACTTGTATTTTGACTGCTCGTCAAGAACTTTAAATGAGCCGGTTTTGCTTGTATGAGCTAGTTTTGCTTCTTGACCTTAAAAATAAATTTAGTTTTAATTGCATATTAGTGTATACAGTAAAAACTTTTCCCTGCTTGAACCTGTAGAAACCAACTCTGCATAAGTCAAAGGCTCGAGCTTTTATCCAGACTAGCTTTAGTTGAGTTTCTTTGCCATTACCCTTGTGGTCTCAACCGCAAGTATCCTGTATTAGAACGTTATCAACTAAAAATCTGCTTGAATCATTCCCAATCATGGCATCAATGGATTTTCAAGTGACATTGTTATCCATGATTATATTTCAGTAACCTTACAGATTATAGAAGTACTATTTAAAAAGAAAAACATGTATAATCTTTCGAGTCATGGTCAAACTCACAAGTATCTGATTATCATCGTCAATTATCAACTGAAGGAAGGTGGATAACCTTTTTTTTTCTACTTTTTTTTCAGCTACCTTTAACACATTCTGTTTGCATCTTTCTTATGGTAACCAGCCTTAAGGTTTATTAAAACAATAGCAAAACTTTTGAATAGCTAATATGTGTTACGAAAACAACAGGTAACTTTACCTCGTCACCATTAACCTAATTAAAATATAACTTCACTCGTAACTTGAGACATCATGGTCATTAAACACATCTCAGCTTCGCTACCAACTGTTAATGATCTTTTTCATCATCCTTGTTTCGTACACTAGCTATGGTTATTTCATTGTTTCTGTTACTTTAAAAATAAAAGTTGCAGTATTTAATACTTTTCAGTAAAATTTTAAATGATAATAGAAGGTATGTTATCGTCACCTGCACTCCCGGACATTTAGCTTCTTAATACAAATTTAAATATATTCAACCCTATACCATAATTTCTGAAATGCAGTACAAAGTGGAGCATCATTAACCACCTTCCACCTAATTTCCGCCTCTATTGCTTCATTTTATTTCCAAGTTAAATCAACATCAAAGCCAAAATATATATTACTTTTAGATCTACAGATACAAATATCCAAATACACTCCTTCAAAAGAAAACTAGCATCCGCACATTGGCCTAGTTTTGAGTTAAATAGTCAAATTTAAAGCATACCCGAATTGTCCAAGCTTCAAGGCGCTCAATCTTCCACAGCAAGGGAAAATAGCATTTAAAAACGCTTATTAACTCCACTGGTCACGCAGTTTAAAACTAGTTTTTTAGTAATGACAAAGCATTTGAGACATTGCGAGTTATTCGATCATGTATAGGTTCCTGCAAAATTAAAAGAGAAATTAATTGTAATATTGTTTACCGCAGGGAGATATGGGGAGCCTTACCATTGTATCGGGTATCTGAAACCTTGATTTTGTTATGGTCTCGAATAAGTAAATGTACCTGCCATTTATAAGACATTTTCTATAGACCATTAGTAAACTATGATGCAATATAGTGCAAGGAATATATGTGCTTCGACCAAAAATTTTGCTGAAATCGTACACTTTCAAGAAATAAATTCTTTTGAGAAAATATTGGCCATTCTTACAAACTTTGGTGTTCGTTCGGTATTTTCACATGAACTGTGGTTAATGACTAAAGGACGACTATGATGGTTTAAAGGTAGATCAATTAACAATTAAATATAGTGACGGACTTACCGCCAAGCGAGTTCTGTAACTAGCTCTTCTGGGGCTTCAGGGAGAACCTAAAATGCAAAAAAGTAGGAAGAATTAATTTTGAATCACTATAGTCCAATATATCTTCGAACGTAATGATGTTAGTCAATTGTGATTTACCTTGTCCTCGTAGGGATTGCAGTGATCTTTGAACCATAACCTCAAAAACTCCTATCAAGATTTCAACTATAAAATGTCAAACATTTGACCAATGGCAAAATTAAGGGTGTGACCAAATTAAACGAAACCTGAAAATGAAAACGATGGAAACAAATAGCAACCAAAAAGCGCAGAAACAGTCTTTAATAGTTTAGTTTTGATTTGGAATCAATTTAGTCCCAAATCGGATCATGAACAAAACAAAGTACTTAGATTTGTTTAATTTAAGAGGTAAAGCTAATACGTCTTTTCTAGAAAAGACACTCTACCAAAACCATGTGTCAAATCAAAACATTATAATTTTCATAGGACAAACTACAAAATGAATAGATGGCTTTCACGGTCAAAATAACTTGGGAGATAAAGAGCAAGTATTGAAAGAGAATATTTGAACCTTATCGATATTTTCGGGTTCAAGACCATTCTGAAACCTAGACTCATAAGAATGAGCTAACCAGTACCGGCTTGAGTCAGGTGTATGGACCTGCGTAAAATCCATAATTATTATTATCAATATAAATTGGCAACACCTTATCTAACGTGTGTGCGTTTATGTTTGTGTATGTGGAGAGAGAGAGAGAGAGAGAGAGAGACCTCATCAATCAATAGCACAGAACCATCAGGGCTTTTTCCAAACTCATATTTTGTATCGACTAATATCAGACCATGTTGTGATGCCACACGCTGCAATGTCATAGGAAAATCACATAGATAACGAATGAGATTGTCAAAAAGGCAAAAGACCAAGAAAAAACTCCAACAATCTAATGCGGAGATAGTTTATAATGGGCATAAATGCCACAGTTTCTTTTGTTTGGAAAGTCTTCCATGCAAAAATTATTTGTTCGCTAATATCGTCATTTCAAATAAACTGATGAAGTTGACTTCAGTCAACGATATTCCTTAATTTTTGAATTTCATGAAGGTTTTGGACTAAGACAAAACTCATAATGAGATACCAAATGGGAATGAGTTTAAAGAATTTTTCATGAGCTAACATACATAACAAAAAGAGCAGTAACACACTGTTAAATTCCGAGAATTTCAAAACTGGGCAAAAAGAAAACCAAGAAACTTACCTGGCCATACTCAAACAAACTTAATGCTTTCCTACTTGCTTCATCATAATCAGCCTGACTCATCAACCCTTGTCGTACAATCTGCAAGATAGACACTGAGTAACATACCTACACATGTAAGCCATATGGTTCACTAGTTCACACTAAAGTTGGCAAGATAAGTGGCTCGAGGGGCCGTTGTGTCCAAAATAAGATTAAAAAACTATTCACTTCAACAATAACCTAATGCAGACTACTTTCAATTTGCTTGACCCGTTTCATTTTTAGCTAGATTTTTTTAACCCGTTAGATTGTTAGAGAAAAAAACATAACCCGAATTGCCCCTTCATAAGTATATAGGTAAAAATTGCCTCCTCTGTTTGACACGACAGGAGATCTCTAATGCATACAGAATTTTGTCACTGCATCTAATGCATACAAATATGGGGTACGCATTAATAGTGAGATACAATAATATGGGTAAACATGATGATGTGATCTGAAAATGAAACCAATACAGGAAATGAAACATCTCATAATTCATACACTAAGATTATTTATTAGTCCATTAGTAACACCGAATTTGATGTCACTGTTGTGGTCCACAAGATTCCCCTACTATGAGAAACGTATTCCAAACATCTATTTAAGATGCGGTTCACTGACCAAGGGTACTGTTAGAAGCTTCAGACTTTATAAAGACAGATGTAGAATAAAAACATAAACCCCTTCATGTTTGACAAACTTTAAGCAAGCTTTATTCATACAAATTCGACTCATTAATTATTCAGAAGGTCACATTCTCCAAACAACGATAAATAAGGAAGCAGAGAACGACATACAAACCTCATCTGGAGAAATAGGAACATCATGATCCTCAGATTTAGTAGTTGGCGTGATTATATTTGCAGACAGCCGCTCATTTTTCACCATTCCTGTGGCATATTATTAATAATGCTTTCAAAACAAACAAAATAAATTAAGAATACAGCCAGTATAGATGCTTTGACTATAAACCTTCTGGAAGAACATTGCCACAGTAATTCCGCACACCGTTCTTGTATACAGTCCACAATGATGTATCAGTACTTCCAGTCACGTATCCTCTAACTAAAATGGTTTAACAAAATAAATATCAGCCGAGAATGGACGGTTTAGTGGGGAAAAAAGAAGCAGGTATCAATTAGCATCTATCTGATAACAATAATAGAAGATTTTCGGATAATGTTAAAAGTCTGAGTACTGTAAATCTAATAATACGACAAAAGCAAAGAGCAAGAAATAGAGATGACGAGTGACAAGTACATAATTACAGAAAACATGTTTTCTTGTTTTGTATTTATTAAAGGGCATATATGACATTCGTTTGAAAGTCAAATATTTCTCTTAAACTATGTGTCTAGTCAGACATTGCATTCTCAATGAGACGGAAACCCATCAACAATGGTTTGAAATACCAAACAAGCAAACAAGTTCCAATGCCCAATATATGCGAACACGGCAACAACAAGTGAAGCATACTAACTCTGAGTTAATAAATTTGAACACAAGTGGCCATATCGACCCATTTACTTATGAATGGGTCATCTGGATTATGTATCACAAACGGGAAAACAAAAGTAGCCAAAAAAGAAAATGGGTTGAATAGGTGAAACGACTCAAAAGTCAAAAGTCAAGGAAAATGTAATTTTATTACATTCAACCTCCCGAAAATTATTTGCATTTTAGGTTATTATTGAGATGTACTAATAATAGAGTTTTTGTAGTCATATCTAACAATTATCAATAATAAAATAGTGCTTGTGGGTTAACCCAACCTAAAGCACCTTCCCAGCCCCCACTAAAAATAACTCGCTTTGAGCTGAAGATGTTTTCACCCGTTACCTGACACGCCGATGTTGTCACCTCTATTTTTAAAAGAGGCATATTAGGTGATCTTTTATTTAGTGTTTATCATGATAACTGATTTGATTTTTCTATCCTTCTCCATTGTGGCACATATATCAGAATTTTTTTTTGTATCCATTAGTAGTTCTTTGATTACGAAATACAAAAACAGATGAAATGACATGTGTCACTTTGCAAAACCAACATGTCAATTTAACTGAATAATGCTCCATTATGTTCGAGCAATAAGGTTACTTTTCAATTTAGATGGCATAAAATGTAAATATAAAATCCTAGAAGTTAATGTAAGCAGAGAACTAACCAACGAATTCTACAGGAAAAACAGAACATTTCTTTGCAATGGTAACGTTTTTATCCGGGACAGCTATTATTGCATTGGGAGCAATGTGATGAGTTTGGTTGAACCACCACAAACTTGTATCATTAAGAACCTGCAGAATATGAGCAATTTCAGTTAACTTTGTCGCAACTGATAAAAATTTCCGATTATAAATGAAATGTTACCTGTCCTTTGAAAGGAATGGAAGCAAGAATCCTATCGAAAGCGCTTTGGCGATCAGTGGTAATCAGCACAAGATAATCCCCTCCATCATAAATATCTCTAACCTAACAAAACATGAATTTTTCGGTTAAGGAATTAAAATGAGAGAATTAAGAAATTATACCTTGCCTCTTGTTTTGGATTTAAGAGAGGGAATAGTAAGATGAAGATTAGTCTCAGAAAGACAATTAGAAAGCGAGGTTTTGGCAGCGATTATAACTTCATCTCTACGGTCACTGTTGGTTAAATCGTTTAAGCTCACTTCTGGTTGCTGCTTAATCGCCATTGCAACAGAAATCTTCTTTGGAATCTGTTTGAGATTGATTTTTGATGATGATGAAAAACGTAGAGAGTAGGATGATGAAAAGGTGGGTAGGGTTTTCGGAGGGTTTAAGCCGCACGCCATTTCTGCTTTCGAAATTTCTTTCTTTCTTTCTTTCGTTTTTTCTTTTACATGTAGTAGTTCTCCAACGCTGTGTTCACCCTGTTGTTCTCGAGTTTTATTTTGAGGGTAAAGGAACGTAAAGGAGTAAAGGAAAGGAAATAAATTATTGTGTTCTCAAGTTTTTTTTTTTAAGGAAGGAAAGCAAAGTAAAGGAAAGGATTAGGAGGTAAAGTTTATATATTTTATTCAATAAAACAATCCGGCCATATTTCGGGTGATTGTAAAGTAAAATAAATACTTTCATTTAGTTTACTTTCCTTTTCTTTACATTACATTCATTTCCTTTAATTTTAGACTCGAGAACAGAGCGCAAATGGGAATCCGTTAGGTTTCGGCTTGGGTTTGTTTGTTTTGTTTTATTTTTTAAACTTTTAGTTTCAATTTAAAATATACATATTTTGAATATTGCACTTGAGGGTCACTCTAGTATTCTGAATAATCCAATTGGATGATTGAACAAAAAAAAAATATAACACTTTCATTCTACTATCAAAAAACTTTAAAATCATCACTTTCTATTTAAAAACGGATTAAGTTCATCACGTGGGTCCAAGATGACCGGCTAAGAGCAGGTCATCTTCACACAAAGGCTTAAATCATTTTCCATATCATTATTTTATATTCACCCTAATTCCACATCAGTATTTCTATCTCTAACACCCCTTTTAATAAATTAGGTTTTTCTTGCTCTATCTACCTCCTCTTTCATCCTCTTTTTTCAAACTCTCCCCAATGTCTCTGTAGACGGAATTACCTAAACAAGCAATTGAATGTTCTTGTGCTAATATAATTCCTGAGCTAGCCAGTGTTAAAAGTACCGAAATCCCTTGTTCTTCAATAAAATCGTCTCTAGTATCCGAAAATGCTGTTAAATTCCTGCAAACCGCAGCTGCTGAAGCTTGTGACGTCGGAGTACCAGATCTACAAATCTCTAATAACAATGACATTCCACCTCGTGATCCTATTACTATCGCGTTTTCTTTTGAAAATGTTATAGATTGTAGCGTAATACACGTTTTTTCTTTCGCAAATCCACTACCTGAATACCGAAGCCATTAGAAATTTATAAAATTACTAACTAAACAATCCAACAAGAAACATTAAATTCAAAAAAACGAAAAATAACCCAGATTCCAAGTTAGGATTTTTATAACAAATTGATTAAAATCTATCAAAATTAGTGAATTTGGAACTAGGGTTTTGATGAATACCTTGAGTTCTTGAAGAAGGAATTGGGGGTCAGGTGGGTCAATTGATTTGGGGGAATTTGATGAATCAGTTAAGGCATTTGTTGTGACTGGGATTCTGGGTTTTAATTTTAGGAATTGAAATTGGGTTTTAGGGTTTGAATTTGATGGAAATTTATGGAATTTGTGATGAGTGATAGTGGAAGACTGGAATTGTGGGTGGAGAAGAAGTAAAAAGCCATTTTTGTGGTGTTAAGAAATGTTTTTATTTATTTATTTATATCTTAATAGAAAATAGAAAAATGTTTATATATTTTTTTAATAAATTTGATATTAAATCAAAAGATGAGTCATTGCCACGTAGTTATTGCCACGTAGATTATTCATCCATGTCATCGGGTAATTTTGACTGGAAACCTGCTATAACCAAGAAAGTCATGGTTTTAAACTTTTTTTGATAGTAGAATGAAAGTGTTATATTATTTTTTTGTTGAATCTGTGACAACCGTCGAAATTCAGGTACTTGTTCAGTTATTAAATCCGTTCGAAACATTAGTTACTCCTTTATCGTGTTCGTTCTGTTCTAGCTCGTAACTTTTGAGTCTATACTTTGTCGGAACTAGTGTCGAAATAACTTCCGGAATCAAATTATAAGTCCTAATACCAAGAAAACATCAATTGAACTTTCCTAAGTTCATAACTTATTATACTTAAGAACTTTTAATTAACAAAAAGGTCCAACGAAGCAATAACGTAAAAACGAAAATTTGAAAAAGGCTAAAAATTGCCCGGTGCGCAGCACCTCACGCCAGAATTCAAAATATTTTCAGTTTTAGTCCTTGCCTCGTTTTTACACTCCACCACCCATTTCCTCCAATCAAAAACGAGCCTTTACTGCCAATTACCAGTCCCTAGAGCAGTGTCTTTACCAATTTTCATTTCATTTTCATTTAACAAAGAAATCATTTACACACACAAAACACCTACACCCTTTTCTCTCTATTTTCTCTCTAAAAACTCTCAAGAACACCTTCATTTCCAGAAACATTTCACCATTAAAATCCATTTTTAATCCATACAAATCGTTCTAAACTTCAAGAGAAGCAAGGGGGTGTTGTTATTTCGAAAAAGGACCACGGTTGTAAAGATTTTTGGAGCTAAGATCCGACCAAAAACTCATCATCCAAGCTTTTCCTTCGGTAGATTTCTTTATTTTTACTATTCTTACACAAATAATCAATTGCATGTAAGATCTAACGGTTGAAAATGTATTTTTACATAAATCTATGACTTTTTATGGTCAAAAACGTTTTTAATCGAAACACTCTTTAGATCCACGAATCTGTGGATGAAAACACTTTGTAAACTGTTAAAATGATGTCTTAAAAGATATTTGCTAATTGCATGTTCAATCTAAACAACAAAATAAGTTTTATAAAGATTTATGTCACTTTTTACACAAAAACGATTTTTATCTAAATGATGCTTAGATCTATATTTTGTGGTTAAAAGTTGTTTAGAAACAGTGAAAACTCTATTTTATATGGTATCTACTGGTTGCATGTCGAAATCCATAAGTCACAAAACGTTTTTAGCAAGAAAAACACAAAACGGGATTGAGACAGCAGCTAGGTGCGCAGCACCGAGCTGTTGTTCTCCCGAAAATCGTCGTTTCACCCGTTTAAAAGTTATATATACGTTCTGGACTTTTACCAATATCATTGTGGGACTGAGACAAATAAAAATAAGTAAAATGGTGACTCGTATTGGACTTTTGGACTCTAATGAACTATAATATATATAATATCGTGTTTTAGGTGATTTGTGAGCGGAAGTGGTAGTACAATTTTTGGGCATGAAATTTGGGCGCGGAAGCGCTGCCAAAATTTCCTCAGAAATTGTAAATCACTTCAGCGAGCAAAAGCACCTAAGGCCTAATAATCTAAAACGGTAAATCGGACTTTTGGACAAAAATGATACAATTACCTTTTCGGACTATTTTTAATTCTACTTGACTTTGACAGTTAAGGTTTAATAAAGTTTATCTATATTTTTATATAAGAACATAATAATATAACGACTAATTAAACTATCTTGGTAATTAATAGGCAATCCGTGATTCCCGGCTCACAAATTCCGACCAAGTTTCCAAGTTCTCGTTCTCTTCGCAATCCGTGAGTTACAACCCCTTGTTTTACATATTTTACATGAATTTGGGGGAAACATAAGATTAAATTGCATTTCTAAACTTTATGAAACAAATTGCAATATATCAATCTTTGACTTTTGACTTATTAAACTATGATTTATTTGAACGTCTATTTGGACTCTTATGCGAAAAACTCTTTGACTTTACTTAAACTTATTGGTTCGCTCTCTCTTGACTAAATTAATTATTGATGCTTGTATGCGTATCCAACCCTTGATGGAACTATGACACGTTCTTAAGTGATAGATCTTACTCTCTTTTAAACTAAAACTACTTAGTGCCCGATGATTCTTTTCTTTGACTTTCACACTATTAACTACTTAGCCGTATAGTAATTATGGGTATCGATACTTAGGAAAGAACCGTTCCTTGCTTAGATGGCAGTCTAAGTACATATTACTAAGTAACTTTTAATTTCCCGTTTGAGAGGCGGGGAGTTGGGGCCGCACGGTTAGATAATCGGATTAGTGTGAACACTTAAGTTATAGATGCCAAGAGGTTGATACAAGAAAATCTAATTAGTTACTTACGCATAAACTTATAAACTTTTAGCGATTGTTATCCGCTTCTACTATTTGACTAAATTTGACTCTATTTGGTCTTTACAAACTTAGGGCACCAGTTCGCCCGTTACTTATACTTTAAAGTATATAAATTTTAAGCGACTTTTCTCCTCTAACCTCCTTTATGAAAACCTCTACTTTTATATACTTTACTCACATTTTGGTCGACTTATTTAAAACTGTAACTCACTCACTGCGTTTTCGTAGTTGACACTTTATCTTATGTTTCAGGAAATTAGTGTAAGCACGTGATGCATGGCATGGACGGGTCGAGGCGGTCGTGTGAGGACCTTATTGGGAAAAGACTTGGCCATTTGTTTTTGGGAATTTTAATAAACTTTTAATTTGTGTTTCAATGTACTAAATTATTGTGTCTTCGATGGATTTGTGAACACTTTTATTTTAAATCAATGACTTGATGACCGTTATGTTTTATATGACCTGTGATATGATTTTCCAGCTCTTCACATTCCGTGTTTCCGCTTTAGCGGGGTGTGACAGACTTGGTATCAGAGCACAGGCTATAGAGAAAAACGGTTTTAAAAATTTTCAAAAGTTTTCGAAACCAAACTATAACCAAGACTTTTCGGAAAAATCACTTATGGGTCTAAACTTTAGAGAATTAATTTCGCGATTGCATATTTATTTTCAACTACGCATGGCCTGATCACCCATGCCTAGTTCAAAAGAAATTATGCAAGGACGGAACGTAATTACTATTGTTAACGGTTTTGAGTCAAAATTCTCGGAACTGTCTTTTCCCGATTCTCACGCGACTGACCCGTACATGCATTTCATTACACATTTCCTTTATCATTTCCTTGTGTCTTCTAGTACTCACGAAACTCATTGTTCACAGATTCGTCATGTCTCAGTCATCCCGATCGCTTTCACCGTCGCACTCTCAGTCTCGCTCCTTGCCTAGAGCAGCGTCGCCTTCCGAGGGCCGTACCGCCTCGGAAAGCCAACGACACCAGACTACCGATCCTACGGAGGACACCTCCATGGCTGTCTCGAGCAGCATCGGGTCCAGCCCGAGGGTTGTGCCACCGCCACCTCCTCCGGTACCCGTTGCCGCCACCCTTCACTACCGAGGCTCACGTACCAGGCTGACCGCGCGAAAGCAGGTCATCCTCCCGGGCCGTTTACCGGATAGGATGGCTGCCCGCCAGGAGGGACCATCCCAGCCTATTCCATCGCACATACCCTTTGGTCACCCTCCAGAGGTGCCACATACTCGCAGAGCGGATCACTATGCTTGGGAGCGACAGTTCGAGCGCGAAGAGATGCAGCGCGCCAGAGACGCTGAGGCCGCGAGGCAGAGGATGCATCCTACCCTTCAACCTCCCCCACCGGCCGCATTCCTCCACTTGCACCGCGAAGTGCGGGGATTGGCTCAGGAGACTCAGAACCAGGGACACCTCATCAGTGAGGTTACCGACTCCGCTGAACGGTTGTCGGAGCAGGCGTTGCGATTCATCGCATCGACCCGAGCTACGGCCCGTACTGTACAGCGCCTTGTCGGTATGTGCCTGGTGATGGGCACGTTGATCGTGGTTATGGCGGCGAAGATGTTTCTGGATAGGCGCCATTAGTTGTTTCTTCATTGTATTGTACCCGGTCTAGTCGTAATTTTCTCTTTGTACACGACGTAGACTTTATTATCCTTTTATTATGTATTGTAACAGTATTTCTCAGCTCAGTAATTGTACCAACTTTATTATTTATGAAATTCCTGTCTCTTATCTTTGTGCTTGTGACAACCGTCAAAATTCAGGTACTTATTCGGTTGTGATATCAATTCGAAACGTTAGTTACTTCTTTGTCTCGTTCGCTCTACTTTGGTTCGTAACTTTTGAATCTATACTTTATCGGAACAAGTGTCGGAATCACACCCGGAATCAATTTATATAAGTCCTAATACCAAGAAATCACTTATTGAACTTTCCTAAGTTCATAACTAATTATAATTAAGAACTTTCAATTAACAAAAAGGTCCAACGAAGCAATAACGTAAAAAAACGAAAAAATCAGGAAGCTGGAAAACTGCCCGGTGCGCAGCACCTCATCAAGAGGTGCGCAGCACCTAGCTCCAGGATTTTTAAAAATGTTACATTTTCAGTCCTTTTCTCGTTTTACACCACCACCACCCACTTTGGCCAATAAGAAACGACCATTTACTGTCCATTACCTGTCCCAAGACCAGCTTTGTTACCCCCCATACACCATTTACATTTCATTTTCAATTTACTTTTCATTTTAACAAAAACTAAAAACACACACACATACATTCTCTCTCAAAAACTCTCAAGAACACCCTTATTCCCAGAAACATTTCTTCATCTAAACTCATTTTCAACCCATACAAATCGTTTGGATCATCAAGGAAAGCAAAGGGTGTCGTTTTTATCAAAAAGGACCACAGTTGTAAACGTTTTTGGAGCAAGAATCCGGCCAAAACTCTCCATCTAAACTTTTCCTTCGGTAGATCTCTATACTTTTACTATTCTTTCACTAATATTCAATTGCATGTAAGATCTAACGGTTAAAAATCCGATTTTTCATAAATCTATGACTTTTTACGGTCAAAAACGTTTTTAACCGAAATACTCTTTAGATCCACGAATCTGTGGATAAAAACAATTGTGAAACTGTTAAAATGTTGTTTTTAATAATATTTACTGATTGCATGTTCAATCTAAACAACAAGGAAAGTTTTATGAAGCTTTTAAGTCACTTTCTTACAAAAACGATTTTTAACTAAAAGTGATTGGATCTACATTTTTGTGGTTTAAAGTTGTTTAGAAACTGAGAAAAACATCATATTATAAGTATCTACTGGTTGCATGTCGAAATCTTTAAGTCACAAAACGTTTTTAGCAAGAAAAACACAAAACAAGAATCGGGACAGCAGCTGGTGCGCAGCACCAGTGCCCTGGTGCGCAGCACCGGGCTGCTGTTCCCCCGAAATTTGTCGTTTTCACTCGTTTTAAGATCATGGTTATATTCTGGACTTTTACCGCTATCATTTTCAGACTGAGATAAATAAAACTAATAACATTGGTGACTAGTATTGGACTCTTTGGACTATTTGGAACTATATTATGTATATTATTGTGTTTTAGGTGATTTGTGAGCGGAAGTGACGATATAATTTTTGGGCATGAAATTTGGGCGCGGAAGCGCTGCCCAAATTTCCCTAGAAATTATAAAATCACTTCAGTAAGCAAAAGCACTTAAGACGTAATAATCAAAAACATTAAACTTTCGGACTAAATGCAACGTTAATCACTTTGGACCAAATCTTCGGACAATATTGGACTTAACACGTAATTACAATCAAAAGTTACATAATCTCCTATATTATTATATAAGAACATAATAATGTAACAACTCATTAAACTACCTTGGTATTATTAGGCAATCTGTGATTCCCGGCTTTCATACTCCGACCGAGTTTCCGAGTTCTTATCTTCGCAACCCGTGAGTTACACCCCTCTCTACTCTTACATTTTAAGTACTCTTTTTGGGGGAAACATGAGATCAAACCTTTTGTGAACTTGCATGACTATGTTGACTTTTAAACTTGTGGAACTACTTTGAACTTTGACTTTATCAACTTTGACTTTATGAAACTTTGACTTATACTTTATCAAACTTTGGACACTGAAACGTCTACTTAATCTCATATGCGTAAAACATCTCTTTCACTACTTATAATTGTTAAATTATCTCTTTATCTCAACTATTTATTGATACTTGTATGCGTAACCGACCCTTGATGGAACTATAACACGTATCTAAGTGATGTGAATCTCTCTCTTTTAAAATGATAAGCTTTCATAGTGCCCACCCATGTTTTAGTCTCCCTCTTACACACTATTAGCTACTTAAGCCGTATAGTAATTATGGGTATCGATACTTAGGAAATAACCGTTCCTTGCTTAGATGGCAGTCTAAGTACATATTACTGAATTTCTCTCTTTTAACTTTCCGTTTGAGAGGCGGAAAGTTGGGGCCGCTCGGTTGACAATCGGTTTAGTGTGAACACTTAGTTATAGATGCCAAGTGGTTGATACAAGAAATCTATTTAGTTATTTACGCATAAACTCATAAACTTTTTAGCGATGGTTATCCGCTGTTATTATTTCGACTAATGTGGTTCTATTTAGTCTTTACAAGTTAGGGCACAATTCGCCCGTTACTTAAACTTTACAAGTATATAAACTTTTTAAGCGACTTTCTCCGCTAACCTTCCTTATGGGAAACTCTTACTTTATATACTTTACTCATACTTTTTATGCCAACTATTTATAAACTTTTAGCGATGGTTATTTGCTGTTATTATTTCGACTAATGTGGTTCTATTTAGTCTTTACAAGTTAGGGCACAATTCGCCCGTTACTTAAACTTTACAAGTATATAAACTTTTTAAGCGACTTTCTCCGCTAACCTTCCTTATGGGAAACTCTTACTTTATATACTTTACTCATACTTTTTATGCCAACTATTTATAAACTTTTAGCGACGGTTATCCGCTTTTACTATTTGACTAAATGTGATTCTATTTAGTCTTTTCAAGTTAGGGCACAATTCGCCCGTTACTTAAACTTTACAAGTATATAAACTTTTTAAGCGACTTTTCTCCGCTAATCTTCCTTTTTGGAAATCTCTACTTTTATATACTTTACTTACACTTCGATCGTACTTAAACTTATTTGAAATTAATTTATTCTTGAATTTTAAGTACTTGATCTTATCTTGAAACTCTTTGATCCCGAACGACTCTCAAACCTTTATAAAACCTTGAATTCGTTTCGGACTTTTATAAACTTTTAAATGGAACATTTCTCCAATTCATAAACTGTAACTCACTCACTACGTTTTCGTAGTTGACACTTTATCTCATGTTTCAGGAACTAAGCATAAGTTATGAAGCGCATTGCTCAGGCGGGTCAAGCTAGTTATGTGAAGAGTAACACGGGAAAAGACCTGGGATACTTGGGAATTTTATTACAAATACTTTATTATGTATTTGTCTTTCTATACTTACGGATCTTGGTTGTATTTTCGAACATGATTACCTTTTAATCTCAATATATATGACTTGAACCGTTGACTTTTGGTATAACTCGTGAAATGATTCTTTGCTCTTCACACTTCCGTGTTTCCGCTTTAGCGGGGTGTGACAGACTTGGTATCAGAGCACGGGTTATAGTGAAAACGGTTTTAAAATTTTTTTTTTTCAAAAAGTTTTCGAAACCAAAACTATAACCAAGGCTTTTCAGAAAAATCATTTTCGGGTTCAAACTTTAGTATATTATTTTCCGCAATTGCATGATTATCTTTTTCAACTATGCGTGACTTGATCAACCACCCGTAGTTCAAAATGAATTATGCAAGAACGGAAAAGGAATTGCTATCGTTAACGGTTTTTGGGTCCAAAAATTCCCGGTCTTATCAATTCCCGATTCTCACATAACTGACCCGTGCATGCAAATTTACTTATGTGTTTCCTATTTCTAGTTTCCCCCGTACTTGTGTAACTCGATGTTCACAGATTCGTCACGTCTCAGTACTCCCGTTCGCGATCACTTTTTCGATCTCAGTCACGATTCCCTCCCGAGCCGTTTCCTCATTGCGCGAACCTTCAAAGGGCCACACGGCCTCCAAGAGTCAACGTCACTAGACGACCGACCCGACAGAGGATACGTCGATGGCAAGCAGCAGCAGTAGGGGATCCAGTCCGAGGACTGCACTACCACCCCCTCCACCAGCGCCGCTACAACATCGCCACCGTCCTAAGGGCCTCACCCTAGGTTGACCGCGCGTATACAGCTCATCCACCCTGGCCGTCTACCTGATCGGATTACCGGATAACAATCCTATCCGTCTCAACCCACTCCTCTCCTTATACCGACCATGGATTGGTACCATCGGGAACGCTAGTTCCTAGAGGAAAGGCGACGTGCCCATGAGACCAGACTCTCCCGACCTATGATTTCACCCTTCCTTCAGCCTCCCTCGCCGGCCGCATTCTTCCACTTCCACCGAGAGGTTCGGGGACTTGCAAGGAGACCCAGTAGCAAGGGCTCCTCAACAGCGAAGTCACCGATGTTGCGCATCAGTTGTCCGAGCAGTCGTTGCGAATCATCGCCTCGACCCGAGCCACGACACGAACTGTGCAGCGTCTCGTAGGGACATGTTTAATCATGGGGACTCTATTGGCGGTCATTGCCGCTAAGATGTTTCCAGGAAGGCATCATCAATCGGATTTCCTTGGTATTTGTACCAAAGGCTTGAGTTGTAACTTTCCCCTGAACACAACCCAAGTCCGTTCTTATCATTGTTTCCTTGTATCATACTCGTACTCTCTCCTTCTTATTCCGAACTATGTTATCGACTCCTTAGTATTATTATTAATGTAAATTCTCTACCTTTATCGTCTATACTCGCCGTTCTCGTGTGAACCCTGATATCGTCGCTGGATCATTCTATTGTTATCACTTGAAACCATCATCATGCATGTACCAACTATCCGATCATATTACTCCTGTGTATCGGTCACTATTAACCCCTGAGTTAAATTCTTATCGCAATTCCCTGTTCGTACGCCCTAAACTAATTCCTCCTTTCCATTGTGGAACCATACCACCCAAGAGAGGCCGCGTTGACCTTATGGCTGAGCAGATAACTGCGCAGTTCAAAGCGGCACTCCCAAGCACGGTTGCCCAGACCATCGATGGGATCAACAACGGAATCTTCGGGGACGACAACCCCAACGTCGACTACCCGAAGTACAACCCTGACCATAACCTCTCCTTCTTCCCAGCCACCATCGAGCAAGAAGAAGGTGAACCCCTTAGAAACAGTAAAACCCTTCTTCCTCCTGTATCAACCCAACAGGATGAGGACGAATACCTTGGAAACCCACAACCTCCATTTCCCTCCAAGCCGCATCCAGCGAAGGGGGAAATGAGAAAAGGAATATTCATCATTAGCCCACAAGGAGAAACAATAACAAGCAACCAACACATCCGTGGGATTTGCCCCATAGCGAATACCACAAAATCTTTCTATACTCTCGAAATCACAGCCAAGGAAGCACGTCCGGACCCCAGTACCGTTACGTGTACGTCTCCCTATCAACTTCCATCCTTCTTCCGTGCTATTCGATTCAGGAGCTGAAAGAATCCTTGTCTCCTTAGAATTTAGACCCCTCATTTACCTAGGATCTAAAATTCTTAAGGGTAGCTCACCATCGAATATGCCAACGGTCAAGAGCTCGAAGCCATGAATACCATCTTAGGATGTTCACCATGCTTACCCGACAAAATTTTCCCCATCAAGCTCATTCCTATCGAACTGGAAAGCTTTGACGTTATCGTCAAAAGGGACTGGTTATCTCATTTTCGGACCAAGACCGTTTGTTTCGGCAAACTCATCTGTATTCCCCTTTTACAGGGAGTAAAATTCTCGTCGTCCAGGAGGACAAACCTGGATGACGACTTCGCAGCTTGTCTTCCCTAAACATGTGCAAGTACCTCGAGAAGGACTACGACGCACCCCTCGCCCATATCACCAGAGGTAAACCTAAGGAAAGCCGAGTCCAAGACATTCATGTAGTCAAGGACCACCCAGAGTCTTTCCTGAGGATTTTCCTGGTCTACCGCCACATTGACAAGTTGAAGTTCCGTATAAGACCCCGTTCCTGGCACAACACCGGTCGCCAAGACACCATGCCGTCTGGCACCACTCGAAATGCAAAAGCTGTCCAAGCAGCTACGGGAACCTCTAAACCATGACTCTGCCCGCTCAAGTTCGCCCCCTGGGAAGCCCCGAGTTTCCCCTATCAACAAGAAAGACGGATCCCTCCGCCTGTACACCCATTATAGTAAACCTAACGAACTGACCGACAAGAACCGATAATCACCCCCCGAGGATCGACGACCTATTCGAATAGTTGCTGGAAGCAACTTGCATCTCAGAGGTAGACCTCCGCCCAGATTATCATCCGGTTCGTGTCAGTAAATCCGGCATCTCTAAGACCGCATTCGAACTCGATACGGACATTACAAATTCCCGTCATGCCCTTTGGCCTAGTCAACACACCAACAGTATTCATGAATCTAATGAACAGAGTGTGTAGGCCATACTTGGACAGATTCGTAATCGTATTCATAAATGACCTCCTCATATACTCCAGGAACAAGGAAGATCACGTGAAACACCTTAAACTCATTCTAAGGACTCCCCAGAAGTTGGAAATCGTACGCCGAATTCTCAAGGCGTATATTTGGGCTCCGAGAAATACCTTTCCCTGATCATGTTATCAACCATGAAGGAATTCGGACTCAGGCCAGACGTAACCCACTACAATGATGGCCGAGCGTGAAATCCAGAATCCGAGAATCTTCGTAAACTCCTTTTGACGCGGGCCACCGATCTCGATGTTCCATCCATCCGGAATCCGACGTGTTGCACGAGGATCCCCGTGAATATTGAAGGTGGCCAGGCGCGAAAAAGGATACCGCCTTGCACATAACCAAGTGCCTCGCTCACCCCGAAGTCAAGGCGAAATATCAAAACCCTTCTCCTCATCACCGCCGACAAGGATAGTCGATTTGCGCCCCATCCTCTTTGGAGTGCCCTCCAGAGAATCGCTAGGGACACGACTAGACCTCATCACCACGTACCGCCCTCTGACCGATGGTCAGAAGGACGACCCAAACGCTTGATAAAATGCTGAGAGCGCGTGTAGTTACCTTCATAGGGAGCCGAATACTCACCACTCCTGAGTTCACCTATGACAACGACTTCCGTGCCAGCACCAAAAGCGAACCCTTCGATACCTATTTGGACGCAAGTGTCGGTCACCACTCTGTTGGCTAGAAGCTAACGATTGACGACTTGCAAGGTCCGACGTCTCCCTTCATCCGTGAAAGACTGGAAGCTTCCTGTACTGGTCAGATAAGCTACGTAACCAACCAGAAGGAAACCCCCGAGTCCTAAGATGGCAATAGGGTACCTCCCAAGGTATCGCCATGGGAAGGGATAGCCTGCTTCTGGGAACGCGGCTGACTGAGCCCTAGGTACGCCAGTCCAAACTAAGTCTTAGGACGTGTTAGTCCGATCGCTCATCGCCTTCAGGTCCACCTGATTCCTTCGAACGTTAATACATACATGTTTCCATGTCTCACCCTCGGGAGGCACCTATCTGATGAGACCATAGTCAACCCCCTCGACAAGGTCAAAATCAATGCCGAACTCAAACTCTTTTATGAACCGCCTAAGTTTGTTGACCGGAAGGTCAAACAATCCGAGCAAGTCTTTCACCTATCATCAAGTCTCAGTGGGGATTCTCGACGTGGTCCCGATCTCACATGGAGACGTGAAGACCAATTCCGTCAGAAATACCCTCATCTGTTCGAGAACTCTTCTACCTGATAAGACGCACTAAATTTCGGGACGAAATTTCTTTCAACCCGGGGAGAATGTGACAACCGTCAAAATTCAGGTACTTATTCGGTTGTGATATCAATTCGAAACGTTAGTTACTTCTTTGTCTCGTTCGCTCTACTTTGGTTCGTAACTTTTGAATCTATACTTTATCGGAACAAGTGTCGGAATCACACCCGGAATCAATTTATATAAGTCCTAATACCAAGAAATCACTTATTGAACTTTCCTAAGTTCATAACTAATTATAATTAAGAACTTTCAATTAACAAAAAGGTCCAACGAAGCAATAACGTAAAAACGAAAAATCAGGAAGCTGGAAAACTGCCCGGTGCGCAGCACCTCATCAAGAGGTGCGCAGCACCTAGCTCCAGGATTTTTAAAAATGTTACATTTTCAGTCCTTTTCTCGTTTTACACCACCACCACCCACTTTGGCCAATAAGAAACGACCATTTACTGTCCATTACCTGTCCCAAGACCAGGTTTGTTACCCCCCATACACCATTTACATTTCATTTTCAATTTACTTTTCATTTTAACAAAAACTAAAAACACACACACATACATTCTCTCTCAAAAACTCTCAAGAACACCCTTATTCCCAGAAACATTTCTTCATCTAAACTCATTTTCAACCCATACAAATCGTTTGGATCATCAAGGAAAGCAAAGGGTGTCGTTTTTATCAAAAGAACCACGGTTGTAAACGTTTTTGGAGCAAGAATCCGGCCAAAACTCTCCATCTAAACTTTTCCTTCGGTAGATCTCTATACTTTTACTATTCTTTCACTAATATTCAATTGCATGTAAGATCTAACGGTTAAAAATCCGATTTTTCATAAATCTATGACTTTTTACGGTCAAAAACGTTTTTAACCGAAATACTCTTTAGATCCACGAATCTGTGGATAAAAACAATTGTGAAACTGTTAAAATGTTGTTTTTAATAATATTTACTGATTGCATGTTCAATCTAAACAACAAGGAAAGTTTTATGAAGCTTTTAAGTCACTTTCTTACAAAAACGATTTTTAACTAAAAGTGATTGGATCTACATTTTTGTGGTTTAAAGTTGTTTAGAAACTGAGAAAAACATCATATTATAAGTATCTACTGGTTGCATGTCGAAATCTTTAAGTCACAAAACGTTTTTAGCAAGAAAAACACAAAACAAGAATCGGGACAGCAGCTGGTGCGCAGCACCAGTGCCCTGGTGCGCAGCACCGGGCTGCTGTTCCCCCGAAATTTGTCGTTTTCACTCGTTTTAAGATCATGGTTATATTCTGGACTTTTACCGCTATCATTTTCAGACTGAGATAAATAAAACTAATAACATTGGTGACTAGTATTGGACTCTTTGGACTATTTGGAACTATATTATGTATATTATTGTGTTTTAGGTGATTTGTGAGCGGAAGTGACGATATAATTTTTGGGCATGAAATTTGGGCGCGGAAGCGCTGCCCAAATTTCCCTAGAAATTATAAAATCACTTCAGTAAGCAAAAGCACTTAAGACGTAATAATCAAAAACATTAAACTTTCGGACTAAATGCAACGTTAATCACTTTGGACCAAATCTTCGGACAATATTGGACTTAACACGTAATTACAATCAAAAGTTACATAATCTCCTATATTATTATATAAGAACATAATAATGTAACAACTCATTAAACTACCTTGGTATTATTAGGCAATCTGTGATTCCCGGCTTTCATACTCCGACCGAGTTTCCGAGTTCTTATCTTCGCAACCCGTGAGTTACACCCCTCTCTACTCTTACATTTTAAGTACTCTTTTTGGGGGAAACATGAGATCAAACCTTTTGTGAACTTGCATGACTATGTTGACTTTTAAACTTGTGGAACTACTTTGAACTTTGACTTTATCAACTTTGACTTTATGAAACTTTGACTTATACTTTATCAAACTTTGGACACTGAAACGTCTACTTAATCTCATATGCGTAAAACATCTCTTTCACTACTTATAATTGTTAAATTATCTCTTTATCTCAACTATTTATTGATACTTGTATGCGTAACCGACCCTTGATGGAACTATAACACGTATCTAAGTGATGTGAATCTCTCTCTTTTAAAATGATAAGCTTTCATAGTGCCCACCCATGTTTTAGTCTCCCTCTTACACACTATTAGCTACTTAAGCCGTATAGTAATTATGGGTATCGATACTTAGGAAATAACCGTTCCTTGCTTAGATGGCAGTCTAAGTACATATTACTGAATTTCTCTCTTTTAACTTTCCGTTTGAGAGGCGGAAAGTTGGGGCCGCTCGGTTGACAATCGGTTTAGTGTGAACACTTAGTTATAGATGCCAAGTGGTTGATACAAGAAATCTATTTAGTTATTTACGCATAAACTCATAAACTTTTTAGCGATGGTTATCCGCTGTTATTATTTCGACTAATGTGGTTCTATTTAGTCTTTACAAGTTAGGGCACAATTCGCCCGTTACTTAAACTTTACAAGTATATAAACTTTTTAAGCGACTTTCTCCGCTAACCTTCCTCATGGGAAACTCTTACTTTATATACTTTACTCATACTTTTTATGCCAACTATTTATAAACTTTTAGCGATGGTTATCCGCTGTTATTATTTCGACTAATGTGGTTCTATTTAGTCTTTACAAGTTAGGGCACAATTCGCCCGTTACTTAAACTTTACAAGTATATAAACTTTTTAAGCGACTTTCTCCGCTAACCTTCCTTATGGGAAACTCTTACTTTATATACTTTACTCATACTTTTTATGCCAACTATTTATAAACTTTTAGCGACGGTTATCCGCTTTTACTATTTGACTAAATGTGATTCTATTTAGTCTTTTCAAGTTAGGGCACAATTCGCCCGTTACTTAAACTTTACAAGTATATAAACTTTTTAAGCGACTTTTCTCCGCTAATCTTCCTTTTTGGAAATCTCTACTTTTATATACTTTACTTACACTTCGATCGTACTTAAACTTATTTGAAATTAATTTATTCTTGAATTTTAAGTACTTGATCTTATCTTGAAACTCTTTGATCCCGAACGACTCTCAAACCTTTATAAAACCTTGAATTCGTTTCGGACTTTTATAAACTTTTAAATGGAACTTTTCTCCAATTCATAAACTGTAACTCACTCACTACGTTTTCGTAGTTGACACTTTATCTCATGTTTCAGGAACTAAGCATAAGTTATGAAGCGCATTGCTCAGGCGGGTCAAGCTAGTTATGTGAAGAGTAACACGGGAAAAGACCTGGGATACTTGGGAATTTTATTACAAATACTTTATTATGTATTTGTCTTTCTATACTTACGGATCTTGGTTGTATTTTCGAACATGATTACCTTTTAATCTCAATATATATGACTTGAACCGTTGACTTTTGGTATAACTCGTGAAATGATTCTTTGCTCTTCACACTTCCGTGTTTCCGCTTTAGCGGGGTGTGACAGTGCTTGTCGTAACTTGTGAATCTTGTGCTTATTTTGATCATTACTATTCTACCTCTTAGATCCTAATCTTGCGTGTACCACTTGATCAGTCATTTTAATGTCGTGCTATAACTATCTATAGTCACTCAAAGTTATATTCTTATCACATTACATTCGTGCGTTCTAAACTAAATCTGTTCTTCTGATTGTAGAATCATGGCTCCTCGCACCAACGCTAACATCATTGCCGAGCAAGTTGCGGAACAGCTGAACGCGGCTATGCCCAACATGATCGCTCAGATCACCGCCGGAATCAACGCCAACGTCAACAATCACCATCAGCAGCAGCAACAGCAACAACAACAGCAGGACAATCAAAACCAGAACCAGAATCGGAACCAGCACCAACACCCGAACCCTCCTCCGTGCACCTACAAGAGCTTCATGGCATGCAAGCCGAAAGAGTTCCACGGCACAACTGGTGCTGTAGGTTTGGTCCAATGGTTCGAGAGTATCGAATCGGTCCTACACATCAGCCGATGTGCCGAAGCGAACAAGGTGGAGTACGCGTCTTGCGTATTCCATGGCCGGGCTCTGTCATGGTGGAACACTGTTGTCCAAACCCGTGGACGTGAAGATGCGTATGCCCTTCCCTGGAACACCTTCAAGAACTTGCTCATTGAGGAATATTGCCCAAGAGGGGAAATTAAGAAGCTCGAGGCTGAGCTGTGGGACCACAAAATGGTCGGGAATGATATTGAGAAATACACTACCCGGTTCCACGAACTCGCCCGACTGGTTCCAAGGCTGGTAACCCCTGAGGAGAACCGGATTGACCTGTACATCTCTGGTTTAGTTCCGGAAATCCGAGGTATGGTCATGGCAGCCGAACCCCAGACCCTCCAGAGTGAAATCATCCTGGCCCACCGTCTTACCAGCAACCTCCTCACCGCTCCTGGATCCTCCAAAAAGGAGTCAGGTGAGAAGAGAAAGGCTGAGTCCACCCCAAGGAGAAGCGACCGCAACAAGAAGAAAACCCGAAACTACGCCGTGACTGCTTCACCTGCACCTGCACCACCAGCTAAATCTGGGTCTTACACCGGGCCACACCCAAAGTGCAACAAGTGCAATTTTCACCATCTCGGGGACTGCCCGGTATGCCTCAGGTGCCAGAAGGTGGGACACTATGCAAAGTACTGCCCTGACAAGACAATTGCTCCAGCCCCGAAACGGTCCTGCTTTGAGTGTGGAAGCGACCAGCATCTCCGCAATACCTGCCCTAAGCTCAATCGGACTCCTCAGAATCAAGGAGGGCAAGGTAGGGGTCGCGCATTCGGATTAACGGCTGAGGAAGCACGTCAGGACCCCAATGCAGTTACTGGTACGTTTTCCCTCAACAATCATTCTGCTTCCGTATTATTCGACTCAGGAGCCGAAAGAAGTTTCATTTCCTTAGAATTTAGACCCCTCATAGAGTTAGAATCTGAAGTTCTTAAGGATAGTTTTACCGTTGAATATGCTAACGGCCAAGAATTTGAAACTAAGGACATAATCCTAGGATGTTCACTATGCCTATCTGACAAAATTTTCCCCATTGATCTAATTCCTATCGAGCTTTCAAGTTTTGACATTATTGTTGGGATGGACTGGCTATCTCGCTTTCGAGCGGAAATCATTTGCTTCGATAAGCTTATTCGTATCCCTCTTTCGGAAAAAGAGACTCTCGTCGTTCAGGGAGACAAGCCTGGACGACAACTCCGCATCGTATCTTCCATCAAGATGCGCAAGTACCCCCAGAGGGACTATGACACATTCCTTGCCCATGTCGTCGAGCGAAAACCTTCTGAGATCCGACTCCAAGATATTCCTGTGGTCAAGGATCATCCCGAGGTCTTTCCCGAGGAATTGCCAGGGCTACCACCTAAACGACAAGTGGAATTCCGAATAGACCTCATTCCTGGCGCAGCACCGGTCGCCAAGACACCGTATCGTCTGGCACCACCCGAAATGCTAGAACTGTCGAAACAGTTACAGGAACTCCTAGACCATGGTCTTATTCGTCCAAGTTCGTCCCCCTAGGGAGCCCCTATCCTCTTCGTCAAAAAGAAAGAAGGATCCTTTCGCATGTGCATCGACTATCGAGAGCTGAACAAGCTGACCGTCAAGAACCGATACCCTCTTCCGAGGATTGACGATCTCTTCGACCAGTTGCAGGGTGCAACTTACTTCTCCAAGATCGAGCTCCGTTCGGGTTATCACCAGGTTCGTGTCAGTGAGTCCGACATCCCGAAAACCGCCTTTCGCACCCGATACGGCCATTACGAATTCCTTGTCATGCCTTTTGGTCTGACCAACGCGCCGGCAGTGTTCATGGACTTGATGAACAGGGTATGTAGGCCATACCTAGACAAGTTCGTAATCTTGTTCATAGACGACATCCTCATCTACTCGAGAAACAAGGAAGATCACGCGAAGCACCTTAAACTCATTTTGGAACTCCTCCGAGAACAGAAGTTGTACGCCAAATTCTCGAAGTGTGAATTCTGGCTCCGAGAGGTACATTTCCTTGGTCACGTGGTAAACCAAGAAGGGATTCATGTAGACCCAGCCAAAATCGAAGCGATTGAGAAATGGCAAGCTCCGACAACCCCGACAGAAATCCGTCAGTTCTTAGGATTAGCGGGTTATTACCGAAGATTCATCGAGAATTTCTCAAAAATCGCGAAACCCCTCACCGAGCTCACCCAGAAGGATAAGGACTTTATCTGGGGAAAAGATCAGGAGGATTCTTTTCAGAAACTTAAGTACCAATTATGTCACGCACCGATCCTATCTCTGCCAGAGGGCACGGATAACTTTATAGTGTTTTGCGATGCCTCCCACCAAGGACTTGGGTGCGTCCTAATGCAAAAGGACAAGGTCATCGCCTACGCTTCCAGGCAGCTAAAGATCCACGAGCAGAACTACACTACGCACGACTTAGAGTTGGGAGCAGTCGTGTTTGCCTTGAAGATTTGGAGACACTACCTGTACGGTACTAAGTTTACGGTCTTCACCGACCATAAGAGTCTTCAACACATTTTAGACCAGAAAATGCTCAACATGAGGCAACGAAGATGGATAGAGCTGCTGAGTGACTACGATTGCGAGATCAAATACCACCCGGGTAAAGCAAACGTAGTAGCAGATGCCCTGAGTAGGAAGGAAAGGGTAAAGCCATCCCGAGTTCGAGCATTGTGTATTCAGGTTCAGACGAGCCTTCGAGAGCAGATTGCAAACGCGCAGCAAGAGGCGTTAAATCCCGAGAACATTAAGGCCGAAACGCTCCACAATCACGAGAAGGAATTCGAACGCAAGTCGGACATAATTTATTATTTCAAAGGCCGAGCATGGATTCCAAGATCCGAGGATCTTCGCAAACTCATTTTGGACGAGGGCCACCGATCTAGATATTCCATCCATCCGGGATCCGACAAGTTGTACAAGGACCTCCGAGAATACTACTGGTGGCCGGGCATGAAGAAGGATGTCGCCTTGTATGTGGCCAAGTACCTCACTTGCTCCAAGGTCAAGGCGGAATATCAAAAGCCCTCAGGTCTACTCCAACAACCGGAAATTCCCATGTGGAAGTGGGAGCAAATTTCTATGGACTTCATCACCAAGTTGCCCCGTACGGCTAAGGGTAACGACACGATTTGGGTAATCGTGGACCGTCTGACCAAATCCGCTCATTTCTTACCGATTAAGGAAAACCACTCTATAGAGAAGCTCGCTCAAGTCTACATCAACGAGATCGTCTCTCGTCATGGAACACCACTCTCCATCATCTCCGATAGGGATAGTCGATTCACCTCCCATTTCTGGAACGTTCTACAGAAATCCCTAGGTACTCAATTAGACCTCAGCACGGCGTATCACCCGCAGACTGACGGCCAGAGTGAAAGGACGATCCAAACACTTGAAGACATGCTGAGAGCATGTGTAGTAGACTTCGGAGGAAGTTGGGACACTCACCTCCCCTTGGTCGAGTTCTCCTATAACAACAGCTACCATGCCAGCATCAAGTGTGCGCCATTCGAGGCTCTCTATGGGCGTAAGTGCCGGTCACCACTATGTTGGTTAGAAGCTGGCGACCGACAACTTACGAGACTCGATATCGTCCAGGCGACCATCGACAAGATCACCACTATTCGTGAAAGACTGAAGACGTCCCGTACCCGACAAAAGAGCTACGCTGACAACCGAAGGAAGCCCCTCGAGTTCCAAGTTGGCGACCGAGTACTCCTCAAAGTATCACCCTGGAAAGGGGTAGTCCGCTTCGGGAAGCGCGGTAAACTGAGTCCGAGGTACACCGGTCCATTTGAAGTCATTGAGCGTATTGGCCCCGTTGCTTATCGTCTTCAACTCCCTCAGGCTCTCGCGAATGTTCATAACGTGTTCCATGTCTCACACTTGAAAAAGTGTCTGTCTGATGAGACCATTGTTATCCCTCTCGACGAGGTCAAAATCGACAGCAAGCTAAACTTCATCGAGGAACCGCTCGAAGTTGTCGACCGCGAGGTCAAACAACTTAGGCAAAGCCGTATCCCGATAATCAAGGTTCGGTGGAACTCTCGGCGTGGTCACGAATTCACATGGGAGCGTGAAGACCAATTCCGTCAGAAGTATCCCCATCTGTTCGAGAACCCTTCTTCCTGATGGTACGCACTAAATTTCGGGACGAAATTTCTTTCAACCCGGGGAGAATGTGACAACCGTCGAAATTCAGGTACTTGTTCAGTTATTAAATCCGTTCGAAACATTAGTTACTCCTTTATCGTGTTCGTTCTGTTCTAGCTCGTAACTTTTGAGTCTATACTTTGTCGGAACTAGTGTCGGAATAACTTCCGGAATCAAATTATAAGTCCTAATACCAAGAAAACATCAATTGAACTTTCCTAAGTTCATAACTTATTATACTTAAGAACTTTTAATTAACAAAAAGGTCCAACGAAGCAATAACGTAAAGACGAAAATTTGAAAAAAAAGCTAAAAATTGCCCGGTGCGCCGCACCTAGTGGTGAGGTGCGCAGCACCTCACGCCAGAATTCAAAATATTTTCAGTTTTAGTCCTTGCCTCGTTTTTACACTCCACCACCCATTTCCTCCAATCAAAAACGAGCCTTTACTGCCAATTACCAGTCCCTAGAGCAGTGTCTTTACCAATTTTCATTTCATTTCATTTTCATTTAACAAAGAAATCATTTACACACACAAAACACCTACACCCTTTTCTCTCTATTTTCTCTCTAAAACCTCTCAAGAACACCTTCATTTCCAGAAACATTTCACCATTAAAATCCATTTTTAATCCATACAAATCGTTCTAAACTTCAAGAGAAGCAAGGGGGTGTTGTTATTTCGAAAAAGGACCACGGTTGTAAAGATTTTTGGAGCTAAGATCCGACCAAAAACTCATCATCCAAGCTTTTCCTTCGGTAGATTTCTTTATTTTTACTATTCTTACACAAATATTCAGTTGCATGTAAGATCTAACGGTTGAAAATGTATTTTTATATAAAGCTATGACTTTTTATGGTCAAAAACGTTTTTAATCGAAACACTCTTTAGATCCACGAATCTGTGGATGAAAACACTTTGTAAACTGTTAAAATGATGTCTTAAAAGATATTTGCTAATTGCATGTTCAATCTAAACAACAAAATAAGTTTTATATAGATTTATGTCACTTTTTACACAAAAACGATTTTTATCTAAATGATGCTTAGATCTATATTTTGTGGTTAAAAGTTGTTTAGAAACAGTGAAAACTCTATTTTATATGGTATCTACTGGTTGCATGTCGAAATCCATAAGTCACAAAACGTTTTTAGCAAGAAAAACACAAAACGGGATTGAGACAGCAGCTAGGTGCGCAGCACCTGTGCCCAGGTGCGCAGCACCGAGCTGTTGTTCTCCCGAAAATCGTCGTTTCACCCGTTTAAAAGTTATATATACGTTCTGGACTTTTACCAATATCATTGTGGGACTGAGACAAATAAAAATAAGTAAAATGGTGACTCGTATTGGACTTTTTGGACTCTAATGAACTATAATATATATAATATCGTGTTTTAGGTGATTTGTGAGCGGAAGTGGTAGTACAATTTTTGGGCATGAAATTTGGGCGCGGAAGCGCTGCCCAAATTTCCTCAGAAATTGTAAATCACTTCAGCGAGCAAAAGCACCTAAGGCCTAATAATCTAAAACAGTAAATCGGACTTTTGGACAAAAACGATACAATTACCTTTTCGGACTATTTTTAATTCTACTTGACTTTGACAGTTAAGGTTTAATAAAGTTTATCTATATTGTTATATAAGAACATAATAATATAACGACTAATTAAACTATCTTGGTAATTAATAGGCAATCCGTGATTCCCGGCTCACATATTCCGACCAAGTTTCCAAGTTCTCGTTCTCTTCGCAATCCGTGAGTTACAACCCCTTGTTTTACATATTTTACATGAATTTGGGGGAAACATAAGATTAAATTGCATTTCTAAACTTTATGAAACAAATTTCAATATATCAATCTTTGACTTTTGACTTATTAAATTATGATTTATTTGAACGTCTATTTGGACTCTTATGCGTAAACTCTTTGACTTTACTTAAACTTATTGGTTCGCTCTCTCTTGACTAAATTAATTATTGATTCTTGTATGCGTATCCAACCCTTGATGGAACTATGACACGTTCTTAAGTGATAGATCTTACTCTCTTTTAAACTAAAACTACTTAGTGCCCGATGATTCTTTTCTTTGACTTTCACACTATTAACTACTTAGCCGTATAGTAATTATGGGTATCGATACTTAGGAAAGAACCGTTCCTTACTTAGATGGCAGTCTAAGTACATATTACTAAGTAACTTTTAATTTCCCGTTTGAGAGGCGGGGAGTTGGGGCCGCACGGTTGGATAATCGGATTAGTGTGAACACTTAAGTTATAGATGCCAAGAGGTTGATACAAGAAAATCTAATTAGTTACTTACGCATAAACTTATAAACTTTTAGCGATTGTTATCCGCTTCTACTATTTGACTAAATTTGACTCTATTTGGTCTTTACAAACTTAGGGCACCAGTTCGCCCGTTACTTAGACTTTAAAGTATATAAATTTTAAGCGACTTTTCTCCGCTAATCTCCTTTATGAAAACCTCTACTTTTATATACTTTACTCACATTTTGGTCGACTATTTAAAACTGTAACTCACTCACTGCGTTTTCGTAGTTGACACTTTATCTTATGTTTCAGGAAATTAGTGTAAGCACGTGATGCATGGCATGGACGGGTCGAGGCGGTCGTGTGAGGACCTTATTGGAAAAGACTTGGCCATTTGTTTTTGGGAATTTTAATAAACTTTTAATTTGTGTTTCAATGTACTAAATTATTGTGTCTTCGATGGATTTGTGAACACTTTTATTTTAAATCAATGACTTGATGACCGTTATGTTTTATATGACCTGTGATATGATTTTCCAGCTCTTCACATTCCGTGTTTCCGCTTTAGCGGGGTGTGACAGAATCACCCAATCGGATTATTCGGAATAGTAGAGTGACCCTCAAGCGCATTAACCCTTTGTATAATGGTAGCTTGCAATTCGTAGGATTGAGTTAATTTAATATCATAAAATAAAGGTTTTTTTAATTGGTCCGGGGAATTAAGATCGAATTCATGTGAGTATAAAGAACTAATCACAACATTTTATTTCAAAATTCACTTTAATTTATCTTTTATTTAAAAGTTAATTATCTTAAAAACTGTACATGTATTAAACGAATAAATTACACCATTAAAACAACACATTATCTCATCTTTCTATATACCACTCACTTAATATACTTTTAACGAAAAAAAAAATTGAATTTGACAAAAACTGAAAAAATAAAAATTCGTCAAAATTTGATTTTTTTTTCCAAGTTCATATTGTTTATACCTCATATAATTTTTTGTGTTTTAAAATTCACATTTAAAGTTTAAATCATGTTAAATTATTGACTTATTAGTTTTGCAATACTACGTATATTATAAAATCACATATTATTTACATTAATATCACATGTGATATTAGTACTATCACATGTGATATTAGTACTATCACATGTGATTTCGTAGAACTTTTTATCCGTTTAATTGAATTATACATCATATAAAGATTTTAGGTATTTAAATCCACATTTGATGTTAAAATCACATTGAATATAACATTACGAGTTCAAATATTTGTCCAAAAACCGGAAAAGAAAAAAAAAGTTATCAAAATTTAATTTTTTTTTCTTGATCTAGATAAATTATACAACATATAACATATTTTGTTTTGGACATTTAGCCTTAGATGTTAATATCATTTTACAATTTCTATACCCACCTAATCCTCGAAAAAGAAAAAAAATAGTCGAAAGTATATATGATCACTACTCTAATTAAAGAGGAGAACAACACGGTCGCAACGACGTAATTTCTTTCGTCTAACGACTAACAATTTGCGAGATAAATTAATTTAAAAAAGATAAGGTTGAAAGTGAGTTTTTATTTTAATATAAGTCATTAGATTAAAATTAAATGAACACTGGAGATTGAGTTTTTGTATCTTAAAAAATAAGTGGAGTTTAATGAACTGTGATAACCGTCAAAATTCAGGTACTTGTTCAATTATTATATCAGTTCGAAACATTAGTTACTCTTTTATCGTGTTCGTTCTGTTCTAGCTCGTAACTTTTGAGTCTATACTTTGTCGGAACTAGTGTCGGAGTAACTTCCAGAATCAAATTTATAAGTCCTAATACCAAGAAAACACCTATTGAACTTTCCTAAGTTCATAACTTATCATAATTAAGAACTTTCAATTAACAAAAAGGTCCAACGAAGCAAAAACGTAAAAACGAAAAATTTGAAAAAGGCTGAAAAATGCCCCGGTGCGCCGCACCTAGTGTTGAGGTGCGCAGCACCTCACGCCAGAATTCAAAAAAATTACAGTTTTAGTCCCTGCCTCGTTTTTACACCACCACCACCCAAACCAACCAATTAAAAACGACCCTCATTACTGCCAACATCAGTCCCCAACACCCCTTTTCATTATTACCCTTATTTTCATTTTATTTCTCATTTTATCAAAACATAAAAACACACACAACTCATTTTCTCTCAAAAAGCTTCAAGAGTTCATCATTTCCAGAACTTTTCCACCATAAAAATTCACTTCTAAGCCATACAAATCGTTCCATTCATCTAGAGAAGCAAAGGGGTGTGGTTATTTCGAAAAAGGACTAGTTTTGTAAAGATTTTTGGAGCGTAAATCCGACCAAAACTCACCATCCGAGCTTTTCCTTCGGTAGATTTCTTTATTTTTACTATCTTTATACAAATATTCAATTGCATGTAAGATCTAACGGTTGAAAATGTATTTTTACACAAATCTATGACTTTTTATGGTCAAAAACGTTTTTAACCGAAATAACCTTTAGATCCACGGATTTGTAACCAAAAATGTTTTATAAACTGTTAAAAAGGTGTTTTAATAAGTTTAAACCAGTTGCATGTCGAAATCTATGAGTAAAAAGACGTTTTTAGCAAAGAAATCACAAAACGGTGAAGAACAGCAAGGAGGTGCGCAACACCCCCTGACAGGTGCCGCGCACCGGGCTGCTGTTCTTCCCAAAAATCGTCGTTTTGTCCGTTTAAAACTTATGTATATGTTCTGGACTTGTTCTAACATTATTATGGGACTGAGACAAATAAAAATAAGTATAATGGTGACTTATATTGGACTATTTGAACTATAATAAACTATAATATAAATGGTATTGTGTTTTAGGTGATTTGTGAGCGGAAGTGATGGTACAATTTTTGGGCATGAAATTTGGGCGCGGAAGCGCTGCCCAAATTTCCTTAGAAATTGTAAATCACTTCAGCGAGCAAAAGCACTTAAGATATAATAATCAAAAACGTTAAATCGGACTTTTGGACAAAAACGTGACAATTACCTTTCCGGACTATTTTTAACTGTACTTAACCTTGACACTTAAAGTTTAATAAATTTTTATCTATGTTATTATATAAGAACATAATAATATAACAACTAATTAAACTATCTTGGTATTAATAGGCAATCCGTGATTCCCGGTTCACATATTCCGACCGAGTTTCCAAGTTCTCGTACTCTTCGCAATCCGTGAGTTACAACCCCTTGTTTTATATATTTTACATGAATTTGGGGGAAACATAAGATTAATTGCATTTTTAAGCCTTATGAAACAAATTGCAATATATCAAACTTTGACTTTTGACTTATTAAACTTTGACTTTTGACTTATTAAACTTTGACTTTCGACTTATTAAACTTTGACTTTTGACTTATTAAACTTTGACATTTGGATCGTACTCGGACTTATTTGAACGACTATTTGAACTCTTATGCGTAATTTATTTGACTTTACTTAGACTTATTGTTCGCTCTCTTTTGACTAAACTGATTATTGATGCTTGTATACGTACCAACCCTTGATGGAACTATAACACGATCTTAAGTGATGGATGTACGACTCTCTCGTTTTTAAAACAAATTTAATTAGTGCCCGACTAGTTTAGACTTATACTTTCACACTATTAACTACTTAGCCGTATAGTAATTATGGGTATCGATACTTAGGAAAGAACCGTTCCTTGCTTAGATGGCAGTCTAAGTACATATTACTAAGTTCTGAATAACTTTCCGTTTGAGAGGCGGGAAGTTGGGGCCGTTCACGGTTGGATAATCGGATTAGTGTGAACACTTAAGTTATAGATGCCAAGAGGTTGATACAAGAAAATCTAATTAGTTACTTACGCATAAACTTATAACTTTTTAGCGATTGATATACGCTTTGACTAAATTTGACTAAATTTGACTATATTTGGTTTTTACAAACTTAGGGCACCAGTCCGCCCATTACTTGGACTTTAAAGTATATGAACTATAAACGACTTTTCTCCGCTAATCTCCTTTATGGAAACTATTACTTTATATACTTTATTTACATTTTGACGTACTATTTAAACTGTAACTCACTCACTACGTTTTCGTAGTTGACACTTTATCTTATGTTTCAGGAAATTAGTGTAAGCATGAGGTGCATGGTATGGACGGGTCGAGGCGGTTGTGTGAGAACCTTTTCGGGAAAAGACGTGGCCATTTGTTTTGGGAATTTTTAATGAAACTTTTTAATTGTGTATCATGTACTAAATTATCGTGTCTTGGTCGTTCAAATGGATTTGTAAACACTTTTACTCTTAATTAATGACTTGATTACCGTTATGTTTTATATGGCCTGTGTAAAGATTTTCCAGCTCTTCACATTCCGTGTTTCTGCTTTAGCGGGGTGTGACATGAACTTTTCTCGCAGCTTGTATTATAAATAATATACAAGTTTATTATGATTATAATAGTACAAATAAAATAAATAGAGTTAATTACATAATTGGTCCTGAGCTTGTTCCAATTTAACGGGTTCCGTTCCTGAGTCGAAAATCCTTCGGGTTCAGTCCCTAATAGTCCATTTGTCACTTAAAATGACTAAAATACCCTTAATAAATAAATATTAATTTATCTATCAATTTAAAAAATAAATAAATAATAAAAAACTAATTATCCCAATCATAAATTACAACAACCCAATATAAAAAACCTGCAAATCCTTAATTTGACCTAATTACCTCTCAAACCCTAATCCATATTCAATCACCTTTTTTCGTTTCCAATTTCGATCAATTTTTCATAATTCAGCGATTTTGATTATGGCTAGGGTTAGGGTTAAGGTTAGGGTAAAGAATGCCGGAATTGCGCAGTGGAGTACCCCGTGCTCCTGTTAAAAACAGAAAATGTGAAGAAGTGGAGTCGTCGTGCACTTTTATATACACCTTTTTTTTGTTGAGATTTTGAACCTGTTGGGGTAGGGTATTTATTACCCACAAAGGATAGTCCTTCATCCGGAGCGCCGAAGGTCTTAATACTGAAGGAGCAGCGGAACCATTCATTACTCACAAGAGACGAAGCCCTTCATCCGATATATCGAAGGTCCTAGCACTGAAGGACCAACGGATTGAAGATCTCACGCCACGGTAGTGATGGGACAGATGTGTCGCCGTTTATGTCAGGGAGTGGAAACATTTAAAGAGGTATGGCATTAATGAGAGACAAGACAGAGTGGGTGGCACCATTTAATGCAAGAGCGCGTGAGGGACAAAGCGCCGTCACGCGTCTTGCAATAACATATATAGTTTCAAAAGTAAAGCACCCTACTCGAGTCCACGAGTTAGTTGTGGTAGACGTGGGTTACATCGTCTAGCCGTTGGGTGAAGGTTGTCAAACCCTAATAGATGTGGTCTAGAGTTCTTTAAACCATCCGGGGCTTGTAGAGTCTTATGTTTATTGTTTCATTACTTCATGTCTCATAAATTTCATATGTGCTACTCTTTTCTACCGCTCTCGCATATGCACAACTTGTGGGTCAACTGGTTTGCGTAGTTTCTTTAACCTGTATGCACATTATGTTGTATGGCGAGCGATTTCGTGTTGGTGCTGTTTCATGTGATGTGTGCTGCATAAGAAGCATTCTTTTTGTAATAGACACTCGGATCATTAATAAATACACTATTTACACTATCTAGAGCATTCAATTCATGATACATATCATTCTATGCATTAACTCTCCAATCATTTGACTATCAAATATCATAATCAATACATTGGATCCATTGTTAGTGCGTATTGTCGGTACCACCTTCCTCATTCGTTAGACGAAGGTCTCAAGCTTCGGAATTTTACCTTAACATTGGCGCCATCCGTGGGACCCTGTTGTTAATCAGCGATAGATCTAGGGAAAACATGGAAAAAATACTCGTAAACCAGCAAGAAGAAGGAGTAGTCCAGTCCATTACCCAAGAGTCTGCTGAGGACGCGGGGCCGTCCCCGATATTTACCCCAGGAGTAAACGAACAAGCAAGTCCGATCACACCGGAATTTGTAAGCAAAAACTTCAATAGTCTAAGAGCTATAATGAATAAACATGCCAGGCAGGAGCGCAGGAGAGGAAATCCTCTCGAACTCTCGTATGGAGATGCAGAAGAAATAGAGCAGGAGGAGAGCTCCACTCGGAATGATCACTCTAACCAAAGCAGGACGCTGCGGTCTAGAAGAGTGTCGGAAGGAGAGCCGAGAATGGCAGGGCAAGACAATGGGCCAGCAGGGACGTTTGTTAACCTCCTCAACGCCCAACTTCCAAATAGATGCGGCCAACCAGAGGGAGGAGTTTTTAACTTCGGCATGTCGCGCCCTCAAACTCCATTTCTCCAGTACCAGCCTGTTCAACCTCCCCAATTTGGACAACCGTTGTATGGACCTCAGCCAAATATGGGAGCTCCCCCTTATTTATGGCAGCCACCCCCCCGTCATCCAGCAAGTGGTCCCTGAGGCAGATGACCTGGCCAAGCCGTACCAAAGGTCGAGAAGTACCATATTCACAAAGCGTATAGCTAACTTTAAATTTCCCCCGAGGATAAAGATGCCCACCAACGTCAAGATATATGATGGTTCGCAGGATCCGGATGACCATGTGAGTATCTTCTCCGGGGCTGCGGAGGTGGAACAATGGTCTATGCCCGTGTAGTGCCATATGTTTGTCCAAACTCTGTTAGGATCAGCGCGGCTCTGGTATGATAGCTTACCCACGGAAAGCATGGACAACTTTGAGGACTTACATCATAAATTCAAAAACAACTTTATGCAGCAACGGAGGTGTGAAAGGAAATCAGTAGAAATGCATAACATCAAGCAGAAGGAACAAGAGAGCCTTAGGGCCTTTATAGAATGTTTTAACAAGGAAAGTTTGGAAATCAAAGGAGCTACGGAAGACATGCGGGTTTCCGGATTTATGCATGCCATAAAGAACACTCAGCTCATTGAAACCCTGAATAACAAAGTCCCGGATACCGTGGAGGAGATGATGACAAGGGTAAGAGATTTTATCAGAGGAAAAGAAGCAGCTAACCTTAGCCGAGAAACGAGTTCTAGCAAGACGTACAGGGAGGACAGGAACTGGAAATCTGGGAGTAACCCCAGATCGGAGGGTCCGGGACCACAGAGAAATGAGGGGAAACAACCGGAGCAGCGTAGTCGGGGTCCATACCCGAATCCTCACACAGCAGTCACCTCCGGTACTGATTATCGACGAAAGGAAGTTTTCACAGCACTTACGAAGACCCCCTGTGAGATCTTGTCAACGGAGCCTGTGGGAAAGAATTTCGCAGCTCCCCATCCGATGTTGGAGAATAAGGAGAGGAAATTATCAGATAAATTCTGTGAATTCCACTTAGATCACGGACACAATACTAATGATTGCTACCACCTAAAAAGAAGGATCGAGGAGGCAGTCAAATCAGGAGAGCTGGCACATCTGGTCAAAGATATTAAGAAGGGAGTACCTCAAGGGAACAGGAATAACCGGAGGGGGAAAGATGATCGAGCTCCCGGAACCAAAACACAGACCATCCACATGATAAACAAGGATTTGTTGCCTTTAAAGAGGAAGGAGCCAGACCCCGCTTTGGATGAATCAAGAGATAGCATTCCTTCCCCGGAGTGAATGTTGTCCCACCGTAGACCCCATCATAGTGAAGGGACGGATGGGAAATGCCATCGTTCCAAGGGTATACATAGATACG